>JAMAJW010000041.1:0-287502 GCA_023628855.1 Coniochaeta sp. PK30-01 | reverse complement strand
AAGAGACCGCTCCGCCAAAATATTACAGGTGGCCCCTCGTCACATGACCTACCCTCCTGAACGCGATCCCCGTGTCACAACTACAACAAAATATACTCCCTCCGTTCTGTACACACGGAAACCTCAAGTGCTCAAGTGCGAAAGTTCACGCCTTGATCAGGGCTCCGCGAGTCGCAGGCTGGGCAAACTTCTAGCCGACTCTAAGTTTGTCTCCTAAGTGCCGACTTTTCATTCATATTTCCTTGAAGGTCAAGTTTTGCGAGCAGCAGATACTCAAGCTGCTTCCTCTGCAGAGTCAATGACCGCAGGAGGCAAAGGTTTACATAGCTCAGCTCCAAACCAAACAATCGTCGAGTACTAGTACTTACAGTAATGCCTCATCCTTCTCATATGAAGTGGCCAGCAAGTACGATTAATATTTCATGTTGATGCTGACATCGTAGTATACATATCACCGAGCGGGAAAGAGTCGCAGGTGTAGGTTAAATCACTTTTGATAATATCGTGAGTCGAGAGTCATAGCTCCTACGTCTATCAAACCAACCGCCTTGAAGCCTTTAAAACTGTGATGTCACCAGGTAGGTACCTTAGCTCCGATCATCATCCCATATGTTGTTTCCTATACATCCCTTGCAGGACAGATAATTTGTGTCCAAAGAGCCCCCTATATGCAACCTGCAAACAAACCCCCTAACTCCGTGCGCCCCCGTAACTCCGCAATCTCCGCATCAACTCGTTCACTGCCAACTGTTACCAGCAAAGCCACCCAGCCCGCCGTTGTCCGGCGCCTGCACCGGCTGCACGTTACCGTTCGAGTTCTGATCGAGCCCCTTCATGAGACTGTCGAAGAACGCCATGTCCACCCCCTGAAAAGCCCAGTCGTCCGCGCTGGCCGCGAGGCCGGGGAACGGGTACTGCTGCTGCAGCGGCTCGTCGATCAGATTGGAGGTTGCATACCCGGGGTTCTGACCGAACTCTTGGTGCGCATGGTCGTGCAGCACATTCTGCTGTAGCGGCTCCGTCTGCTGGTGCTGGTGCTGGTGCAGGTGCTGGTTCGACAGCTTAGACAAATTGATCACCCCTTGCATCTGGAGGGGACAGAAATCCGTGCTGCACTGTAGGCTACTGGTATTATTCGCGTTTTCAGGCATGCTGCTGCTGGGTATGCTATCCCGGTCGCCCACGCCGAGCACGCCCAGCGGCTGCGCCGGCGAGGTGAGGTGGCTCGAGGTCGGCGCCTCCCTGGAGATGCCGCCCTCGCGCGCGATGCGGATGATGCCGAAGTAGGGGATGCACATCCGCAGCACCCCCGGCTCGTCGTCCTCCGAGGCGCGGTGCTCGTGCAGGGCGCCGGACTCGTCCGACCTCTCGCACGGGCCCGGCTTCCCGCAATTCCCCCCATCTCCGTGGCAGCCGTGCACGCCGCTGCCGGCTGCTGCCCCGCCGCTGGCTATGTCGTCCGCCAGGTCCTCCATGACGCTGCGCGTGTCGTATCTCCGCCCGTCCGCGGCGTCGGCCTCGATCTCGAGCAGCCGGCGGAGGAGGTCGCCGCTCTTCTCCGAGAGGACGTCCATATTCAGCTTGTGGACCATCTCCATGCTCTCGAGGACCTGCTCCATCATGGCGCGGTCGCTATGCCGCTGGTGGGCCAGGCAGTTGAGGTCCGGCTCGTCGTTGGCGTGGAGGTGCGCCAAGACCAGCGTCATGGCCGCCATGAGCGCGAAGAAGTCGACGGACCGGCAGCAGAAGGCGACCCTGTTCCAAGTGCGGAAGGCGATGAAGCGGCTCAGCACCTCGCGGCTCGCGTTCACGCAGGCCAGTTT
Organism: Coniochaeta sp. PK30-01; assembly: GCA_023628855.1. NCBI lineage: Eukaryota > Fungi > Ascomycota > Sordariomycetes > Coniochaetales > Coniochaetaceae > Coniochaeta > Coniochaeta sp. PK30-01. Next base: position 285,679 of record JAMAJW010000041.1, on the reverse strand, counting down.
GCTGTACACGGTGTGCTTCTCCGAAGAGAACATCAGCATGTACGGCAGGTGTAGCTGGTTCAAGAGATTGTAGTAGAATATCTGGTTGATGAGCCGCAGCATCTCCCAGAATATGGCAGCCTGGTCTGGGCTCTGTGCCATCTGCGACAGGTTGGGCGGCAGCCACCACTTCGACGGCATGGTCTTGGCCGCTCTCTGCAGCTCCAGGTCGATCGCCTGGGTCTCGGCCAGGTTGCAGCTCTCCGGGGCGCACTCGTTCCGCTCCAGGATGCGTGAGGCTATGACGGCCATGCGCCGCTCCAACTTGTTCATCGGTGGTTCGTTTGCCATGGCGGCCTCGGTGGCGAATGAGTTGTCGAGGGAGCCTGCTGGCAGGCCGAGCATGAGGCCGAGGAATCTGTCTGCAACCTGTATGCGGTACCACATGAACTGCGGGTCGGCTTTGGAGCTAGGATCGAGCTTCTTGACGTTGGCGATGCGTTTCCGGTGGATGCCCATCAGCTGCCCGACCACCATGGCACGGCGAAAGGCCAGCCAGGCCCGTCGGAGGTTGCCACTGTTTGCTTGGTATGCACCTTCGAGGATGATGCACTCTAAGCTCTCGATTGTGCCCATGAGCTCCTCATCTGTAGTGACAGTGATAGCTGCCTCGGCTAGTCTCGACATCATCGACCTCGGGCTCTCCCCTAGCCGGTCAATGACTGCTTGATCGTGCGGCAGGTATTGGAGGTACTCGGCGATGTTAAGTAGGAATTTGGCGATCATGACCGGATGGGCATTCGGGGAAGGCAGTTCAGCGGACTGCTCCGGCGTCGCCATTTCAAGGTCGAAATTCGGCTTCGTCCTAGTCATCATCTGATGGAAGTAGAGCGAGAATCCGCCAACAGACTCGCAGATATAGCGGGCGACTTCTGCTGATGGAACCGCCGCATAAAGATCTCTAGAGAGCTTCTGCAGCTTCGGAGTGAGACTCGATCCTGTTACTCGTACCACGGACGAGCCACGCTCGGGCGCATCCAAGGATGTTAAGCTTGGACATGGAGCTGCGGATTGGTGATCTGCCTTTAAATGTTCTCAGTCCACATCTTCTCGGTCATTATCAGCCAGCACGAGTGGAGTGACATACGGGAGATGCATTGCAAAATGTATTGAACTGTGTAGATTCAGCGTCTGACGGGCAAGGCGTTGGCAAGCCAGGGTGCGAAGCTGTGATAGGGTCCTCTCTCTCCGCCGGCGTCGCCTTAGACGACGGCGCGATGGTGTTTATAGGACTGGACTGCGAGTCCCGTGGTGATGCATTGCCGACCTTGCGGACAAGCTGCTCGACCAAGGCCTCGACGCGCACTATGCGGTCGCCAATCTGCTGGCCCCTTTCGGCAGGCCGAGACGCCTCCTCTGGGTATTCTTGACTGAGACAGTGAGTACCGCGGCGCTGGCAGCCGATGCACACAGCATCAGCGGCTGAGCCAAAGTTGCAGCGGATTTTCCGGCGCTTGCACTCCCAGCAGCTGCGGGTGCCTTTGCGGATCTTGCGTCGCTTGGTCTCGGGCGAGTCAAGGTCGGCGGCGCTCCGTCTTACTCCGCTTCCCAACTCGGGCTCCGACGGACTGCGTATATATGAGCTATCCATTCCTCCCAACTTCGAATTATTTGAGTGCCTTCAAGAAGTGTTGTGGAAGATAATCGTGTAAGACACATCGACTCTACAGGACCAAGCTAACAGTAAAAGATCCTTCGGCCGTACGCATTACCAATTCTGGAATCCGCCCAGAAACAGGACTGCGTAACGTTCGCGTGGCTGCCAGTACACGTGGTTGTGTCGTGGAGGTGTCAGACGGGCAGCGTATGCATGCCGTGCGGGCTTTGCGGCGGAATGGGGATGAACCTCCTAATAAAGCTGTTGTTGTTCGGGCTGGAATTCGTCCGCCGAGATGACGGAGCAAGCCATGCCTGGCCTATAAGACAGATCGACAACAAAAGGAGTGGAGCACAGCATTATTAATGGCAGTCGGTCTCGGAGACATTCAAGTCGCGGCTACGTAACTGACCACTCCGAGGCCGTGGGCTAATCTCCGTGCTGCTCAACATATGTCAGCAAAGACGCTTGTTTAAGTCCCGAACAGGCGCGGAACTTGCATCATAGGGCTGAAACGGCCGTGACGGCATCACCCCACGACCATTTCCTTCCCTAACCCTAACCCTCCATCTTCGTAATCATCCCTCCTTCTCCAGCGAGGCAATCGCTTTCATTCATCTTCACCTCAAGAGAGAAAGACTGTCACGCTGATCAAACGACGTACCTTTGTTCATGGAAGCAAAGCTCTGTTAAAACTACTCTTACACAACCAGGTCCGGGTCGATGACGTGATGATCTCTGTAGAAACGGACACCCAATTGCTGTCCACATCATGACAAGAAACCTCCTATTTCGACAGTGTTGATCCAACTGCCCAATGCACTCTCATTTGTCTGCCACCCACAGCGAGGTCACTGCTTCTTGTTCTGTGCGTATATGAAGTTGGCAGCTGTCCACACAGTCAGCATTCAGTATCTTCTACGTCTATCGCCTGGATGAGAACATACCAACAGGAACAAGTCCGTTCTCCTGTGCCCAGTCTCGGACTCCATGTCCCTCCTTGTCGCCGCCCCAGTGCTTTCTGTCGCTTGGCTTGGACAGATGCAGCTCGTCCGACGTGCCATTGGCAGGAGCAAACACCAGAAAGACATATCGGTGCTTGCCGGTCTTCTCGGGCGGGCCAGGAGGCTTGTAGGGCATAACCTCGTCCAGCTTCGTCAGCGTCACCGCTGAGCACTTGCCGGTGGTAAGGTTCAGCTCCGCCGACGCTGATATCCCAGCTGCTATCCAGTGGCACATCTCTGACCACTTGGGGTTATTGCGAGATGGTGCATCAGGGTCGGTAAGAGTGATGATGAACTGCGTCTTCAAGCCACAGACATCAATTGACGTTGTCGGGCCTTTGAGGGTTACCGTCGGAGCGTCCTCGAGCTTCTTGGGCTTGAGCGTGTTCCCCAGGGAGGCATAATTCTTCTTTGACCACTCAACATCCAGGCTCAGGAGGGGGAGAAAGTCGTCAATCACTAACACGCGTTAGATTCTTGGTAGAGACTACGCTCAATCACGAAGGGTACCTGTAGGAATTATCTCTGCTTTCTTCAGTCTGCATCACCAGTTAGCTGAGCCATATACTTGTCAAGCGACGTATTTTAGCTACAGACTCTTCTCTGACGTCTTCAGTGCCATTAGCTTCAATTCGTAGGCCACTGCCAGCAGACGGCAGGACCTGTTGATCGGCGGGGAACGCATCAACACGAAAGCAGACGAGCGCAAATGCTACCAGCACCTTCGATATCATCTTTTAGGTCGGATATGGTTGTTATGACAAGTCAATTGTGCGATGTCATCAAATTAGCAATCAAAATTGCAAATAGTCTTGTATTGCAAAGTTTTGACGAGGCTGTCGACTCGTCGACGTTAATACAAGCGCACCTTCCATGTTACGCAGCTGAGTAAGGTGCTTGTGATGTCATCATGCGCGGCACAACAAACCAGCACGGCAACACCAAAGACGTATGAGGACCACCGTTGCACATTCTCATTTTCTACTAATAGCCGAATGTTCAACAAGACCCTCGACCATTTTACCTAACTCCCAACCCCTCTAAGTCACCGAACAAATACACAAGTGAAGAGAAGCTCGTATCGTCACGAGTGTGGCATGTCGATAATAATTTCCTTTACCCTTTTTGTTAGCATTGTCGTCAGTCCGTCTTGGCATCCAATCAATTGCCGCTTTGCCAATGTTTACATCGAAAGGTACGTTGACAAGGTATCCAGACCTAACACAATATCAGCCAACGGTTTGCAAGCGATGTCGAAGTGTTCAAGTCAAAGCGGTGAGGAGCATTGGACCGCACTATCGAAATCCAGTACATCTCTGCACAGTTTTTGGCTAAGCGGTATCCTAAAATAACCGTGGGCATGTGCATCGAGCTTTAGCCGCGAGCTTCAGGGTTCCAGTCACTCTTGTCGATATTGATGAATTTTCTTTTCCTGGTTTCGGGAACGGACTGACCGTTCTTGGATCATCGCTACGCACAAGTAACGTTTCGTAAGACGGGCATGAGATAGCCAAAAAAGGAGTGCAACAGTTGCACTGCTCGGGTTCTCTCCCCAAAGCCATGTTGTCAGTATGCTACACATCAGCCCTATCTAGACAAGGATATCGAGTGATGTCTGATATATCTTAACAAGCACCGTACCGCAATGGGAGCACCAGTCTTGCGAACTGTTTCGAGTCGACACTCGTTACGATAAAATAACATGCCTTCCAAGCACATCTTTACCACCCTCGCCGGCCTACTCTCCATGGCAGCAGGAGCACTGATCGGCCCAAGCGATACACTGGCACCTTGGGAGGTCTCGTTTCTCTCCACATTTTCGCCCTCAGGACGACCGGGAAGCTCGCCCTACAGCATCGTCAACATCACTATCACCGACCCCAACACCATCCTCGCCGGACCCTCACCTACCGGACCCGCTGCTTTCATGCCCTCGACCGCGATATGCAACACCAGCTTCATCGGCAGTGCTCCGCCATACAACCAAGTCCTCAACTGCAGCGAGGTGCAGCACGGCTCCTGGACTTTCGAGATGCTTGAGGCAAACACCACATATCCATCCGCGACGACGAACTTCGACGTCAGATTTACGCGTGTCAACAACATTACTGTCATTGGAAGCATTTACAGCCAGGTTTATCTTGGGACGGGCCATTTCGAGGTCGGCAAGAATATGGCAGGTCTATGCGGTGCAAGCGGCGTCTGCTCCTGGGGTTTGAAGGAGGACGAACGGCCATATCTAGTCCATCAGACTAGACTTTCCTGTACTGGGGAGTGCTCTTGAGAACCCAAGGAGAAAGTGACCACATATGTGAACTTCTTCGTGTCAGTAATCCATGGGTTATTTCCTGGCAGTCAGGACAACTGTATGTACGTCGCCGGGCTTGTACTTAGTCCGGACATGGACAACATGTGTTGTACGGATATGGACAGCATGTGTTGTACTAATATGGACACCATGTGTTATACGGATATAGACAACATGTGTTGTAAGGGAATGTCAAATTTTAATTTACCTACGTTCTCTGGCGGCCTATCTTGCAAGTCTTTACAAGGTCTGGGTTTTCCTGCAGTTGGTTGTCTAAGGATATGAGAGATTGAGTGCTGAATCTGCTAGAGCTTTAAAGGCTTAGTCATGTCTCATGATCGATATTGAAGAGATACGGACAATTTCGTGTTGTTGGACCGTTGTCCCGTCTGACAACGAGGCTAAGCACGCAATGCATGCAACAATGAACAACTGCAAGCATGTGGCGTTGTGCATCTCAAGTACTACTGTGTGTGCAGAGAGATTGGGCGCATGAAGAATGTATCCAGGGCGTTATGTACACTGCTGATGCAGCAGTTCAAGCCTCCTTCGTGCCGTTAACCGACAGATGTGGTCATTTGAATAAGGGAGACTAGGATCGAGCAGAGCATAAGCCACTTCGGAAGAACCTCCGCTCCCAAACCGTGCTATAACAGCAGACAGATGGACCAGACGACTGGTTGTAGATGACACAAAATAATATAGACAGTAAAATATCACCAAAACGGGTCAAAAGGCGAACCACCCCCTTTTTCCCTGACGAGATCGATTGTGATCCGCAAGCAATCGTTCCAGACGCTACCGCCTTGCTTGTCGTTCACGCCGGCGCAGTTGCAAGAGTCCTCGGGAACTTTAAAGAAGGAGAGGCATGTCTCCTCGTCGTACAGCCAATTGCAGTTCTTGAAGAGGGTAAATGTATAGGCGATGGCATAGTCGTCAAGCGAGGTCGCCTCATCCGACTGTCTCTTCTGGAACCCAGATGGGTTGACGTAGTATATCTTTTTGTAGGTAAATTTCTCGCCAATGGGGCGATCTGCCCACCACTCGGCATAATCTTCAGGTCGCTGCAAGCACGACCGTTGCCAAGGTCCATAGCATAGTGTGTGGCGCCGGCGCCGGAGTTGAAGCAAGTTACCTTGTTCTGCGACGGGTGCGGGTGAACCATAGGCGAGCGGGTGGGCGATGGTTCCGATCTTGTCGTGGTGCTGGGATTTAGCTTCGTGGGACAGATTGTGTCGAGCTCATCCCAATGGATGTCGTAGTCTGCGTCGGGGTCCACGGTGTCGCCGTACGTTGGGAAGTGTGGACCACACCAATCCGCGGCGTAGAAGCTGCACCCCTCGACCAAGGGCTTGTCCACGTCGCCGGCCACGGCTCGCACAGCGACCGGAGGCCAGGAGCCCTTGGGAGGTGGCGGCGCCCCTGGCCCGATGGAGGGGGGCGGCGTGGGCACGGCCGCCGTGGGGGCGACCGTGGTGGGCGACCCGTTGGGGCCGGTGTACACGACGGCTGTCCACGACAACGTGGGGGCAGGAACGGGCCAGAAGTTGCCAAACGCCTGTCGCTTCCTGGCGCTGCCGCCTTGTGTAATGGTAACTGCCTGGAACCTCCACTCGGAAAGAGTCATGGGCGCCCGGGTGATGGTGCTCGTCCAGGTTCCGGCTCTGACGGTGATCAAGGGGTAGTCGACCTTGGTGGTGGCGCGCGTCCAGGGGGGCAGCTGTACGTGGCACGGGGGAACACAGGTGAATTGGGGCTGCGCCATATCCCAAATTTCGGGGTCGATCCAGATGAGGTCATCGTATTGGGGGCCGTCGCTAGCAACGTCGAGGACAGAGATCTGCGACCAGAAGGGGTGCCCGTCCGCGTTCATATTAGCGGCGGCTGTAATACCGACGCCGTTTATGACTGCTATATATTTAGAGCCGATGGTAACCAAGTGTTGGATGCGTACGTTGCTATTAGTGTCATCGAGGAGGACTATAGCCTTTTAGCATTGCTGCGTATCGATACAAGTCTGGGCATAAGTAGAAACCTACGAGTATAAGCCGGCTCTAGCGATATATATATCACTTGATTCGCGTATAATTAGACCCTAAGATTGGTCGCAACCGCCGAACTTGTTGCCGGCCGCGCAGTTATAATCAGGATCGCCTGGTAGTACGCCGACCTGCTTGGTAAAGGGGGCTAATGGCGGTGGCGTCGGCTGGTAGTAGGGCGACTCGGATTGAATCATGCCGGCAAAGATGTCGCGAGCATTGTGGAAGTTGTACTGATAGAATACGGCGTGCTCGGACGCCGTACCATAGAGTATGATCGTCCGGGAGAGTCTCGTTAGCTTAACCGAACTACAAATCACTACCAAATTGGACGGTGGCCAGAATGGGGAAGCAAACGTACCAAGTCGCATGCGTACTTTCGAGTAGGAAGCCACGGGCGGCGTACACCGAGTCCTGCACCATGTTGTTGCCAGCATCTTTCAGAGCAGGATCGCTTTCTTCAAAGTCAGCAATAAAAGGCCATTTATGAGGGCGGTATTCTATGGGAGGGGCGGCAGCGCATACTCGATATCGTGGTCGCTCAACCAGAGCCACATGTTCTCAAAGTAGCCCGATGCCTGCGGGGTGAGGTGCGCCATCAGGCTGGCCGCGTTGCAGTTGGTGTTGACGCCACTGGTGACGGCAGGGCACTCGTGAGACGTTAGACCAGTACCTATCGCCCCACCGATGCAGACCAGACCGTCCCTTTATCTTGTCGAATATCTGGCAACATGGTCCTACACCCGGGTTCTTCGAATTCACCCTCCTTTGCCAATATGTTGTTGCTGCTGCCCCTCGCACTCTCCCTTCTCTCGCGGCCGCTCGGTGTGCTAGGCAGCAATGACTGCCAGCCCAGCACATGGCCCGATCCACCCGAGAGACGAAACGAGGACGATAACATCAACGCCTCGACCATTGTAATGCCTAAGCACATAGACTCGTTCCAGGCCTGCATCGACGACGCCCCAGCCTAGCGACATCAACTGCCGCGGCTAGGGTCGAATTACGACGACGCAAGCTATTATACGTACACAGAACTCTCAAATAACTGGGGCATGAGCCTCGCCTGGTTTTTCCAGATAAACCCGACCCTCCTGGCCTACTGCTCTAACATCGAACCTAATACGTTTTACTGTATCGAAGCGTGTAAGTCGTACCTTGTCAAACCCTTTCCAACCGGGAGATGTTTCCTATTTGAATATCAAAACAGTTATTGAACCTCTCCAGTCTACAAACGGCTCCTGTGGCCCTCAGTACAACTATGCCTCTTGTGCCGGCTACATCGGCGGCCAGTGCTGTAATGCCGAGACATGGACTTGCGGGGCAACGGCGTATGTTTACCTTAAGATTCTGTCCCCCTTTCCCACCCTTCGCTTGCTAATATGGTACCTAGAGCGGACTGCGCGCGCGGTACGTGCTACGGGGGTGCCTGCGAAGGCGACAAAGTCTATAGCACCGATGGCACCTGCGGCGCGGCCTACGGCAACCGACAGTGCGCCGGCAAATGGGGTGACTGTTGCAGCCAAAACGGCCAATGTGGCAGCGGGCCCAGTTTCTGCGGTGAGGACGTATGCCAGTCGGGCAACTGTGACTGGCCATGGCTCTTGCCCATCACCACTTCTGTCGGACCTTCGAGGACGGTCAGCAGCAGCACCACGAGCAGCAGCAGCACCACGAGCAGCAGCATCAGCAGCAGCACCACCACCAGCACGACGCCCATTTCCCTGCCGACCGACCACTGCAGCGGCGGATCGGGTCCGGGCGGTCTCTCTGGCCTGTGCTCCTACAGCTGCTCGTACGGCTACTGCCCCTCACCCTGCACCTGCACACTCGGCACGCCGGGGACGCCGCCTCCGCTCAGCGGCGACCGGGTCTACGCGCTGCTGGACCTCCGGGACCAGGAGTGCTTCGACACGCTGTGCGACTTCATCTGTTCGCACGGCTACTGCGAGCCTCAGGTGTGCACCAAAACCCCCTGTAGCATGGTCCAGAATCCGGGCACCGTCTGCGTCCAGGGCTCCGGCGAGGGTGCCCAGACCGGTCTGTGCAGCTTCTGCTGCCACTTTGGCTACTGTCCGCCGGGCCCTTGCACCTGCACCCTCTACGGCCAGCAGATCGATCCGCCTCCCGAGACGGGCAATCTAGGCGTGCCGGCTCCCGGCAACGACGACAGCTACCTCGGCTTGTGCAGCTACTCGTGCAACCACAGCTACTGCCCTCAGGCACTTGTATCATCAGTTCTTGATTTTCTTTTTTTGTTCTTTGTTTTTTTCTTCCAACTTTCTTCAATGGTGCGAGAATAGGATAGTTAGTAGCGGCGCAAGAGGTCAAATTCAGAAACCGCAGAACGCCGGATGCAACGCGCCTATATTTGTGCTGCATCAGCGGTGTTACACTAGCAGACCACTTTGTGGATCATGCTCCATTTAACATTCCGTGCGTTAGGTTGAAAGGTGGATGCCATCCCTCCGCACTTGCTGCGATTTGGTGGACAACTTGACAGCACATGGGTTTGAAAGCGTTCAACTTCTGCCCGCAAGGCTGTATTAGACTGCAACATTTCTCTTTCTTCATCTCCGAAATAACCAAAAGGGGTGTTTTTTTTTCTACCTATGCATGTGTGGCCACGCGAAGGAGCTGCACTTTATCGTGAAGGTAGATGCTTCCATAGAAACTCCTGATTCGGCACCCAAGGGGCTTTAAAGACTCTTGTCTGGGCAAGGGTCTCGCGGGCTGGAATGCGTGTCCTCGATAATATACAATAAATGCATCAATGTATCTACCTTCCTCTCCTACGCTACCCGTAAGGACGGATTTGCACCGCATTCTCGTCCTCATCGGCCTCGGCGAGCATTCACCTGAGAGATTAATATCACAGGGATAGGGCAAACCGTTGGCTGTGGTCGTCGTTCTCACAATCTCGCCCCTAACTGTCACGACTGATGCGACGCACATATCTTGGGAATTTTTGACATGATGAGCGGCGGCATGGCTCCTATTCTACACAGTGAAACCCAGTCATCTCGTATGTCGAGTCAAGTGGCAATATCTCAGGCCGTAACAGCTGCTTTAGGATTTCTTTCCTCAACCCTCGACCATGCAGCCAACCTCAATATTGTTTCCTACAGGGTCAAAGATGAACGCCGCATAGTATTTCGGATCCATGTTAGGTCTTAATCCCGGAGCACCATTATCCTTGGCTCCTGCCGTTATAGCAGCTGAATAGAAAGCGTCAACAGCAGCGGAGTCTATTCGTGAAGTCAGTTAGTCGTGAATAGGAGAGTAAACCGTCATAATGTTCCAGCAAAGCCTTACCTGGTGCTCGAAAAGCGACATGGATTGTGGAGTGGGAATGCTTCTCGTCGATGCCCACCCACCAGTCAGGAGATTGGCTACCGAAGCCATTCATGCCGTTGGGGAAGCTCTTGAGCTGTTTGTAACCTAGAGGTTTCAAAGCCGTAGTGTAGAAGTCAATAACGGCTGCGTGCTCGTCGGCACCAGCCTTGATAAGGACATGTGAGATTGGCATTTCGAGGATGGACTTATAGGTCAGATGCTAGAAAGAGAGGAATGATGTTAGCAACACCACAGAGAGTTGGCAATAGTAAAACGGAACATGACCGATTTATAATGTCAGTGTCGTCGCGGATGTCGGCTTGATCGAAAATCGCGTGGGTAGCACCCGGAGAGGAACTAGCATATTTCGAGCCTCTGTTGCTGAGTCACAACCTCTGTCGTGGCATGACGAATAGCTTGATGTATGCATGTATGTTTCCTACACCCGGGCGTGATTTGGAACAAGCGTCAACTGCTGCTCGGATGTGCGAGCGGTCTATTGGTTGTCTTCGTCCGTGAAAACCCAATCATGACTGATAGAGGGATGCCTCGTTCACCTCCAGAATTGCTGTGTTATATCACGGCCGGAGCCATTGTGTTGGAGAGATATGCATTCCACAGGCATGGAAATTCATTGGGCGGTGATTTCTAGCATTCGAAATGCAAGTCTGCCTTATCTTCCGTCCGAAAAAAAATGTTGAAGTTGACATGGTCTTTGCCCTATAAGTCGATATCTCGGACAGATATGACGGTCGGGTATATTCACAAGGCCGTTTCATTGTCATCCACCAATAACTCGTACCTCATCTGTCTTCATATCGTGATACTGCTATCTGATCCGCACCTCAAGTATACTCTCCACAGTACACCTTGATCATGTTGCAGCCCCATCGCTGGAGAAAAGAAAGCCAAGACATTCCAGGGAACACACCAGATATCAAGACATATCGACGTCAAAATCTCCTTCCTTCTCTTCGCTTTCTCCCATACCGTTTTGTTGAAGTACGTGCTTGTTCAGAAAGCTCACAGCATCATCCATCCCATCTGGCGACTGAAACCAGTGTCCTCCCCTTGGATACTCCTTCCACTCAACGCTTGCCCCGAAACTCGTCAATGTGTCCCTCAGACGCCTTCCGTTCTGAACCAAGACCAGAGGGTCATCAACACAATGCTCGAGCAATATAGGCGTCTTCCTCAGCACGTTATCGTGATGAGGCACCCCCGCCAACCCAAGAACGTCCCGTATCTGAGCCAACGACCTTCCTGCAAACGGACATCTTGCACAAAAGCCCAGAAAAGCTCCTAGACTATCGGCGTCCGGAATATCCAAGCTGAATAGCGTGTGAACGCCAGTCGCGGCACCCATACTAATGCCTGCCAAAATTACTCTGTCCCACCGTCCACCCAACTTAGATGCCTCATCAGCTATAACACGGCGAATGAAAGAAACGCTCTCCTTCAACCATTGGGTCTGGTACTCTTCACGCTCGGAGAAGTCTCGCACGCTCCAGACGTCGAACCACTGGTACCAGGAAGTGCCGGGCTCGGAAGCAAGCGGACGCATGGGAGCTTGGGGATACACCCAGCGAAAGGAGGGAAACGCGTCAGTCAAGGTTCGGTGCTGCGAGTCGTGAGAGCATGCGAGTGAGGCCACAAAGTTGCGTGCGTTGTCGCCGCGTCCGTGCAGGAAGACGACGGTGTGGCTGTGTGCCGCCTTCGGGTCGATCGTCACGCCTGCGCTCGACATTCTCGTGCAGTGATATGTGGAATGATTGATCTTGAACCTAAGTTACGTTGGGGATAAGGGAACAGTGGATTGTGACAGTGAGCGTTTTTGAGGAGGGACACCACCAGTTGTTTGTTCCTCGTTTGTTAATCACTGGTTGCCTAAGTATAGAAATGAGAAATAGGCAGACGCACTCACGCCAACAGACAAACAAGGAGTGGGGTATCGTACATTTCAGGGGTCAAGTCCGGCAACATCGTAGGTTTGTATGTACTGTACTCATTCACAAATAAAAGACCGTGTGGTAGCCACGAAGCCTCGTGTCCTTTGGCCGATTGGACTGGCTACCGAACTCTCATGTTCGAGTGTTGCTCTTTAGTTGTTAATGTGATCTCGTGCACTTGACGCGTAAATCGAACAGTCGACATGCGTCAGGGGTCAGAGGCGGTATTAGGGTAATGAGAAGGCAGTTTTCAAGACCTTTATATATCCATGCCTAGCTGTAACTGTGTCACAGGTACATTCACTGCCCGAGGCATACATCATGCGCTGTCTCATCTGCCCTGGCAACATTATTCACTGTTTCACGAAGAAATGTGACGAACCGCATCTCGCAGTTTTGCCTACCCATGCCACAGAAGAAGATTATCCGAAGGGTTACCTAGCAAGCCCCAGGATGGAAACATGGAAATACTCAGATTTAAACATTATGGATTTGCGCACAGTTTGTGTTCTGTTGTGTGCCAACTTGACGCCTTCCCACTTGTCTCGAAACCTCTTCCACCCCACCCCGGCTCCCATTGGTCTTAGGTAGAGCAAGCTCAGTTCGAACAGCCCGAGACACTCGTCAAGGCATCTGGGCAGGAAATCTGATTGTACGTGACGTTCCAGCCGTTGACTTCGCCGTTGGCCCAGTTCCAGCGCCAGTAACAGCCGCCTTGGAGGTTAGGAGGGAGTGACTCGCAATCCTCCCTCTGAGTCACGCCACCGTACTGACGGCCCCTGGGAGTTCAAGTTAGCTCGAGTCCTAATTCTTCTACACCCTTTGTCAAAAGGGTACCATCCCAAAGGCTATCAGCCAGCACCTCGCCATAAGCTCGACGCAACCCGCAGCCCAACTCTACGGAGGGGTGAGACATACCAATCGTACCCAAACTGCGCATCACATCCCTGCGTGTTGGGTCCAACTCCTCCGCCGGGACTTAGTATGATGAACTGCCTGACGCCCCCGTCCACGCTGCCTCCACTGTTGACTACCTGCACCTGCATCCTCTTGCCCGCCGCACCGCCGTCCGTCCAGAACAGCTCGAAGCACTTGCAGCAATTCTCCACATTATTCGTGATCGCGAAACCGAGGCTCAAATCGTCGCTGACGGGTCGCGGCGAGTAGTCGGAGCATAGGAACCCGGTGCCCCTGCCGTTAGCGTCACATCCCGATGCGGCGGACGCCCCGCGCGATGAACTGAGCGGGTTGTCGGATTTGTCGCAGACTGCTACCGAGCCGCTGGAGGGGATGTGAGAAGGAGAAGGTAGGTAGAAACGGGGAATGGTGGGAGAGATGGAGAGAAAGGTGCTTACCTGGCTCCGGCTTTGCGGAGGTTGGTGGTCCAGGCGCAGGCCGGTTTGCAACTGGAATTGTGCCGTTAGTGAGAGAATTTTGGACGACGGTGATATTGTCGATGGGAGACATACCAGTCCCAGGACGTCAATGTTCTTCCCACGTTAGCAGCTGGTGCTGCCGCTGCGGCATCCACTTCTAGTGCCCCTGTCGCTAAAGACAGGGCGAGTATGCCTTGGACACGCATGGTTACCGTTGACTTGTTCTGAAAGGACTGATAGGACAACAAGAGAGAATTTCCCGGAAGTAGAGATCCCAAGTCAGCGGCAGGGCGTCGTCCTATATGTGCCTTGCATGGCTATGAACCAGAAAGGTGGCTGGGAGTCCCAGACTCTGCTGTCGTCGACCCGGAGTGACGGCTGTCGTTATGTTTGAGACTGAAATAGAAGCCTAGTATCCATCGTGCAGTAGCTCGAGTGATTGATCATCATGACGCTGGGCAGTCGTCCGATGTTGGCACAAACCGATGGCCCGGGATGAAACCAATATCTATCCCGGCTATCGAGCCATGCTACTGGACGGCAGCAAGATAGTTGTTTATAAGTTATGAGGCTCATAAGGAAGGCGTGCCTGGATTCCTCATGTTCCCATCTTTCGAGGTGACCGGGCGTGACTGGTAGCTCGCCTGCCAAGCGAGGCTTCATATTGTCTTGTCCATTGCTGCTCTCTTGCTTTGCGGGCTAACATGGCTGTATTCACTCTCATGCTCAACCCGTTTGGTTCTCTTCGTCAACGATAGGCACTTCAATTCGCTGGACCCATACATGATGAGTCCGATACGCGGCCCGGTTAATGGGTTGCAAGCCTTCCTCAAGCGAGAGCAGAGACCTTGTTACCGGGCGTCGCTTCCCGCTTCTCGGATCTCCGGAGGTATTGGGGGTACTATACGTTCGAGTTGGCTCCCCGTTTTGCCGGAGGAATATAACCACTCAGAGACGCGAGTTACAACGACAACAATATCGAGGAGAGCGCAGTGATGTTCGCCGCCATTGCTGTTCACTGTCGAGGTGTATTTAGGGACTATTTTTGGTCGCACTGATCATACGTCAATTCCGGTGACCTGGTGACGGATGCTGTCACTATACTGGCGGTGGTATCCGAACAAGGTGTATGCTGGGACATCACATGGTAACCGTTCAAGTTAAGACCTCCGATGCGGTTGTTTTACGGTATTATAGCCATGACATGGCCAGATCGTGGGAAAAGATGAGTTAACGAGCCACAAAACCTGTATTTCTTCCCATCTCCTCGTATAACCAACGCTCTTACAAAAAAGGACCTCAAGGTTGACAGTGTAGGACGGCTCGTGGTTAGCCACTGTGCAGTAGCATTTTGGTTGCACATTTATCCAAACCGGACATCCCACGCTCGGGAGGAGCAAATCCGAAGCCGGTTCCAGTTCCTAGAAATGCGGTTATCGCTTTCAAAGTCTTCAGGCCGTGTCTTGGCACTCACATTTTGGTCCAATTGAGCGCTGGATTCAGCGCGTGATTATTGACGACCGAGATCCTACCTGATAGGACCTCATCTTCACATCAGACGAACTGAACACAAAACATACGGAACCACCGGCGAACCTTGACGTGTAGTCGGTTGGAACGGTAGGCAGGTACAATCATTTGCCAAGATTTGCGATAACAGTTCCCCTTTGATGATGTTTTCATTGGCAAAATGCTTTTGTTTTAGCCACAGATAAGCATTCACAGCCTCAAAACATTGCTGCTGTTATGACCGGTACATAGCCAGGCCTATTTCCCTCCGGTCTTGCCGGTCGGGATGCAAAACAACACGAGCCTCTTTTGCTCACCCTCGGCCCAGTCATCCAGTCCCTTGTCCACCCTGTAATAACCCCGGCGCTCGAGTTGGATGATGTCATCCTTCTTCAAGGTCGCGGCGGCCTCGTCGCAGAAAGCCTCGTCCATCGTCTCGGTGACTGGGTTCAGGTAATCCTCCAGATTGTCGTCCTCGTCCAGCTTGTCCTTGGTGACTAGGTAGTCAAAATCCCACAGCTCAGCTGGTACGAGATTCTGGCCCTTCGATGCCAGCCATGTGACCTTCTTCTCGGTGGATTTGACGTCTCCCTTGAGGTTGAGCTCAACCGTCAAGGACGGGATAGGCTCGCCAGAACCGATCTCCCGTACGAAGGCGTTACCCCAAGCCATCAGGGTGATCTCTTCATCCTTCTTGAACGACTTGGCATCGGCCTGGTCGAGGTACATCTCGTTGGCGAAGACAACCTTCTTGGTACCGATTGCCGGGTTCTTGGGATGCTTTGGCCTCTCGGAGGTGGTCGGCTCGGCCGGTGCCTCAGCGCCTGTTACTGTGACCTTAACAAGGTCCTTCTTGAGAAGAGCTGTGTGGCGCGGCGCAATGGGGTCGATCACCTTCTTGTTGGAAGCCCAGAAGGACGTCCAGTCCATAGTGACGACGTTGCGGCTCGGGCCCTGCTTCAGGATGAAGTCTCTCAGCGCATCAACCGTCATACCCCGTCTCCGGACGCCACGGATTGTCGGCATACGGGGGTCGTCCCAGCCCCAGACACGGCCTGTATCGACCATCTTGGCCAGCTTGCGCTTGGAAAGGAAGGTCCTAATGAAATTCATCCTGGCAAAGTCCCACATGTAGACCTGCCGGAGCTTCAAGGTGTCGATGAACCATTGGTACTGTGGGTTGCGATCTGTGTATTCGGTGCTCCTGAGGGCGTGCGTGACTCCCTCGTGGCTGTCGATAACCGGGCAGGCGTAGTCATACGTGGGATAGACCTTATACTTGTCGCCTGTGCGGTGATGTGTGTTCGTGACATTGCACCGGTAGATGACAGGGTCGCGCATGGCCTTGTTGGGGTTGTTGATTGAGAGCTTGGCACGGATACAGTTCTTCAGCCCCTCCTCGCTGCCCTTCTTCATCTCCTCAAATACGCGAAGAGTCTCCTCCACAGTCCGGCTGCGACGCTTGGACTCGATGCCATCCCATCGCTCCTTTTGCATGGTCTCCTGGTCCGTGTCATCCGCGTAGGCGTGGCCTTCCTTGATCATCCTGACGCACATATCGTGGAGATACTCGAAGTAGTCGGATGTATAGGACACCTTGTCAGGCTTGATGCCCATCAGGGCCAGATCCTCGATAATGGCATCCTGATACTCCTCCTTTTCTTTCGAGGGGTTGGTGTCGTCGAGACGAAGCAGCAGGGTGCCGTCATAGGCCTTGTGGGCAAAATAATCAGCGAGCAGTGCTGCCTTGGCGTGCCCAATGTGAAGATAGCCCGACGGCTCGGGAAGGAAGCGCGTGACGACACCCTTATCCGCATCTTGCAAAGCTAGGGCATAGCTGGCTCCAGCTTTACTCGCGGCCGCCACCTTTGCCTTGGCAGCCTTGTCCTTTGCTTGAATCTCCGCTTGTATCTCAGGATGCGACTCCTCGATGTAGTTGAACCAGCGAGCCAGATTGGCAAGGCTTCCTTTCTTAATGAAGGACACGGCAGCACGGTTTCCTCGGAGGGCGAGCCAGATCTTGTGGTCGAGATCGCTCAGCGTATAGCCGTCGAGGTACGTCCGGAGCGTTAGGTGCTTGTCGAGGGCCTGCAGCCGAGGCTCGATGGACCGGAAGTCGGCGACGAGGAGCGCCTCGAGAGGATGGAGCTCATGCAATTTCATATTGTCTTGGTTGCTTCTCTCCAAAGGTTAATTCTGGTAAACAAGTGTCAAACAAAATCTCTCCTAGAAAGTCTAGAGGGGCAATTGACGATTGGTGGGGTGAAATTTGGTCAAGCGTCGAGGTTTGGAGTCATCGACCAAGCTCAAAAAAATGGCGGGGAGGGATCGGGCCAAGACACCGAAGATTAGCCGATATGATAAGATAAGAGACGTACGTACCCCTGCTTGCCAACTTTTCGGCCTGTAATGTTAGGCACGTTTTCAGAGTACGTCGAGACTTTTTTTCTGGAGCATCAGACCGAGCTTCAACACCGTCCGACGAGGAGGTGCTGCCATAACTAAGCGAGAATGGCGACAACGAACCAATTCCTTGCCTCGATGGCAAGGCTAAGCCTGTTGGCATCGTCCAGACCTGCCACCTCCTCCGCGACATCAATACCACGGTTCTTGCTCCCATTAGCTGGCCACGCATCATCACAGTCTCGGTTCGCGTCAGGATCCCAACGAGCAGGTGGCCAGAAGAAGAAGGAAGAGAAGAAGAAGAAGACACACAAGTCCTTCCGGTCGTATGATCTCAGCGACCAAGAACAGTTTTCTCTGTGCGATGCTATAAGGTGCGCTTGCCAGCAACGCTGCCAATATTGATTTGGCGCCTCCTAACATATACGTTCCAGATACGCCCGCGCCTTCGAAGTCGGCCATCCCCCTAATGTCGTCAAGTATGACCTAGCAGTCAAGCTGCGGACACTGAAGAATGGCCCCATGATACGAAACCGCATCAAGCTTCCCCATCCTGTCAAGAGCGACATTCGAGTTGGCGTCGTCTGCCCCGAGGGAAGCACGGCCGCCACCGAGGCACGCCAGTTAGGCGCCGTAGCCGTGGGCGAGGAGTCGTTGTTCGCATCCATTAGAGAGGGCAAGATCCCCTTCAACAGACTCATCTGCCACTCCGAAAGCGAGGCAGCGCTGAAGAAGGCCAACCTTGGCAAGATACTGGGTCCCAAAGGATTGATGCCCAGCCAGAAGATGAAGACGATCACCGGCAACATCCGGAACACCATGCGAGAAATGATCGGTGCGGACGAGTACAGAGAGCGCGCCGGTGTTGTGCGCATGGCAGTCGGACAGTTGGGCTTCACGCCGAAGATGCTGGCAGATAACATCAAGGCCATGATGAAGCATGTTAAGAACGACATCTCAGCGATGGAGGATGAGATCGACAAGAAGGTAGAGGAGGTCGTGCTGCATTCGACGAATGGCCCTGGCTTCAGCTTAAGCGGGAGCTTCAACCCTACCGACGACAAGATTACACCAGAGCACCTGCAGGGTCCTATGTAATATGTTCAAGCATATACCTATATGTCTTACCCTTTGTACAATATCATAGCCTGCGTTTACTGTACCAATATCAAATGAGGTTAAGTGCCTTGGGTATTTAAGATGCTATATAATGACATGATTCCTGGGCTCTACTTCTCGCCCAGCACGCGCACGGCTTCTGCGTCAGCATCAAGTATCGCATATATGGTTAGATACCTGAGCAAGCGGAGTTCCCCTCTTGACCCAGCTTTACGCGCTTCACGCAAAGCCGTGCTCAAGTCCAGCAGGATGGTGTTCCGACATCGTATCATCCTCTCCTCTATCTTCCTGACAAACGGCAGGTCCCTTCCGAGCGAGTCAGTCAGTTGCTCAATCAGCACATAGCTTCTCGCCAGCGATTCCAACTTTGCAGGACCGCTGCCCACAAAGCCGGCCTCCACGTCTCCCTCCTCATCCTCATCGCTAAGCCCCTCATCCCACCACTCATACTCGTCGCCTCCGTCCCCCCTGGTCTCCTTGCCTGCCCCATAACTTTGCACCACCAACCTCTCTTCGAGCAGAGAAACCCTTTCATCCAGCTCAACCATGCCTCTCGCCATTTCAATCCCACTTCTAACCCTCCTCAACTCCCCAACAACCCGTCCAACCTCCGCCCTCCTCTCCCCAACCAGCCGTCTGACTTCATCCACCTGCCGCCGAAAGCCAAGCAACGCGACTCTCACATCACCCACCCTCTCCGCCCCTCCCCGCAGCTCATCACCCAGCCCTAGAAACGAAGCGTAGTTCGCGTTGACTAGCTCCAGTAGCTCGGCAGATATCGCGGCGCTGCGCTCGCGGAGCTCCGTCCTCAGGTCGGAGAGCGACTGATGCCGCGCGGCGGATGGGCCGCCGGCGTGTAGGGCGGAGAGGTAGGTCGCCGCGTCGAAGTCGGGTGCGAGGAAGTCGCGCCGTGGGAGGGCGGTGGGGAACGGTAGGGGGGCGTCGGAGTCGTAGTCGGAGTCTGTGTCGCGATCGGTAGGAACGGCAGAGGGGGGGAAGGCGGCCGAATGCGACGAGTCGGGGCGGGAGAGGGAGTGGTTTGGAGCCGAGAGGGTGGCCATTGGGGAGTCTATTGCCTCGAGAGGGATGGCTGTACGGGAGGCGTGGAGAGCTAGGCGCAGGTGTTTGGATGCGCTGAGGCAGTGGTTACCAGGTCTCGCGCCGGAGGTCAGATCTGGGGTGCGGTCTGGCTATTGCTTCAAAGTTCCAATTTGAGTTGTGTGAGGCTGAAGCATGCTACTCGAGCAATTAACATCTCAATATAAGTGATGCGTTATTACCCGTCTTGGTATAGACAGTATATGTGCCGAACTCCGGAACTCGAATGTGGTCGTTGGACGATGGTTTGGTGATGAACACGTTTTGAGCTCCTTGAACTGACTTCCAGCCCCGCTTTTCAAGATGAAGTCGATCTTTCAAATCTTGATAGAGGCACAGTACCTTGGCCATTCCATTGATCCGTATAGACAGTATAGATAATGTAAGATAGTTGTCGGTAGGGATGACTAGGTCAACCCAGAGTGATGTGAACTGTCAATCGTCTACTTTCTTCCTACTTCAAGGAGCGAGCCTGGACAAATCGATGCCTCTCGAGGCAATGTTCAATCGGATCGTCTACAATCGACGATATTCAGACCACATGGACGTTGCGGATGCAATAATACCTAACAAACAGTCGAGACGTGTCTAATACTTCTGAGGATTTGGACACTTGTCTAAGGTATCTAACTACTTCCATTGCCTGTGGGCTCTGCTCGTCTCTCGGGGTATGCCCCAGCTCAGGCATCACTTCGTGTCGACGGGAAGCAGTACGTCGAAGTGGTCCGGCAGTCGGGACTGTTGTATCAAGCCTGCTAGTGTACGAGCGCCCGTGCAAGACATCTTTAATCCCTCCTCCGGGCCATTCTTCCACTTGTGAGTAAGGTCTCTGGCAGCTTTACTGTGCATTCTCGGCCTCAAATCCTCGGCTCCTTGAGATTCAATTGACTCCATCTCGACTCTTTCCGATCTCGCACTTCTCTGAGTTCGGCCCCTCGCTCAGGTGGATCCGGCAAGGACGAGCCAAGACCTGCGCTAACCATTTATGTCTCTAGCTTGACCCACAATCATCTTATCAATCTCATCGGTGGGTATGATCCTGCTCTTCATAGGCCTCAGAAGCCTCCCGTGCCTGCCGCAAGTTTGTGCGGACTCTTGGTACAGACAAATCACGAGGTTGTTCGTCCAGGGCACACTTGAGCAGATATCGGAAGGTGTGAAAACTCAAACTTTTCACTCAAAAGAAACGAAACCCCAACGGTTCGCGACCACGGTTTCCATCTCTTCAGCTTACACCATTGCTTCAAACTTCAATAAACAGTGCACTCGATCTGATCGCAGAAGTCATCACAATCCTACACCCGCATACAATACGTGCTAGTTAGCCGAGGAGAGCCGGCTGCGCAGTCCGAGACGACTTACAGAGTACCGGTACTGCTCTGTGCGGCTCGTCCATGAGTCCAACGAGCAGCAGTTTAAGTATCTGGACCAATACCGTTTGTTCAGCTACTGCAGTTCAGGATCCGAAGAACCCCCTTCGGATCTGATAAGACTCGCTCAGTCAGCGTTGGGGAAATCGCTGGTGCGCGGTTTGGGTGGTCGCACAACAGCCCACCTCGGAAATCCCACGGGCAAGCCGTCCTCGGCCGAGACCCGCTTTTTGAAGCCGCGAAAATGGCAGCATCTCCAGCTACATCCGAGACTTTCACTCAATCATCCTCTTCCGGGGCTACAATCGCACCACGGTCAAGAGGCATTTCCATCTCTACATCTGTCACCGCGGCTTCTTCGCCGCCCGGACCGCCTACTCCATCGTCTGCTTCAAGTTCATCCACGCCCGTACCGGCCCTCGCTATCAAACCGGGCGCCTCTCTGAAGCCGTCCGCAATCAACCCCTCCAGAGCCCCGGCTACCAGGATGACCATGGCGTCAGTGCTCTCGCCCAGCCCGTCGGTGCAACTCACTATGACGAGCAAGGAATGGGTAATTCCACCGAGGCCGAAACCGGGCCGTAAGCCCGCGACAGACACTCCGCCGACGAAGCGCAAGGCCCAGAATCGAGCAGCGCAAAGAGCGTTCCGCGAGAGGAGGGCGGCTCGAGTCGGCGAGTTGGAAGAAGAGCTTACGGAACTGAAGGAGGAGCACAAGAAGAGGGAAGAAGAACTGGAAGAAAGAATACGTCACCTCGAAGTCGAAAGCGAGACTCTACGGTCAAGGTGCCAATGGCTGCAAAGCACGCTGGAAAAGGAGAGGCTGGACCGGATGAGGCATAGCATCCGCGCTACCCCGATGCACTCGCAGGAGAATGGGTTTGGCGCTCAGGTATCTGAGCAATTCCCTCAAGCACAGGGTGCGGGCCGGCCAGTTGCACCGAGACCAACATCGCAAAACTTCTCCATATCCCACATCATATCGACGCCAGAACAGCCGCCTACCTCCGCTGATATCACGTGTGGGTCATGCGGACCAAATGAGGCGTGTGTTTGCGCCAGTGTTGCCCTGGCTGAGACATCGGTTGGCTGTGGAAAGTGCACCGTAGACAGTCGATGCGCCTGTCTCGAAGCACTTCAAGCGGAGACTGTGGGCGTGTCTGATCTCAAGCGACCTCTGAGAGCCAGCTCTCCTTCTTCAACATTTGTACATCAGGATGAGAAACGGCAGCGGCTGGATCCCGAACCTGCTGCTGCCCTGGAGGTTGACTTCACCGCCATGTTTTCGGAGCAGAAGAAACGCACAATCGCCAATCAAGAATCCACCACGGACGGCTCCTCTCACATGAACGTAACGTCTCAGTCCCAACAACGAGACCAGCCACAGCTATCCGTCGAGATGAAAGACTCCTGCGGCTTCTGCTCGGACGGTGGCTACTGTGTCTGCGCCGAGGCACCTCCCATACCTACAGCTCCAGCGACGTCGCTCAACAGCAACAACGCCACTGTAACCGCCATGCCAGCGCAGCAACAAACACATACACCACCCCCATCAGACGACGATGTCGTCCCACTCACCCTTCCAACTCCCATGGAAGTAACAGCCACCGGCGCTATCAAGCTGCCGCCCTTTAATCGCCGACCGGCCCAACCGAGCCGCTCAACCTGCGGTCCCGGCGGACCCGGCACCTGCGCACAGTGCATCGCTGACCCAGTGTCAGGCCTCTTCTGCCGCTCCCTGGCCGCCAACTTCGAGCGCTCCAACGGCTCCTCCTCTGCGGGAGGTTGTTGCGGCGGAGCCTCCGCCTCGGGGGGTTGTTGCAAGCAGCAGCAGCCGCAGCAGCAGCCGCAACCACAGCAGACAGGGACGGGGAGTCAGAAGCTGGGCCTCAGCCTGTCGTGCGCTGACGCGTATAAGACGCTCGCCAGCCACAGACACTTTGACGAGGCGGCAAGCCAGATAGGCGAGTGGCTTCCGCGGCTGAGGGCCGCACCCGCGCATATGGCTGGCCGGCAGCCTATTGAGGTCGAGGCCGCCAGTATCATGAGTGTGCTCAAGGGGTTCGACGTCCGGTTTGGGCGCGGGGAGTAGGCATTTTCCGGTCTCTTTGGAGGCGCGGCTGCCACGAGGATCGATATGTAATAATAACGTTGGCTACGGAGTTATAGGTCGGTGTCCCGGCCCTGGTTGCGAGCTCAGCTGTCGGACTTTCTTGGAGACCGAGGGACGGTGCTATTGTACGCGTCTTTTCGAACCTTCATGGTAATGAGCTGATGCAGGGCACGAGGGATAGGCATTGTCTAGTGCAGCGAGTGATTTTGGATAAAGAGAACCATGCAAATGAGGAGGCGCTACAGGACAGGCGGCGGGCATTGGGGGCCTAGGACAGGAAAAATCAACCAAAGACATGCTTACCATACCTATTATTTGGTTTCCCATTTCAGTTATGCTGCTCCATCTATGCATTGCGGTCATTACCCATAGCTTTGGAACGGGTGACTACTATCCCTGAGCAGAACTAGGATGTCCATATATGTGGGAAGCCTCGGGCATGGCCCTAGCAAACTGGAGGACAACTAATGACGACTATTTGCTTACACGGGGCAAAACTCCGCTCGAAGGAACACCTTTACCAGCTACTGCGTAGCATATGAGGCCAATATACCGTCCTCGCCCCCCATGGAGTAGAGTGATCAGGTGAGCAATTGTGACTGCGCGAGGTCTTTGCATCGTCACAAATGCTGTCAACGTCAGATATCTCCACCACATTGCAGACACGCAGAACGCCTGATAAGCGACGAAGGGGCGAGATGATCCCTGTTGCCATACGGAGTTGACCGGCATTGGTCCCTTGCCTCCGCCAACAGAACGAAACATGTTGAGGCATTCAGTCGTATGTATCCAGTCCGAGACGAGTGCGGGAGGAGACACGGCCAGCATCCAGCGAATGGAACGGGCGGATCGCCATGGTTCAAGGGAGGGGTTTTTGGATCGAGAGCGTCGCCAAAAAGGTAGATGATCTGTACAGGGATTTGAAAGCGCATCGGAAGCTCACTTCCTCCTACGTAAGTGGTTGCCAACCGTTTGACCTCGGCCACGCTACTGAGCCAGTCAAAGGAGAAGATCAGGGAACAAACAGCGTCGCCGCCTCTCCAGTGGCAACGATATGATGCGACTGGCAGGCCCGTCCGTCCGCTAGGACCATTGGAACAGCGGGAGAAGGGGTTTGGAAGAAACAGGGGGTCAGTCGAGACAGATCAGATGGGAGTGGTGGATGGTGCGTCACGCTGATTGGTTGGCCGCGAAGTTGTGGTGGCCAGGCCCGATTGGGCAGATGATGAGTTGGCAGCTGGGCAGCTATGGTCAAGCAACACGAACGCTGGCAAGGTGCGGTCCGACTCAGCTTTCACCGCTATCTTACTACAGGTAAAGCACCGAATAGAGAGCATCAGAGAAAATCATGGGTCTGAAGGACGTTGTGTGGGCTTAGAAGCTTCAGACCCGCTCATGCGCGGGACACGAAAGGCGAGACGAGGTTGGCTGCAGCTGCGGTCTCATGCAAGGCCAGCTCATAAATGTTGAGCCTTCTGCGCTGGTCATAACTAACCTCGTGGTTGTCGTGGATTGGGAACACCACAAGACGGACTGGACGGTAAGCCAAAGTATCAGACCGAGTGGCGGTGTCATCATGATATAAGGACATCGAATAAGCATATGAACCATTGGATTGTCCGTCCAAGTTACTACTTGGGATGGACTGCGCTTTGATGAGCTGGCCATTTTGCCGCCGCTGTATACATGTAAGACTACACGGGCGTGGCAATCGTACGTGCACTCGAGGGCGAGTCAGTATCGGTGGAAAAACACGGAGACAGCTTGAGTGTGAATGCGACTGCAGAGGATTAGAAGAGCAAGCCCAAATTGTTGAGTATTGACAGCTGTCCTTATGCCAAGCGGGACAACCCGCAACTAGCCGGTTCACTCAAGCTTGAGCAGCACATTGATAGTGCATGTGTCCGGAGCTATCTTGGTCATGATTCGGAGGATAACGAATGGGTTTTAAGTCAGATCATATTGTGCAGAGGGGGGAGGGAAAGAGCGGCCGCCAACACAGGCCTCTTTCCATGAAGGCACTGCGCTTGCCGACAGGGATCTAGCTGGCACATGGTCCGTGCATACATCCATGTCGCGGCAGACGCAGTCCTTTTGACCCGAACAGGCTTAGCGCCAGCCCTCGGCCTGCCTCCCGCTAGATCGCTACCCCACGCTCTTTGGCTGTTTTGGCCCCTTCCGCGAGAACATCAACATCTGCCTTTTAAAGTCCAAGATCCTGATACCTCCAAAAGAATCGCATACGCAGTGAGTTTGGCTGCATGTATCTTTAACTTACCTACACTACTTGCATCGTCTGGCTGAAGTGAATGTGTCTCGACCCTCAAGACTGTCGCGCCTCCTGTCTGAACCCACCACATTCTCCATGCGACTCACTTAGACCTCAGGTCTCGGTTACGAGCCGGACCGCCAAATCACCATCATTAGCGAACGGACCATCGTACTGTAGTGGCACATCTGACGTCGCTTCGGACGAGCCACAGCTCTCTGCTTAACTATATTACTCCGTTGCGGTCAACTTCGAGGACCCGGCGGTCTGGCCTAGTCGCGCAGTCGCCGGCGGTATCACCTGGAATATCAGCAAATTCGCATATCATTGCTCAATATCATAATTCATGGCATCACTATGAGCTCCATGCAACGTTCTCTGTCGTCTCCAGTCGCCATTCCGTCGAAAGCATCACCTCGTACGTCTAGGCTGGGAATATTGGCGAGCTCTGTCCTTGGGCCGGAGGGGGTTACACTTGGTGGTGAAGAAGCTGTCCTGCTGACTCGTTGTCTCTCCAGAAGTCTCTATCTCCACTACACAAGTGTCGAGGTCGCCAAATCCGCTTCTGGAACACCATGTCGAGGTTACTGCCTCCCGCGACTTGCGCTCGGGGAGTCCTACTCGGAGCGCCGACGCCGCCATGACGCTGCCTGTTCGGCGCAGTGACGATCTTCCCAGACGTGGCCCGGTTCTTCAGCCTTACACCCCTGGGACCAGCCGCAAAGCGATCATAGCCCATGCAGCCATGGTCTCTCCTCCCCCAAAGGCGAGAGATTCCTCCGAGAGCCTTGATTCCATCGACAGCCCTCCTTCGTTACCCTCGAATAAATCCAAGTTTCCTCGATCTCTCCTACCCGATGTGTCTTTATATCTGAATCCAATCCAGGGCGACAACGAGAATGACAGGACTACGCTCGAGGAACTGGCGCATTTGGTCCGGTTGTCCAAATACCAGGAGCGCAAGCGCGCCAACACAAGGATAAGGCTGCAGCGGACATTGGTTTCTACGGCTCTATCAGCTCGCCTAACACGATGCGGTGATATGGCACACCGGAATCTCGTTGACAATTTCCGCGGAGAAGACAAGCGATCCTTCGCGTCTTTGTACAATGCTGTGCTTGATGTACGAAAAAGTTGTGACGAACTGCGGCGATTTGCTGTCATGGACCCGGATATGGATTTGCTGCAACCGACTGGAATCGGTTCTGCCGAAAGTCTGCCCAGTCCAACTGGCCCGGTCCCTGGCGCTGGTCTGGCCACAGGATCTGTCACTCCGTTCCTTAATGACATCTCGGCTCAAGCCAGAGAAACGTTCTTGAACTTTCTGACGCAGATCAGAACTAATCCTGACTATGTTGCTACGAGGATCGCCTCACTCAGTTCGTCCGAACTTGCGTCTCTCACCAGCTTCCACCAAGGTCTGGAGCCCATTGACTCGGTTCTACCCTACCATAGCCGTCCATCTGCACGAGGATCTGGAACCACCACCGGCAGAAATGCTGCACAGGATCGAACTTCTATTGAGCGTCTTCTCTCCTTTCAGCGCCATGATCCACTTTCCGCGTTGGTTTATACTTGCTTTGCCAACTCCGCTGGCCCCGACAGCGCAGAGGACAAGAAAAGAACAGCGGTATGGGCTGCCACATGTGCTCGGTTGATATCCGAGCAGAAATCGGGTATGGAACCGATCCTTAACTGCGTACTCAACGCTTGGACAGCAATGCGTGACTGGTCTGGCAAGTCCAATATGGAATGGTACCTCATGAAGATTCTCGAGGACGGCGCATTTCTTCTGGATCGTGCAGAGGACCAACACGGGACGCGCTTTAACCTCTCGGATTGGACAGCCAAGGACCAGATCGCGGCCGAGGAGTTCTATGATCGTGCCACGGATGAGCTTTTTGACATAATTGACGACGAGGATGGCACCGGTATTCCCGAAGGTTTGATCGAACTAGGTAATGAGATCCTCAAGAGACTGGACCCAAAATACGTCGATAGCACTCGTAGATGGTTCATCTACAAGTGGCTGTTCTCTGTCTGGCTCCTTGGCGTGGTTATCTACCCGGAGAGCTACGGTCTGATGGCCGAATACCACATCACGGAGTATGGTCGCCAGAAGATCCTCAAGCATGTGGCCCTCCGGGCCCAACACCTCGTCGTTGAGATGATATGCTACAAAACTCCTGTGTCCACTCCGCCCAAAATCAAGACCCATATCGAGAACATTCTGCGACGTTTCAAGGACTCAAAAGGACGCAAATCGAAGCCTCGGCTTCTGCCAGCAAGGTCCATAACCTCTCTCAGGGAAACTGTCGAGGTTCATCCGTACCTCATCATCAGCCCAGCTGACCTCGCAACTCTTGTCAACGCCTTGTTTCCAGAAAAGCGTCCTTTATCACAACGATCGAACAGCGTGCGATCTGGGGCGCCATCTGTATCCGGCTTCTCGGTGCTCTCAGCACCAATGTCGAGAGCGACATTTGACACGGCGTCTGTTGTGAGCACTAGTGCGGAGTCGGTTATCAGCGATGCCACAACCGAAAGGGAGCCACTTTTCGACGACCAGCGAGTTGGCAGCCCACGTGAATACTCGCCTCAATTTGGGGACGCAGAGGCCCAGGGACACGTAGGAACCTACCAGGACGATGGATATCGTTTGCGTCTTGCCATGCATGAAATGTCTCAGATCCTTGGGCACGATGTGGTCTGCGGTTCCTGCCATCCATGTGCGGAACGTTGGGCTGTCCTGTTCATTTCTGCGGATGGTAACACCCTGTCGATGAACATGACGTATGACCCTGATGACGAGCCCGATGAAGAAGAAAACTCTTCCACGAGTGAAACTGATGACGACTCAACCGAGTCGGACAAGCCAGACTTGGACAAAGACTATCACCAGCTGCGTGACTCCATTCTGAAGCTGGTCGAGGACTTCGAAATACCACAGCGTCAGGACAACGACGGAGCACAGGCCAAGACGTTCAGCAATCGCGCCTCGGGTCTGAGAAAGTACCGCAAGGGACACAAAATCATCAGTACTGCCAGCACCATGGGCAGTCGAAATCCGTTCCGGCAAAGAACAGAAAGTATTGCCAGTAGTGTTGCAGAAAGTCCTCCGAGACATGGCAAAGGGAAGGATACGAGTACACACGAAGACAGTGTGGAACCGACATCAGTGCTCGTCGACATGCTGAACGCTGCATCATCCCAGTCCAGGGCGCAGTCCGACTTCGTCTCCGCTCATCTCTACTGGAGAACACTCCAGCAACTAGGAGCGCTCTCGTCAGAGTCTTTGAAACAGAATGACTTCGCAACTCTTCTCAACATCTTCTCGCGTGGTCCGCGGGACTCGATCCGCCGCTCCGCTGCCGCTATTGAGGAATATGATGCTTGGCTTGTTTGGCTCAAGCAAAGTCAAGAACGAGCAGAGGGGCTCATTGATTCCATGATGCGGCGCTTCCGTGCTCTCCGCAATAAGATGTGGTACGTCACCGACGTGCGGAATTCTGCACCTTATGAGACCAGCCGCAATATCGCCGTGGCCCTGAAAACGATGGGTATGCCGCGCAAGTGGAACTCGTTCCAGCGCACGCGAAATCATGTGCAGAGGGGACCGGCTGCGAGTTACTTGTTCCGAACAGAGTCCCAAGTTATGGACCTCATTGCTGCCACCGAGGAGCAAGGGGGTCCGAATAAGCTCTCCGACGACCAGGCAGACAAGACTACACGGTGGCTGCTTCAAGGATCAATCGAGAACTTCTGCCGGGGAGAGGAAAGGATACACCGGTTCTGCCTGGAAGTTGACATCTGCATTGGCAAGCTTGTAGGGGAGAGCATCGTCGAAACACCAGTCCTGTGGTCGACCGAGCTTTTCCTTAGAGACAGACGGGCCTTGGAGTCCGGCAAAGGAACGCGAGAACGGGACGGTCCACACATCTGGGATGACTCCGCGAGCGTTATAAGCGATCCCGAGCGACGCTTTGGATCTGTCGGTCGACAACTGGCAATACCAAGCTTGCGTAACATGTCAGCACATAACATAAGTCAGGGATCCTTCGACTCGGGGCGGTACAGTTTCTCACGAGCCAGCACTGCTCTATCCGACATAACAGACAGTCAAGAGTACTTTGGTGCATCTTCGCCCGTTCACGCTATCGATTCCTCCGCGACATTCTGGTCGCCTTTCCAAGCTGCAATGTCCGGCAGTCCGGCATCACAAGCTCATTCACCCACGGCGAGTCTCGCCAACCTTTCTAGCGCCTTCTCCTATCCTCATCAGTCCAATGTCCCTTCCCTGTCACACCAGTCCACCGGTCGGCCTGGTACTTCGGCATCATCCAATGAGACCATATATCAGCAGCGCTTATCAGACGAGAAGACCAAGTTTCTTACTGAGCTACGACAGACTCTGACCAGTCTGCTTCTGTCAGATCTTGGAAATCTCGTGTTTGCCCGAGGTTCGGAGACAGATAGCTGGTTTGAGGGTCTCGGTCAGGAATGCATCGATCGGCGAGAGGCTATTCGACGGTCGTCAGTGAAGGAAACTCGCAAGTCGCCAAAGATGACTCTGAAGCAACGCGTCATTGAGAAGAAACGGAGTTTCGGAAACCTGAGAGGAGCCGGAGCCCCAGACGAGGCCGGCGACAAAACTCCCTCCGACACGCAAAGTCAAGGGCCCTCTTCTGAAGTTGCCGGTAGCCACGGAAATGACAGCTCAGCCACCAGTGACACCATTCGCTCCCATAACCACTCCGTTCAAAAAGATACAACTACGGCCGAATTTCCATTCACTAAGGCATATCAACGCTTACTTCGGATGTTTTGTGTTCATCCCAACCCCTATACAAAGCTAAATGCACTCTTCGAGCTGGAGCACTTGATACTTGCGTCGCTTAATTCAGGGTCTAGAAAGTCACGACTCGCTTGGGCTCGATCAGAGATCGGTTCAGCGTCATCCGCAACAGCAGAGCAGGGCGTGGGAGGTCGTGCAAAACCGCTCGAGGAGGCAATTGACAATGTCAAGGAAAGACGGTCCCACGCGCTTCAGCAACACCCTGTCTTCTTGGGGGCCGGTCAAGGGGGGCGAGTCAACAGCGGAGGGGGCAACATGGACGCTCGTTCTATGATGTCGGTCAACCAAAGTCATACTGATGCGGTCGCGAATATCCTCCAATCACTATTTCGTGATCCTTCAGTCCGGCCTAAGACCCTCTTTCGAGACCTACAGTTCATTGCCTCCCTCGTTCCAGCATCGATTCTCGACAGAACCGAGCTTGGCAAGGCCTTCTGGGACACCAGCCTTGCTGCTTTACTCCTAAAGCAAGACGTATGTCGCACCATGGTCGAGGTGGCCGATGAGGTCGTCAAGATCTCGACTCAAAGTCGTACAGGGCTGTCTTCCATGTCCGTTGGCAGCAACCGCCCTAGCAGCACTACTTCCGGGTCGACAATAGCCGATTCGGCTGACCCTTCAACAACTGCTCACGGCGGCGCCTCCACTGCCAACACTGTACCCTCGTCAATAGCTTCGTCGCCGGGCCTGCCCTCTCCGCTCCCTCTGATGACCTACTCCCTTGCCGACGCAGCCCGCATGTGGACTATCACGGCTAAGGAAGGCGATCCTACGGCTCAGCGAGAATTGGCCCTCTTTTATCTAAGCAACCCCGAACTCGTCGACCGGACGACACTGCCGCTCAGCAAACCACGTGAGGTCTTCAAGCAAGCCGTCATGGAGAAGTACGGCGGAGGTCGATCCGGCCTCGGTTCTGGCACTGGTAGCCGGTTTGGCAACTCACATGGCGGCGGCCGCGGCAGCCTTGGCCAGATGCAGTCTGGGCTCGGTCTCAGTCTCGGCGGCGGTGCCGGTGCCAGTAGTGGCGGCAGCAAAGATGCCGGCTCTGCTGCAGCAGGCGACGTCAAAAGCGACCCTGTCCTCATGTGTGTCGCGTTTCACTGGATGGAGGTCGCTGGGCAGGGTGGCGATCACGTGGCGCTCAATTTCCTAGGGCAGAATGAGCTCATGGGGCTGTCGTGATGTCTCAGGCAGGGCTTACAACTCCCTCACATGCAGATTCCTATCTGGAAGCTTGAGCTCCACCGTCCACGACACTATTGTTGTGTTTCATTTGGCCTTCTATCATCTTATTACTTTCTTTCGTCAGTTGCTGTGCAGCTTCCCTCTTCCGAATATCCACTTTATACTTCTATGATAGCTTGCTGTTGTTTACTGCACTTTGTTTTTGCTTAACGATACTTCTATGCTCTTGTTTCTACCTCGCCCTTACTCATACCAAACTCTGATTGTCGTTCGTTTAGCATACCAACTAGCATGGCATTCTGGTCTATATCTCGTGGCGGACATTTGTGGTTTTCATCTGATCATTCGCACTCGCATGCATTGTTTCCTATGCGGGTAATAGATTTACGGGCCGGCTATCGTTCTTGTTTGACGTCGGAACAGATGAACATGTGCAGGATATACCACATACATATATATACTTGGGATTATTCGGATACAGGTAACGGGCTTCAACGGGTGTATGTATGGTTAAATCATTTTCCATCTCAACACTTGTTCTGACGAAAAAGCCCGGCCGAGAAAACATGGACTGCACACAATCAGTAAGCTCAAGGGTGAAGCAAGGGCAAGTGAAGTGACTTACAAAAAACATAATCTCCTCATATATTCTCCAGATCAATCCTCACAAGCAGAGAACTCCGAGTCTCCCGCCCTTTTAGATCCAACATGCGTATAAAGTTCCACCCAGGTGCAGCATACAGGACCCTCACCGTAGCGACGGCAAACGTCGGGTTTCTGGAGAAGCTATCGTCGCTCTTGACCAGCATCCTAAGGAACACGAGCTCATCATCATCATATTCCCACTCCAGCACCTCGTCCCACACGGGATCAGTAGTCGGCGGGTTGTCCCCCTTGTGCAGAAAGCCAAGCTTATGCTGCTTGTACACGGCCGTCTTCCTCTTGCCTGCCCCACCCGCCGCACCAGCAGGATGATCCAGCAGACACGAGAGGTACAGCTTCACCTCGTCCGCTGGCCGGCTGCTCGGGACAGGCACGTCCGTCGCGCCAGCCACGTGGAGGCGCAACCTCGTCCTCCTCTTCTCCCTGCCGACGGCGTCGCCGCCGCGGAGATAAGATGGCTTCAGCACAAACCCGTCCGTGCCCGCGAACAGCGCCTCGTTGAGCTGCAGCGGCGCGCCGAAGCTCTGCCAGTTGAGCGCGCAGATCTGCGCCCCGACGCCCCAGAACGGGACCGGGTCCAGGTTCCGGGAGGACACGCGCGTGCCCTTGGGGAAGACACGCATGAGGTGCCGGGCGTTGTGTCGCGCTATGCGGTCCGCCGCGGCGGGTAGCTCGGCCGCCAGCCCGGACTCGGACACGTTGATGAGGTGGTGGTGCGGCGCGTCCCGGAAGCCCGGCGGGTACGCGGCCGTGTACCACGAGTCGTCCCGCGGCTTGACAGACTGCGCGTACACGCCCAGCGCGGCGAGCTCAGGGATGATGCCCGTCTTGGGGGCGGCGGATTTGCGCGCCTTGTACTCCTCCTTGGCCCGCCGGGCGGAGTCCGCGTCCTCGGGTAAGGAGTTGGAGTCGGAGTCAGAGTCGCTTGAGCTGTCTGACGAGGATGACGATGAGGAGTCGGGCTCAGGCTCGTTGGGAAAATGGTACTCGACTATGACTACTATCCTGGAGCCCAGGTCCGAGAGGAGGACGTGCGAGTCGGAGCCTTCTTGCTCTGCGTGGCCCTTGGCACGGATGGCCTCGCTGAGGAGGCGGTCGCCCCAGACTTCCTGCATGATTTGGACCAGGCGCAGCTGGCCATGGGCGTCGCAATGGTTCTCCAGGGATATGAGGATTGGGGCCGGGGTAGCCGACTGCGCGGCTTCGCTGTCGACCACGTCCCGAATGGCCTCGCAGACTGCGCGGAAGGGGATGTGAGATACAAGGGTGAAGCCGTGGGTTACCTTTGGCTCGTCGGCATTATCGTCGTCATTCCAGGCGTCTATCTCGATGCACCGCGCTCCGTTCTTCAAGGCCGTCTCGTAGGCGGTTGCCGATGAGGTGCCGAAGAGCTGGTGGGCTAGAAGGTAGGTATTGTGGCTGGAGCTGATGAAATACTCCGGGAGAGGGTGAGATCTATCGCCAACATAAGCCGGCACCTTGACATGTGGCTTGTCCAGTAATGCGTGGAGAGCCGGTGATGACACTTCTGGCTTGTCTAAGCACGCGTCCTCGGGAGATAGCACCCTCTCGTTGACAAGAAATGACCTGAGAGCATGGCTGACCCTCAGTTGGTGCTGGGTGATTTCGGTAGGTCGGAAGCCATGGCCGCCACCTGCAATGGTATTAGACTCGACCTGTTCGCCACCTTGATCCTCTTCCGCGACAGGCTTCGAGAAGGGTTTCAGTCCAGCCAGGCGTGATGAGAGGCCAGAGACGCCAGACATGGTGTGCTAATAGGACGTTAAATGCGGCGAGCAAGTAAAATCTCAATATAATTGCAAGATAAACTGGTCACAAAACACAATGGTGCGAGAATGAAACAGTCGGAATGGATGAATAAAGAGGAGGTTGGAGGGACCCCTCGTGATGTAAGAATCAAGTGTGAGCTGAATCCCAAGGCTTGGCGGATGACAGAGTACATGTACACAGTAAGCTTCGCTTGGCCCCAAGGGAATGCTCCACTCTTGACATTCAGCGAACCCCGATCTCGATCTTCCTCCGTTCACCACATATGATAATAGCTGTGAGGAGATCTAGATACTCCTTCTAATACTTGTCAAGTTTCAATATCAGTATTAGCAGTGTTCCCTGCCGTACATAACACTTCACGTCAGCCCTTGACACGATTGGCGACTGCAATAGCAGTACTCCTTCGACAAGGTGAGGGTCATCGTCAGAGTCGAAGCAGAGAGACGAGTGAGAGCAGTCAAAAAGAAGTCCAGGGATGAAGCTTCATATTAACTGTCCTGTCCTTGGTCGAAATCTGTTCTCAAAGACGAAAATGCCATCATCTCGTTCCTGAACTCGGCGACGCTGCGATGTTGGTGACGGATATGAGAATGAGAACTAAATTTACGTTGCTAAAATAGAAGAGAAAAAAAAAATATCCCCCAGCACCCTCTGTTACGGCCCAGCCTACAACATATTTGTTCTGCCGCGTGTGTAGCTACTGCGCCCCCAGCTTTCGACTTGACGGTATTTGCTTTGTGGCCTTCACGTGTACCGGGGACTGCCACCCACTCTATTTAGCGTTCGAACGTGTCCTACTTGCAAGGGATAGAGGCTGGAATCGAACCCGCGACCTGACGGTACACTGCCATTTCTGTGATCAGGTCTCAAGCGGGACGTCTCCCAACTCGGCCATCCTATCAGCGCGACTTGCTACAACAAGACGATATTTTGACCTACGTAGTGCGACTGTGCGGTCTGCCATTGGGAAGTTGGTCTAGCAAACCTATCTTGCTACCGACTTCGAATAAAAGAAAAGCTACCACACATGTCCTCATCGGCCTGTCGCGGAGATGGAGTGGAGCTTGACAACGGCTTGCTTGGTAGGACCTGCCTTGCTTAACATTTGTGCCTAAACTCTACTCTTGATTATCTCTTCACTCTCTATTCCATTCACAGTCTGGGATTTCGAGGATTCAATTTAGTCTCCGTGGTTTCCAATCTTCACTTCGAGCTACTTTATCGCCGTCCATCATCGCAAAAACCAAGATAAAGTTACTTATGCCTCTATCAAATCCAAAACCAAGTTATGTCCTGTCCGTTAACCACTATAATGAACCCGATATATTCTGAAATTTGTAGAGCTTGCACCATAGGCGGAGTTCCTTGGACTTCCCGAGCTTGCTAATCCTCTGATGCTTCTTTCGTGCGCAACCTCGCAATCGACTCCTCAAGCGCCATAACCAGGCTCTTCACCCGGCCAGTGAACCTGGTTGATGAACACGCAGGGATGCCATCTACCTCGGCCTCGAGTCTCTCGACATCCTCAAGCGGGACACGAGCCAACACACCCACCTTATACTCAAGTTCTTCAATTTGTGTCTCGTCGTCGTCTTCGTCATCTTCGTCGTCTTCGTTGTTTTTCTTGTGAAGATTATAAAGCTGCTCCGCCAATTTGTGCACAAGTACACCCCCATATAGCACGGAGTACTCCCAGTCCTCATCCCTCTCGTTCACCTCGAGGTAGAGATGGCGACTATCACGGAAGACATGCCTCGGAAAGTCGGGATGATCCTCGTCAATCATGGCCCCATCTCGCAGTCGGAGCCGATGATCGATAAGCCATAGCGTCCTAACTTCCTTCCTCGCGATTCTACTGACAAAATCCAGAGTAGGTTGGATGTCAGCTACTCCCCCTTGCGGCTCGGGAAGTCAATCCAAGGATCCAAGCCCCGGCGTCTACGACGACTTTCCCCCGTTTGCCACAGAGCAAGCGGTCCATATACGCCGTCCTCCTTTATCACGAATCTCGACGCGGTTGCACCGGAGATATATGCCCACGAGTGATCAAATTCCAAAGCAACGTTTTGCGCCTGGAATTCCTCAATATCCCCTAAAGCTGCGCCGGCGTCCGTGGTCTGCATATCCAAAGGCTGGATCACCGTGCGCGTGTCAAGGTGATAGGACCCATGCGTGCCTCGCCGTTGGAGGTATAGCGCACAATGGTCTGGATGCGTTCGAACTTGCAAGACTGACATTCGCGACATACTTCTATGTGCCCCTCGGAGTCCGACAACTCGTCTATCTCTTCCATAACTTGTTAGAGTCTTTTATATGCCTCTTCGAAGTCCAGGCCATCGTCGGGGACCATGTATTCTACTCCTTTTTCTTCCAAACGCGTACCGTCGGGCATGCAATTGATGTTCTCAACGAGTCTATTTGCGTGTTTCCGAGCCTCCCGACAGCAGTTCCACTCCAATTCCGACTCCAAAGCATCCATCGCGTCCCAGTTAGATGGAAGCCAAGGTCCGGGCCGAGGTACTGTTAGATGACTGTTGCCGCGATGCCTGTGGTTCATTCTCTTCAGGTCGACTCCCACCTTCTCTTCTTCGTCGACAAGCCGCCCTTCTCGGTCCTCCTCGGGCATCTTCGATTTTGGGCCGTAGTAATCAGCATCGTATATGGTGAAGAATATCGCTCGACCCATATCTTTGAGCAGGCGCTCTTGCGTGTTGAATACGACGTAGATCCAGATCTTGTCGCGTATCTCCTTGGGCAGGAAGGGGAAACACTTGAATTCGGTTGCTGCCATTGTTTATTGCCGGAGCCTGACTGTCTTGGGTTCTTAACTCTAAGTGAGATAGTAATCGAAAGGGGATATGGGGCTGTTGGGTTCGTGTGTAGTTTTGTGTAACTTTGTGGTCAAGGGAGGGGAGATGGCCGGGGATTGCCTGGTATAAGTAAGTACTACACAACAGTTAATTCACTTAATGAACAAGACAACCTCCGCAAGCCTAGCATGTCTTTTTCATAGATCGCGTTTAATTGTTGTCCATGCTCTCTGTATGATTACTCTAAAAGAGATACCATTGTTCAAATCATCCGCCCTCTCTTCCCGATGCCTCGTTGAACCAAAGCACTTTCAGTGTGCATTAAGTGTCTTTATTCCAATAACTGTAAGACTATGCCACGACTTAGCTGTACAACTATTTAATTATAATGCTTGAAAGCTAGCCTACCTAGCCTTTAACTCTATCTCTGTTTTCGATGAATCGAGGCGTCCTTCATCGAGGTTTATATGTGGACTTCCTTAATGAACGAGAGTCCAGGCTCTGAATCGAATCCATGACGCCATTTGAGCTATCAGGTTCATAATAATAGTGATATAAAATAGTGATATAGAAAAGGCAGAAAGGGTAACATCTAGTAGCATGCTGCGGCATCTCACTGTGTGCTCGTCAGCAAGATGTGATAAAAAAGACACTAACGACGAGAGGTCTGACGGGAATTGACTTTCCACAATAATGTACCATACTAAGACTACCCCCCAATTGACTTCTGTGCAAGCTTATCAAAGTCTAGTTCTCTCTTGTGTAGTCTTGTGTAGACGTCCTATGCTAAGGAAAACTTTGCCAACTTAGAATCGAACCCGCTTAACCACTATGTATAGATCCAGTCGCAGCATAGCCCTGCAGTGTCCGACAGTCCAAGGCATTGTACTCCACAAACGGGGTGTCGACCTGCCACCCGGCCGCATCCCACTCCTTACGCAGTTGGCCGAGGGGCTCCAGGTTCCCGTACACCCGCGCCGTAACCGCCGTCGGCGCATTCGCACCCGTCGACAAGCTCGTGTTGAACAGCCTCACCTGGCTATCACAGATACTCCCGTTCCCAAAGATTGGCTGGTTGGTGATATTCTGGAACACATCCAGCGAATACTGCGCTTCCCGCGTCCGTCCCTTTCCAAGGGGCGAGATCTCCAGTCCGGCCCAAACTCTATCTCGGAGCAACGTGGCGTTGGACCACCCCTGGAAATAAAAGCTGCCATCTTCTCGTCTGCCGTAGGGGTTGCACGAAGGGTAAAAAATGGCGGGGTAGACGGTCGTACCGTATGCGCGCGAGCCCACGATAGCGTAGTCTGCCGCTGCGGAGATGAGCTGGGCAGGCTGCCAGGTGAACGAGGTGTAGTTGTCTCCCAACAAGTCGATGAATGGGAACTCGTAGCCTATGCGCTGGAATGTGTGAGATGAGAGTCAAATGTGCGCTTCGCGCGGACGAGGGATGCTAACGCTGAAGTCGGGAAGGTGAATGTCCAACGCTGCGAGGCCGATGTCATGATCGAGGCCTGCTTGAATAAAGACTGGATAAGCGTCTCTTGGGAAATCAGGTATAAGAGCGCGATAGGCATGTTCCAGGATGCGCCATTGCTTGGGAATAATTTGTCGAGCGATCTGGAGTGGGATCTGGATTATCAGCACGGTCGTGTTGAGAGTTCCTGTTGGAAGGTCGGGGTACTGCTTGGCGATTGGATTGGGTTGGCTTTCGACCGAGCAAGGTGTCAGTCGTCCTGTGATGGACTGAGGGGTGACGGGGCCGGGGAATATGAGCAGGAGCAGAGAGCGATAAATGGTGAAGACTAGCATGTTGGGGACCATCTTGGTTACTTAGTATACTGTGCTTGAAGAACGAGCGTGGACCTCGACTTTGAGCTGTAGAAGGGACAGCAAGATGTTCATATCTCCATTCAGAGTATGGATTCAACTCTGCCTTGATACATCCGTTGTGCATGTACACCAATGCAAGGCGATGAAAGTGGCAGGAGAGAGGGAGGTGAGACTTCTTCTCATTTCCGCAGTTACGCAGACGGCAGGGTCACAGTGATATATGCAGGGCCTTCCCGGGAAGCATCTGTGCCGGCACTAGTGCCCAGGAGCTGCAGCAAGGTTGCATCGGGCCAAGGTAAACAAAGCGGCTTGCAGATCGCGCTTACTTCGACGAAATGAGAAGCAGCAACTGAGTGGGTTGTCATTTCAATCATATCATGTTCCTTATCGCGCGACACGACCAGTGCCCAGTGTTCATGTATATATTGCCGCTGGGAGGAAAATCCCTTAGGTTCGGAATCCCCTGGAAAGCCATTCCCGGTCCTGCCACTCGAGGGTAACACACGGACTCAGCCGACTACTCCCGCTCCCAGCCTCGGAGAAGACACTCCCCGGAGGCGTATGCTGGCCCACCGCCAGCATGATTGGCGGCAGATGCACCTCTTCATCACGCCTCTCTGACCCCGTGCGCGGGAAGTCCGGCTGCGGCGTGTTGATGAGCGGGGCGCTGCCGAGGCCAGGCCGCTCCGTCTCGCGCTCAGCTACGAGCGGCACCACCCGGCTCGCAGGATACGGATACGGGTACGGCCCTGACGGATCATCCTCGTCACCGTCGGAGAAGTCGGCTTGGCGGAGGAGACTGTGGATTGCCAACCGCTGACGGGCCTTGGCTGCGGCGGATAGCTGGACCTGGGGTGATTTCCTGTCGGGCTTGGTTGGTTTTGTTTGTGAGGCCTCGGATTCGACCAGGCTGTGACCTGAGGGAAATAAGGATATTGCGCGGGTCATCTCTTCGATGATAGGCTTTGCGAGAGTTGATGAGGGGAAGAAGCGTTTCAGGGAGGCAAGGCAGAGTTCTGCTCTGCTGAGGGCAAATTCCTCAGACGTATTGGGGATGCTGATAAGAGGAGAGCCTCTAACACTTGCTCGAGAGAGGAAGAGGACGAGACGAGTGGCGTGGTAGGCGCAGATGGCTGTGTCGAACTCGAGAAGGCGCGGCTGGGTGCTCTGCTGATTGAGGTTGCTAAGAATTTGAATGATAGCTGTCGCATGCTGGAAGCAAAGGGATGCAGCAGTGGTTATGTATGTAGGCGACAAAGCGTCGAGCACGACCTTCGGTGCTGCTTCTCGAAAGCCCGAGAGAAATAGTCGGTACAGGTCGCAGTGACACTGGTGCCATGAGAGGTGCATAAGCATGACTCTCGGGAGCCATGGACAAGCTAGAGCCATATCGAGCTTCTGTGGTGTCAGGTTGGGACCACCTTGCATCTGCTCTCCAATGGCGATGAGATCCTTCTCGAAATCCAGGACCATTTGCGGCAGTTGAGGGAAAGGCTGCTCGCAAAGAGCAAGGGACCGCGTCAGTCGCATGATGTCCCGACGTATCCTCTCGAGTTTGATGCAAAGAGGGTATGCCCCGGGGCCGTATTTGTCCATGCCGGCAGCGCCTTCCGCGAAATCCGCCTCGCAACTGGGCATTCGGAGGTAGATGTTTTCCTGCGGACAGAGCTCGAACTCAGGTAAGCCAATGCAAAAGTACCGCTCAACAAGTTTCATGCACCACATAAGACGTCGTCGTACTTCGAGCGTTGTAGAGTGCTGGTCGGAGCGCTCGTGGTTCAACCGCATCGCTGCAGCTGCTCGGGCGGCCAGGGACAGCAGCATGAAAGCGCGCTGAAACTGGCCAATGTTGATGCGATAGAGGATGACAAGTAACAAGGCTTGCAGTCGAGATACAGTTGGCGTCTCCAAGCGCTCCCATACGATGTGTTCGGCCTTCTGGATCCAACGAGAGGCAAGTAAGTTCTCCGCTCCTCCGGGATTGCGGCTGGATTCTTGGTACGATAAAGCGACGCCGGAAATGGCCAGTCGAAGTGATCCGTCGAGACTACCGTCGATCCATTTCTGCCTGGTCTTTGGACGATAGAGAAATGCGTACGATGGTAGTTGGTAGACGATGTCAAAGAAGAAATCGACCAGTTCTGTTGAGTCTGGGGGTGGGATATCCGGATCGGATTCGCTGCGTCAATATTAGCATCAATTTTACGTCTGAAGCGGACAAAACTCACGGAACGGTCATTCTTTCAGAGACCGAGGTCCTCCGACTTGCTTGTGGTTCGTTCTCGCCAGTGCTCGGCTGCGGTGATACGGGAGTCGCCAACTGCGCCGGACTGGAGGCCGCTGGACTGCGACTGTTTTCGGCATCATCTACCTGGGCACCTTTCGGTGTTTTCGCACGAACGCTCTTCCTGGAAGTTGGAGGATACCTGCAGTCGACACGGCGACGTTTGCAGGCCAGGCACTGCGGAGTGTCGCCCGAGCAGCGCACCTTCTGCTCCCTGCAACCATCGCATGCCTTGCTCGCTCGCCGTCTCTCGGGGCGAGCGAGCGCAGCGGATGCTGGAGATTTGGGATCATCGGATGCCTGCTCCGGCGTCGCGGCATGCGAAAATGAACAGGCAAAGGACAGACGCTCGCAATTGCCACAGATATCTGCTCGGCCATCGCAGCGAACCTGGTCGTAGTTGTTGCAGTCAGTATCCGGCTCTCCCGCAAAACGCTGCAAGGCAGCCTTATCGGGGCGGTGGAGACTCACCTTTCGATATCTACATTGCTTGCACGTCTCTTTCGTCTTGACAGCGTTGGACCTGAAAGTGGTCACATAGCTTTCCATCTCTGCCTTCATCTTGCCTTTGGGTGGGAGAAGCCGTTTGAGAAGCCGTGGTATATACTTGATCAATCCAAGAGAGGAGCCTCTTGAAGTCGACTAACAACAAGAGGAACAGAGACGACTTGTCCTCCATCCTTGCGCGATTGTCTAGGTGCATTCAAGGGAAGCGGGGGGCAGCTAGATGCTGTGGCCGTGTGGGCGGAATCCGTCAAGACGAGCTTTGGGGCTAAAATGAGGCGATCGATGCTCGCCATGCACAATCTATCATGCATAATTCGTGCATAGCACGTGACGTTGCACAACTGCCCCTGCAATTCTTGCATTTCCGTTATCGACCCTTAATCTCGACCTCACGTCTTCTACCGATTATCTTGACCTTCACTTGCATCATTCTCTCAGGTTTTGGGTAATCCAAAATGGGACATTGCAGTCCAATCTGGATCTTTAAGACAGGCAGATATGCCTACAGTCTTTTGAGGACATCACCTGCATATCATGGCTTGTATTCTCGAACTACAGGTCTAGAATCCGAGCATTTTATGAAGTTTGAGGCGGAAGCAATCATTTCATCCCGTCCTGAGTCAAATAATATCAAGCACAAGTCAAGCACAGCCCATGATTTCTGGGCTATAAGCGACAATGGTGTGTAGGCATTCTCTTTCCGAACGCATCTTGGACTGAGGCCAATTGGCTCTGCACTCTTGTCGTACGTTATCAGCTTGAAGTGATTCAAGTGAATGTCCGCGAGCTCCTGAACGATGCCCAACTCTTGCTGCTCGTTGCTGAACATGGTTTAAATATATAAGAAACAAAATATATTCATTGTAGTTCTATCGGACGTACTTGTCTGATCTTCACGCAGTCGAGTCGGTGACGAGTGTCCCATCCCGAACATGCCAGTGGCGATAATGTACAGCAATCATTCATTTGTATCTCGTGGATAAGGCGTGCAGAACGAGAATGTGCATCCTCTTGCCAGTTTCTTCGACTAATTTTCTGCAGAATATTCGCCTCTTGTGGCCCTCTTCCTCCCACCAGTTCTCAGTCGAAGCTATCTATCATGGCACGACCTGTCATTCCAGCAACAACCTTCCCCCAAGTCGCACAGCTGCCTTGCGAATTGCGCCATATGACTTGGGGTTACGCCCTCGGGACGCTCGGAAGGCCGGATTACACTCCGAAGATGTGGTCACACGATCACTGCGACGACAGGCCTATCTCTTCACCATGTTCGACACCCGTCAGGAGGGGCACCTGATCCCACGCGAAGAACGACTCAAGACCAAAGTTCATTCCTACGCTACACTTTGGCGGCACCTCGAACTGACTCTTCCTCCCCTGTGTCGTGGCTCGAAGAAAATACCGACGCCTTCGCCTCCGTGTGGTCTCTTGCGCCGAACCTCACGCCTACGCCGTGTATCACCTGAAGGAAGACAAGTGGCCAATACGATTCGGCTTGCCCGGCGACAGCCCTGTGATCTTGGATACGTGCAGCAATGCGTGCATCAAACGACGTATCGCCGAGCGAGAACCTTACAGCTTAGGCATGTGGATCAGCAACAGTAAGGACGGGGTAAAGGACAAGATCGAACTAGTCGCTGATCATGTCGAGAA
Source organism: Coniochaeta sp. PK30-01 (assembly GCA_023628855.1). Taxonomy (NCBI): domain Eukaryota; kingdom Fungi; phylum Ascomycota; class Sordariomycetes; order Coniochaetales; family Coniochaetaceae; genus Coniochaeta; species Coniochaeta sp. PK30-01. Next base: position 242,569 of record JAMAJW010000041.1, on the reverse strand, counting down.
GTACGTTGGTAAATTCACCATGGGAGGCGAGACGCACAGCTTCACAGTACTGAGAGCGCGAGATCCGGTCTGTTTTTGGCCGCTAGACATGGTAACCTTCGACTGGAACTCGGACTAAAGTTGAGCAAGCGTGTTCTTGGTTCAATTGTTATGTCCAAAGAATCTGTGACTGTGGCAATACCACACTTCCAATGCTAGCAGAGGTGCCCTTCAACAAGTGAAAATCCGAGCAACAGCAATCAGACCTTTGCTAACTGGTCCGCCATGTCAGAACTCAGAAGCCAAATTGAGCATCCGTTTTTTATATTCCTTCCGGCCGAAAAGACTAAATTCCAATTCCAAAACAAAACAAAACAAAAAAAAACCCTCCTCAAGAACTGAGGCCATCATGTGTGTGTCGTTCGCGTCCTGTTTGTCCGATATCGTTGAGTCCACACTCTCTCACCTCGCTGTCTTCTGCTGGGTACCTTTGTAGTATGCATCCACCAGAAACAACGAGTCGTCAATCCTGTCTCTGTTTTTTCCTGGGAGGCATGTCTTCTTCCGGTGCGGCTGAGCCCTCCCTCTCTGAGCTCCCCGACTTTTCGTAGGGGCCGTCGTAGTATGTGTGAGTCACATGCAAGTCCGTACGTTTCCATTGTCGCTTATTCTCTGGAAGGCATGACTTCTGCTTATTCTGACAGGTCGCTGTATAGAATCTCTGGCGTTCGTTCTTGCCTCCGTTCAACCCACCGCTGCACTCCCGAACGAAGGGAGTTCCGGGAAAACAAGTGATCTCCGCGACCTCAGGGTTGGTATCAACCTCAAGTAGTCTGCCGCAAATCTTGCAATGAGTGCATTTCTCGTATGTCCGGCACATTTTGGCAGTGCTGAGAAACGTAAATAAGAGTAGTTGAAGCTCTGTCGTGTCTCCGTAATGTGACACTGTTGGCACTCTCTCTGGTCTCTTGTCCTTGGCTGATGGTAAAATCTGATATGGGTCTGTTCTGGTATTGGTTGATCTTGAGTTGAGAGTCTGGGTAGAAGCGAGAGCCCAGAGTGGCGGAAAGCGGCCTTTTTATACGATTTCAAGCCTTCTTGAATCGTCGACGAACCGGAGGTGGTCACTGAACTGGCTTGGAACTGACGCACTCACGAGTCCATGGCGTGCTGTCTCACCAGCTGTCCTGCAGATGACCAACAGTGACTGGATCATCTCTGGCAATCTCTGAGTAATTATTCATCAGTCTCCTCTGTGCGAGAATGCAAAGCACAACCACTGATTCGTATGCATCACGAACATCCTCTGCTCCGTGACCCCCCAGCAGCACCCTAAGCAAAAGCTTGGGTATTGCTACCAGGAGATGGTACCAGCACTTCTAACATGCTGGTAAATGTGCAGAACATTTGGTTCTACAGCACGGGAGAATTGACAATGTACCGAGTAAGGACAGGGCCATTTTATTGACACCAGACATTTTCTTAGTGCCCGAGCATGGTTCAGCTGAATCCAAGACATGATATAACTTGAATGTGAGTGAGCAGTGCTCTTACATCTCGACTCGAGACTCAGTAGTATATATGTAGTTAAACACATTCAGCCTACTGTGTGTCGCACTTGTAACATGGTGCATCACTCCACGGGCCATTATGAGTTGTGACACATAAGGCAAGCCCATACAACGACTTGGATGCGGCATCTTCACACGAGCGACGGCGTATCATGGGTTTTCCCCATGTATCACGCCAATGCTTACACTGGCCAGACTATGTTTAGCAGTCACGACGATTTATATGAACACATGATCCAGGTTCACCATAATTCACTCAAGGAAACTGAAATTGTTGCCATTTCGAGAAGAAGCGAAATAAAAAAACCCAAGGAGCATGGACATGTGTCTCCTGTGCGGAGATCTTCATTCTTCTGAAAAGGATGCTACAGACAAGATAATAGATATCACTTCTGTCATGTATCAAAACATGAGACCAGCGAGCTTTCGCAAGGTGCTGCATGTATGTTGACGTGAATATTTGGCCAAAAGAAAACTCGAGACAAATTCAGCTACGAGCTTGTGCTGGCGCAGGTCGAAGCACCCCCGCAGAACATGAAGCCGCCCTGAAATGCGCCCAATGACCTCGATATCGAACTGCTCAGTCCAACGGGGAACGCAACTGCCCAACGCAGCATGAGAATGATCCTCTCAGTAAGCGCCACCATAGTGCGGCCGCTCATATGTTCTCGTTTCGCCTGTCCCCTCTCCGTTTGGCTCCAGGCAATCCAGATACATCACCTGCTTCTCCTCCGTCCACTGTCTCAAATCAAGCCCCTCTTGGCCAGCCTCGAGCGTATTAGCATTCACGCTGAAGTAACTTCGCCCTTCCAAGGGATAGCCTCTCTCATACCACCCCTCCTTCTTCGGCCTCCACACTTTCACCGTCCCGTCCTTCTCCCCCTTATGCAAACCCGTGATGCCCTCCACGAACTCTCTCCCTCCCAGATCCTTCTCCATGTCGCGTTCCACCACCTCCCCCTTCCCGGAGAAAGTGAAGCACCTCACGCCGCAGTTACGGCAGAACAGCCAGTGCAGCTTGTGGTCGAAGCAGGTGTAGTCAGCGAGCTCCGTCATCGGGTCGAGCGGAGTCAGAAGCGCGAAGTGATCCGGCGCGGAGCCGAGGCGCACGTGGAAGAAGCCGGCCTTCTGGCAGGTCGTGCAGTTGCAACGGTAAGCGACGGTGCTGATCGGCGGCGACACCTCACCGGGCACCGGGGCGGAAACGCGGTCGAGCGGCAGAGAGACGAAGACGATATACTTGATGAAGCCGCAGTGGCAAGAGCCCTTGTAGGGGCGACGTATGTTGATTGTCTTGGGAGCGGATTCTCCCCCCACAGAGGTGGTGGCGGAAGCCATGTCGTCAAATGCCCCTCTGCTTTGAGTGGTACGTAGAAAGAGGGAACTTTGCTCTAGACGAGTCTGAGGGAGCTGATTAATTTATCTTGCGTAGATGCAGTCGTGGGGAAATGAAAGACCTAAGTATGATAGGCTGGAGTCCTATATAGTAGTGGAAGTTGAGCAACCTTTGATGAGTCGTCGTCAACGATTGATGCCTTACCAGGAGTATTAATTTCAAAAGTATGGACCGTTACATCGGCCGCTTGTGCCTGGCTTCGTGCAATGTAAGATTCTCATTGAAGTGCAGTGTTGGTGACAAGAAACGGTGCAAAATTCGGCCGCCTTAGGCGCGTCGCTACGCAAGTGGTTCCTGCCTAAGGTGGGTGGAAAGACACATACACAACAGTACCTATTAGCAGCCCAAACCTTCGATTTCAGAATGCGTGCTTAACTGTTAGACCAAACAACATCAGTTGCAAAGGAACACCAGATACTTTGTGCAAATTTTCTTTTTCTTTTCTTTCCAAGCCGACGGCCAGAATTTCTCGTGTTCGGCCGACGATAGACCAGATCCAATGAGTTTCCCAGTATTGACTTCTCTCCGTCTCACAAGACAGTGGCATGAGTAAATCGAGGCGGCTTCTTGAGACTAGGCAGGCAGCATACAATGGGGTGTCAAAAGTCTTTGTGGGTCACATTGTTAGCAAATTGTATAGGAAATTCGGTACCCTATCTTTTGACTGTAACTGAGCTCGTAGAAAAGGAGGACTAGATTTTTGTAATTAAATATCATTTTCATCTCTTTATTCTCTATCTCGAGATATTTACTATATATTTTTCAATGGCTTAATGATTACGATTTATGTTGTAGAAGTTGGTGAGTTTTGGTGTAAAAGTAGGGTACCTACAAATACTTTTGACACGTAACTGTAGCACCCTCTTGGAGTGTCGAAGACAGTGCTTCAGACTAGACTACCGCATGTTTCTGTCCGGCAGTTGGGAAAGTGGTAGGAAGTCCCAGCTCCAATGAATCTATACGTCCAGAGCGTAGCGACAAGTGAGTATTGATTTCATCCTGTTTCAAGGGCAAGACATTCAGGTGCGGGCTCCAAGGCCCCGGTGGTCCCAGTCGTCGTAGTTGTTATACCGGTCATACGACGCCGGGTCATTACAGTCGTAGTTGTTCCTCTCGCACTCCCAGCCATAATCCGCGCAGAGTCCATCATAGATCCTGTCGGTGTCATATAAGACGCCACGCCGGCACGTCGTGTTAAACCTCCTCTGCCGGTTGCAAGGTTCGTAGTCCTTGCCAAGGTATATGCAATACATTCCGCATTCGCGGCAATGTCGGTAGCTTTTGATGATGATGCACATGTTTGCGCTTCAAGCTGTTGATGCCGTGACGTTGGTGTATCTTTAGTTCTTATCGTTAGTGTTTCGGAGTTGATATCAGGGTAGAATTGGAGCAAGTCTGCGAGTGTGAGGAACGGATTCTGATAGGAAGAGGACAAGTCAAGATTGTGCTGAATAGATGGTTTTATAGACTCCTGGGAGTCTCTAAATTCACTCCGGACGCCCGAACGTCGAGAGACTCTTCTTGGGTGTAAATTAGGGACCTCTTGGGCTCTGCCAACGCCTACTTCTCCTGAAAATGCGGGTCAGGGACAGGAAGGCAGTCATTTAGTAAAAGCCATAAAGGATAGTTTCTCACATTCACTTGAGCAGTAGAGCCTCCCTTGCTCGAAATATGAACTGGCACTTGATTGTGCGCTGTCATGTCGAGTGTGGTAATCCTTGTCCTCGACCTTATGGACAATCATAAATGTCAGAACAGAGTGAAGTATCTCTGGCAAATGAGGTACATGTATACCTAAATTGCCTTGAGGAAAGTATTGCCGTAATCAGTCTCCCGCCCTCCGCGATGTCCCTTAGCAGGCTAGTCCTCTGGAACGATTGACAGGAGACTTGTAAGCTCGTCGAATCATTCTAGCTGACGCAGCTCCAGGGCCAATAGCCTTCACCCAGAGGCGGGAGACAGGTTGAGATTGAGAAGATCGGAAGATGGACACAACCGCTCCCAGAAGTAGGACTCCACCCACTGGAGGCAGATCTGTGGCTCCGTAAATATCAAACGCCTGCTCAACGGCAGGCTCTGTTGTTACAAGCAAGCTCACGATATCCAGTGTGAGAGTCGTACGTCCTCAGTCATGTCTTGAAAAAGAAGTAAGCTCCAGCTTTATGACTCTTGTTGCGGGAAACTCCAAGCAACCCAACGTCGGCATCGATACCAGCAGCAGCCGTAAAAGTCACTTCAGCACCACGGGAGATCTCGTTCTGCGGTGGTTGAACTGCTGCTTATCGACATTATCTGTTTGATCGATGAGATAACCATGTTGCTACAGTGCTTGCTGTTGTTGCGCGAGGTAACTGAGCGCCACGTATTTTGCAAAAGCTTGGAGCAACCACAAACTTTTCGGCCGCAGACTCCAAAAGTTGCAGGCCACGTAGGGGCACCCGGAGATCTGCCGTCATCAAGGGAGCAGTGGCACAGTCCCCGGCTCAGCAGGTCGTAGTCCACATAATCAGGGTCGAAAGGTTACACCGTCACACATACCATGGCTGTCTGCACGAGTCCTCTCGTTCGTATCCTGCCCGCTGTCGTGCTGAGGCACGAGACAGGTAGTCGTATGAGAGTAGATTTCGAGAAGCATGGTGTCGGCAATCTCGGTGTTTCGACTTGTGCCCTGCTAGAATGTGTTCCATCCGAGGTAACACGCACCGTTCATCGTTGGGGTTTCGCACGATGCGACAAACCGGCAGACAATAACGACCGGCTCTCCTTCATATCAGTCGTTCCCAGGGCAATCTTCCAGAGATATGGTTTAAAGCAGAAAGACGGTTTCTAGAAGCTTAGCGCTGGCGAGCTGTAGCCTCAAGATGGTCTTAAGATTAAGTGAGCGACAACGTTCATAGAACGGAGTTGAGATCGCCGTTCACACACTATTTAGCTTGAAGATCGCATGTCCACCACTCCAGGAACTGCCGTCGTATTCCATGACACGAGTTGCTGTAGCATCCAAGTATGGCGCCGGCTTCGTACGCGGCCGTAAGGTTGATGATGGTACTCACTTTAAGCAAAACATATCCGGAGGTGGGAAGTATCTAGGGTCGGGTTCAGGGAGGCCAAGTCACGAGACCACTCTCCCTACTTTCGTCGACAAGTCACTGCGTGAGGACTAGGCCCCTGGATCTCGAAAACCTCTATTAACACATTAATCATGCACGGACTGCAGTGCAGCTCTGATAATCAATATCCTATGACTTCTGTGTCCGATGTGTACAATACTTTCTCCTTCCAGTACCACGCCCAAACTCACGCACCATGCAGAGCCTAAGCATGTATCGCCTGCTGCACATGAGGATAGACGTGTATCATCTGCTGATACAAGTCAGGATGCTGGGACATCATAACCTCCGGGTCCCAGGCCGCTGCGACGAAGATAGTGTCGATACCACTGCTGATCGGCGTGGTGAAGACATTGCAGATCTGCAGTCCGATGAGGAAGGAAAACGCCACTACGACCGGGGTGTACGCTCCCGTCGAGTTGTAGGCAGGGTGCGTGTAGACCATGTACAGATACGAGAGCAAGGCGCACGCGTACGCGATAAAGGTCGCCCCCATGGTAAGCACCGGGCCGATGAGGCACTCGTTAATCAGGGCGTCGATGCCGCGGTCCTTGATCAAACTGGGGAGGCTGATTAGCATTGGAAGCTCGCAAAGAGGAGTAGTAAAAACTTACCGCCATGTGTCCTTCGCGGCGGCAATGTAGGGCTTGCCATAAAGCGCAATGTGAGAGAAGGCATAACGGTTGATGAACTGGACGGCCCAATCCAAAATACTGATCAAGCACCCAAGGATGCAGAACATTATGGTGCCGACAATATTACCGTCACTGGCCGCATTCTGCTGTGCGATCGAGCAAAGCTGGCGAAGGCAGTTGATGATGGCTACCAGCAGGCTGCCAAGGCTGATACTTCCAAAGCTGTAGGTAAGAGCGCGTCTAAGCGCGCCACGAGTGACCTTTGTTGGATAGTTGTTGACGTTGAAGTACCACGAGCCATAGACGCCCGAGATGGTGGTATGGATGGTGTTCTTCAACCACTCCGAGATCCAGTACGAAGCAAACGTGACGAACACGATCAGGCCGATGACTTTGCCCTTGCCGCAACCGCCAACCCCCTCGTTGCAGGCTGCGTTGTTTGGGCTGGGCTCGTATTTGATGTAGATGGCCACAAGAGTGACCGAGTACCAAGCGGCAAAAGCTGTAGCTAGGAATCCACCGACAGCGCTAACAACATAGACGTGGCCATGTTTCTTGGAGACGTCGATGGCTGTTTGGAGCATCAAGACGCTGAAAGGAATGCGAGGGATCCAGGAGTAGAAGCAAAAGGCCGTGAAGACGGTGAAAATGAGGAAGACGATACCTCCAGAGTAGTAACGGCGGGAGAGCATGTAGATGGCTGTGACGAGGCCAAAAACGATGTTGAGGATTCCAGTAATCCAGATAAACTGCTTTGTGAATGCGCGCGCAACCCACATGTAAGCAAAGCTGAGGACGATGGCAGACACCAGTACCCATGCAAACAGGATGATGGTATGGGTCGTCAGACTGAAACTGTTGAGCTGTCCATTAAGACCTCCTCCATTCTGATTTCTCGTCGCCGCTGCAACAAGATATTAGCCATCACTGGCAACATGCGCCGCGCCTATTTGGCATTTCGGGTGAAACTAACCATATCCCTGTAGTACGATGCCAGAGACCACAGTGAAGCCAGCACAGACAAGCAGGAACTAAGGGGATTCTATCAGTCTAGTAACAGGCACACATCAGACAGCCAACCTACCAAGATTCCAGCCCATAGGTCGTTCCATTTCGGCTTTTCAATCTTGAAGCTCTGGTCGAAGGTGACCTTCTCGTCGCCGTATCCACCGCCATTAGGTGGCCCGTTGTTCGGAGGAGGCATGTTTGGAGGCTGGTTCGGGTAGGGCTGCTGATAGGGCTGCTGGTTGCCGTATTGCTGCGGCTGGTTGCCATAGGGGGCATAAGATGGAGGCTGAGCGTAGGGCTGGTTCCCGTAGTTCTGATATTCTGACTGCGGCTGCCCATAGGGCTGGCTGTATGGTTGACCGCTCGACATCGTAACGTTGCCTCCTGACACGTGTTAGACGTAGCCGAGGAGCTTTGTTGACTCAAGGTTGTTCACGTCGCGACAAAAATCGCCGGTCCCTCGTCGGACGTCGTAAGTGATGTTGCGAGTTCGGACTCGTTTCGGGCGACAGAACTCCAAGGGACAAGATCTTCTGCGCGCAATTTATGCAATACAGAATACCGACACTGCAAAGTCTGAGGTCGGAGAAGAGGAAATGAGGTCGCGCAAGCAAGCTGAACTTGGCACTTGTTACGTCCTTAGTGTTGTTGATTTGGGAGATAGCGTCTCGATTTCTCGAGCTAATGATATCATCACTCGCAATTATCTCGCAGGAACATTCGAGCTAAGGTAGCACTAGTGGTTTAAGCACCGGCCGGGAATCGCTGAAACGGGACCCACAAAGGAAGCTACCAGGTACTCCTCCTCAAGTGGAATAGCGCTGTCTGTGTGTTTTTTTTTCCCCCCTCGAGCCCGCCGCGGGGTTCAGCAAAATTGAGAAATTATTCTGCCCAAGAAGTCCGCCTTATTTTGGGCCGCAACGAACAGCGATCGCCTTCTCCAGCACTGGTTCCGAAGCAGAGTTTCTGATTGTCGAGTCTTGTCTGACAGATCCCCCCAAGACCTCTTGCTTCTCCATTACGAAACCATGGCCTCTTTCGCTGAAGCCTCCGCGCTGGCCCAAGCCACCCAGCAGCCTCCAACAGACGGCGATGCTCCCCCCTCCGCAACCCCTGTCGCAAGGTCGTCGACGACCAAGCCTATACACAGTCTGGTTCTCGATACGGGCCCATTGATCAAGAACGAAATTTCCATTTCGACGCTTATATCTCAAGCCGAAGTGCTCTACACTATCCCGTCTGTCATTTCTGAAATTCGGGATGAAGCGACCCGATCACGGCTACACACCACGCTCGTCCCATTCCTTACTCTTCGAAATCCGACCCCAGCGAGCGTCAAGTTTGTGGTAGATTTTGCCCGCAGGACCGGCGATCTAGATGTACTCTCCAAGCCAGATATCCACTTGATTGCCTTGACGTACGAGCTGGAATGCGAGCGGAACGGCGGCGACTGGCGGCTGAGGAAAGAGCCTGGACAGAAAGGTACAAACGGCAAACCTTTAGGAAGCGTCACCGAGTCTTCAACTCTGCCTAGAGAAGAGTCACAGGCAGTGGAGAAGGACGGCATATCCGAGACGCCCAGGGAGCAGGAGACCAACGCAATTTCTGCTGAAGAGGTTGCGACCGAGGCAGGGCCGGAAGCTGAGAGCGGGCGCAACAACAGCGAAGATGCTGTCCAAGAGGTTGAGACCCAGGTCGAGAAACTCACGCTTGACGAAAGCACGGCACCGCCAGAGATTCCATCCGAAGCAGAGCAACCCACCACCTCAGAAGCCCCAATTTCATCAGGGCCCTCTAAGGAGTCAGAACCAGCAGACGAAGAAGAATCCGGGTCAGACGGCGAGGGCTGGATCACTCCCTCCAACCTAAAGAAGCACCAAGCCAAAGAAGCCGATCCGGCGTCGTACAAAGACCAGCAGGGAACCCTCGAAGCCGCGCTGCTCACCTCCGACCACGCGATGCAGAACGTCGCCATGCGGATCAACCTCAACCTCGTCGGCGGCACCTCGTGCACGCGCATCACCCGCGTCAAGACGTGGGTGCTGCGCTGCCACGGCTGCTTCGCCGTGACGCGGCAGACGAACAAGCAGTTCTGCCCCAGCTGCGGGCAGGCTACGCTCACGCGGACGGCGTGCTCGACGGACAGCAAGGGCACGTTCCGCGTGCACCTGAAGAAGAACTACCAGTTCAACAAGAGGGGGAACGTGTACAGCATCCCGAAGCCCGTGCATGGCACGTCCAACGGCAAGCTCGCTGCTGTTTCCGGGGGCGGGAAGAAGGGGTGGGGCAAGGAGCTGATTCTGGCGGAGGACCAGAAGGAGTATACGAAGCAGATCATGGAGGATAAGAGGACGAAGACCAGGGATGTCATGGATGAGGATTACCTGCCGGACTTGCTGACCGGGCGTCGCAGCGGTGGAACTGGGCGGCCTCGGGTCGGTGCGGGCAGGAATGTTAACTCCAGGAAGAGGGCATAGACATGGGGCTCGATACAAAATAAGAAGATTTATAGATCAATGATACCAGGTCGTGGGTGTGCCAATCAAACAATGCATTTTTGGTGCCTCTGCGCAGCGCATTTTGATGCCTTTAAGCCACGCCTTACTCCGCCGTATACACACAGTCCTGAAACCGGAACGCCATATTCTCAACAGAATTTCTTCCATCGTGATGTCTCCTCACTCTCTCTTTCGACTGCTGGTGTTCCATCTACACCTGTTGGCCGGCATAATCACCCCTCGCGTGGCCGCCATTTCTCTGATCCCCCTGGCTCGTAGTCGTGGTACTCGGCAGAGATATTTTCAGAAGCGAGTCTCGTCGGGTATTCTTCGTTTCAAACTTGTTGTTCACTCGGATGAAACCCCTGCAAAGGGTTCAATGGGCTTAGACGCCCGGCGCAGAGACAACCTTGAGATCCTCTATATCGATATCAGCCCTTGAATGTATCTAACTACTCCTCGACCTTTCGGATGTGGTACTCACTCTCCCTGGGCATGAGCAGGTTGAACCTCTTCCTCAGCGTGATGCGGTGGCGCGACCACTTGTCGTCGGGCGAGAAGCGGGCAGGGTGGGCGGACTTGGTGACCTGGCCGTCCATGACCTTCTTGAGGGTGTAGAGACGCTTGCCGCTCGCGTCGAGGTTGTACATAAGATGCATCTTGGCGTTTATGGAGAGGTTCGGGCGAGAAGAGCTGGAAGTGTTGAAGAGGAGTTCGAGGTGCGATTTTTATGCTTGTCGTTAATGTGTCGATTGTTTCTGGCGGTGCTTTGGGCGCTAGACGTAACAATTTTTTGAAAGGCTGACGGATGATTCCGTCGCCAAAAGACGCTTGGCCGGATTGGGGATAGTTTGCTGGGGGCCACTGACATGCAAGCTGCGAATCTGGCCTTCCTGCATATTGCACTGCAATTTTATCCTCGCGCAGGACCATCAACAATTACTGTTGCGAAAATGCCCTGCGCAATCTGAATTGCATTTGTTCTTGACCTTGCAGAGGACCACCAGAAAAGAAGTCACTGAAAATCCTTGTTTCTTCGTGGCGGAGATGAAATCAAAATCATTTGTTAAGGACAGTTCATGAAGCGGTCATAACACGTAAAATACCAGGTTGAATCCAGCCACCATCAGAACCAATTCCATGTCCCATCACTGCACAGATAATCCCTTCTCCGCGCCGCCAGTCTCATCAATGTTGCCTCGCCAGACTACCAAAACGTATTCATGACTCGTCGTCCTTGTCCTCCTTGCCACTCCCAGCCGACGCTGATGAACTCCCACCATCACCACTCTTCGCCTTCTCCATTGCCAGCTGAATGCGCCGCTTATTGTCCTCAATTAACTTATTCATCAAGTGCTGCAACTTCTCCTGCTGCGCCGCATGCCCTGCGTCTTCCTCAGGCTTCCCATCCTCCTTTGCTTCCTCCCCAACAGCCTCCTCAGCGCCACTCTTCCGGCGGTCAAACTCCCCCGATTGCACGCTGCAAATCTCACTCGCATCATCGTTGCCGCACAGATGCATGTCGTCTTCGTCCGCCTCCTTACCCAAAGCAGACGCTTTGTCGCTGTACTCTCCAAGGCTGGTCACCGATGCGGCTCCGCCGTAAGCGGTTCTCAACGCAAAGCTGTTGACTATTCCCGTGGGGCAGGGTCGGCCGAACGGGAAGCCGGGATACGGATACCTGGCGGGACCTCCGGGAATCGGACGAGGAGCGGGAGGCGGAGGCGGAGGCGGAGGCGGAGCAGGAGCAGGAGCATGGGGAGCAGGGATTGTCTCCTGCATGCCATTGTAGGGTCCGCCGCAGTATATCTTCGTGTAAGCACCGCTGGATGGAAGGAATGTATTGGTCCCTGGATGATTGGGCGGCTGCGGCTGGCGCAAATGAGACGGCGGAGCGTACATTGGCGGACGCGGTGCGGGCGGGGGCGGTACGGATCTCGTTCGGACTCCGTACATATTCATCTCCGGCGGGAATCGCCAAGATGGCGGCGGCGGGTAGCTCATTGGCGGATTCGGGACCGGCGGCAGATGTGTGTAATCATTGGAGACTGGATTGGCCACTCGCGGAGCCGGAGGGACACAAGGAGGTGCATAAGACGGCATGCCGAGATGCGGCCGCGTGTACGCGCCAGGGGCGTGGTACATGCCGCGGTTCGGGAGTCGCGGCGGCGGAGGCGGCGGTGTTGGGGGACTGTACCGGTAAGAAGGAGGAGGGATCCTCTTTGCGCGCCCTTCCAGCAGCTTGTCGAAGTGCTCGCGCGTCTTCCGTCTCGCCTCGGCCGCGTCAGCATCCTGCCAGGGACTCTCGAACCGCTTGAACTCGGTCTGGCCCCTGGGGTCTGTGACACGCCGGCCCTCGCGCCCGCGGATGATGACGAAGTACTCGGTCGGCTCGTTCTTGCCCGGGTTCTTCCAGAACCGGACCTTGTGCCGCTTGTCGATTACCTTTGGGCTGGCGTCGGCGAATCTGCGGTGCAGCTGCTCCTGCATCAGGACGACGGTCCAGGCACGGTTGTGGAATCGGTTGCTTGAGGCGTCCTCTCGGTCTCCCAGGAGGTGGCAGATCTCTGATTGCACAGCGCCTGGGAGCTTGCGGATGCGGCTGTCAATGTCGTCCTCATAGCTGCGCGGCGTGCCGCGGATGAGGCGAGAGGGCCAGGCCCGCTTGTGCTTTGACTTGTACTTGTCGAGCGATTTGAGATACATGTCCATGAGGTCCTTCTGGTCGTACAGTTCGGAGATGGAGGAGACATTTCCCCGGAAACTGTCGTACTCCTTCACCGTGGTTATGCCGCAGAACTTAATGGCAGAGACTGGCTCGTCGTAGTCACTTGACAAATAGACGGTCCAAGCCTCGTACACATCCTTGTTGCCGTCAGCTTTTGAAAGGCGGCTGCGACGGTATCAGCAAGAAGGTTGACAATACTACAGTGTTGCGGGCGGAGCGACACATACAAGGCAGGCAGTTTGTCGTGTACAGTATACGACGCAAAGGAGCTGGTCGAGACATTGGAGCGGGAGTATATGCTACCAGCGTCACTATACAAGGTGTAGTCATCGTCCGACGCTAGGGCCTCCTTCGTCACCGGAGGACTGGATGGTGGAGATGACACAGCCATGGTAGACTCCGAAGCCTATTGTGATCTCGTTGGTGAAAATAACCATGGGCAGTCGTAGACAGTTACACTGGGTGACTGACGACAAGACGGGGATCAATGCGCACGCACAAGACGACTGAGGAGAAGGACAAGTGGGCAAGAGGGAGCCCGAAGGTGGGAGGGTTCACTTTATCACTCAAGTGTGGTTACACCCAAGCAACGGAACTGTGTAAGGGAGAAGGCGGGGTCGAGGCCAACCAGACCAGCTCGCTGCGGGAAGAATTGTCTCAGGCAGACATGGGGGACACCAAATATCCTTGGACAACTGGTGATCTGACGGCTGGTGCCACTGTCATTGGTGTGGTGAGTGCCGTGAGTTGGTAAAGAGTAAGGCTAAGGTGGCCCGGACATGTAACAGCAAGGGTCCACAGCGAGGCAGACTCATCCGAGAGCCTTGTGCAGCTGTGGCACGAGAAAGCTTGCTTACTGCCTGGTCTGCCTGGCTCGGCGCATGGTCGAGACGCCCAACATTGGACCAGCCGCGAAGCTTATGCAGGCCGTCAAGGAAGAACACATTTGATTGGGACGATGCCTTGCAGGAGGGTGTGCCATCCGCGAAAGCAAAGGTATCGTGTCTCTGAGTGGTGCAAGAGCCCCCTCAGCAGACGCAGATTGAACGGCGAGGCAGTGCCCGGCTACAGAGGCGAGACTGCAGCCCTGATTGTTTGCTCCTCTTCCATCCACCCCGCTCTGCCGTGGCCCAAGTTGCTCGGCCAGAGAGAGTCGCATCATCAATGGGCCTCCGAGTTGTGAGACCTCGAGTATTCCTGTGTTGAAGAATTCAGAATGTATAGTCCGTACAAGTAGGCAGGTACTTCAACTGTTCTGTCACCGCAGCATAAGGTACCGAACAAATGCACCCTGCCCCAAATTCTTGGGAGGCCTTCTCTCCTCTCCCCCTTGTCACCTTCGAGTGGGGTAGCACTAGCAGGGGTTGATGCAGCGGGAGCTCTAATAAGCCTCTACACAGGCAAGGCCGAGCGTTGCACTGCATTTTTAATCTGCACGAGAGCTCGAAGCTTACCCGTAGTGGACGGAATTTGGGACCTCGATAGACCGCCCCTCCTTATGGAGGCTCTGCAAAGCAAATGCCCCCGTGCCGTGAGAGTCAAGATGATCCCGCTTATATCGAACGTTGGGACTGCAAACAACTATCCTACTTTCAAGATTCCCTAACATACAGTACAATCTGATGTGTTTTCAAATGCCGTTGAGAGACAGAGACAGAGAGATATATATATTTATAGAGAGAGATAAATGGGCATCATCAGCTGGGTCAGTGAGCTTGCCCACAGGTGCCTTCTGGTAAGGTGGAAAAGGGGACGGTCTGGCCAGCCGCAGCTCTGGAGAGATGTATCCCTCGATGTAGGATTTCGGCGTGGGTTCATGTCCAAGAACCTAGGAGTTAGGCTTATCTGCTAAGGTACCTTATGCAGATAGGTTGGCACCAAAGTCAATTCGTGGGCTTCGAGGCCCAGAGATCCCTTAGATGGGGGGCGCCAATTTGTCTCTTGCTCTTTCCGTCGTCTGAATATTAACTCGGAGCTGTTGCTCCTGAAAAGTGGCTCGATCCGGCTTTCTTAGGTACCTTCCAATAGTACGATCGTGTGGGGAGGCTGCACGCTGAAGAGAGGAACTACGACGACGTTTTCCGGGTTGACCAGCTCTTTCTTGCACGTACCTGAGGATGCGTCACTGCCGCAGCTTGAAGTGGCTGTCATTCGAACTTAGAAATCACTTGCGGAGACCTTGGTATAGACCGTGACCTGGGACCGGAAGACGTATCTCCACTGTGCCCATTTCCCAGGTGTGATGCTGGACCCGATGTCTTTTTAACACAAACACGGCCAGTCGGGGAGGAAGCCATTTGAGATCACGCTGATTCATGGGACTTTTGCCTCACGATCAGGCTCAACAATCTCACCCCTGACTTCTTTCGCTGACGCCTGTAGTTTGGTCGTTTAAGTTCGATGGCTGCGGGGTACCAAGTCTGTCATTACCAAGCACCTCTTGTGATCATCGAGGTTGCGCACTGTACTTGCAGGTTCAGGTCCAGGCGTCTTGCCCAAGGTCCAACGCGAAAGTTGCAACTTACCAGTGCATAAGGGGAAGGCAGGTGAGGTCAGGCAAGGTGTTCAAATATCGAGCCTTCGAGCACCTGCCTTACTTGTATCGAAGTCCAACGAGAGATTACAAGAGTGATCCCACGCAGGTGCCAAATGCGATTTACGCACCTGCCCAGGTTGACTTCAATGGAAGGTTTCATTGCACCCGAGTCTGAACAGCAACATCTCACCGTAAGAACTCCGGTAGCTGTTTGCGAGGCTCCGGGTAAGCTTCATCTTCTCAAACATTCAGTAATCTCGCTATTTAGATCGTAAGTCTTGTGCTTGTGAGTGGCAGGCAGGACATCTATTGAACTCGGGGGCGCTGCAACCTGAGGTGCGTGTTGTTCTCGCGTGCCTTCCCCCTTTTCCGTGTTCCTTCCGAACCAGACACATCTACCTTCTCCATTCGCGGATTTGTCACAAACAGGCATGGAAGGCACTCACCAAGACTGAGAGAGCAATGCCGACTACTGCAAATTTTTGCGTCCCTTGCTTGGACATCCCATGTCATTTTATAAGTGTATCCTCCCCAGTCTCTTCCCGTTCCAATCTTCTTCTTCTTCTTTTTCTCTTCATCCATCCCCGATATTTGTTTTTCACTCCAAGTCTGTCTGCCGGCACCAGACTACTTGGAAGTATCCTTACCAGTATCCTTTCGCGGCGGTCTGCTCTGTCACTCTTTTGGTCTCGTTCTTGTCACTCTCTCACATTCATTGCTGCCACCATGAAGGTCATCACTCTCCTCGCCGTGGTTCCCACCGTTGCCGTTGCCTTGACCACGGGCTTCCGCAATGCTCTTCAGTGCAAACAGGCCGCTCTCGGTCGCCATGTTGCTCGCTGCAACGACGCCTCGTTCTTCAAGCGGGCGAAGGGGGACACTCATGGACCCGACACCACCACGGTCACTGTCAACCGCATTTCGACCATCGACGTCGAATCTGACGAGGTGACCATCAACACTATCATCACCATTCCCCCTTCCACCCCATCTGGTAAATCTCGAAGTAAGTGAGCAACACCCCACGTGCAGAACACTTTGACGCTGACAAATGTCTTCAGCAGCGGCACATGCTCTCTTTATCCAGAGAGAGCTTCTTGACGAGGACTTCTCCTGGCCATGGGATAACCGCGACCACTGGGACGACGCAGACTGGCACCGGTGGGGTAACGTCAACTGGGAGCACTGGGGAGACAATGAGTGGAAGGAGTGGCACAACTGGTGGCTGGGTTACAAAACGACGTCTACCGAAACGTCAACTTACGCGACGCCTACAGTCACGGTCACGTCTGCTTCGGATTCGGGTTCCCCTATCTCAGTCTCGTCGACGTATGATTCTGCTTCCGCCGCGTCTGCCTCCGCAGCCGCTGCTCTGTCGGCCTCGTTGGCATCCGTTTCATCAGCATCTGTTGCCTCAGCTTCTGCTGCTTCCGCAGCCGCGGCCTTGTCAGCTTCGTTGGCATCCGTTTCATCTGTCTCGGTTGCCTCTGTTTCGTCTGCTTCAGTTGCCTCAGCTTCTGCTGCTTCCGCAGCCGCGGCCTTGTCAGCTTCGTTGGCATCCGTTTCGTCTGCCTCGGTCGCCTCTGTTTCATCTGCTTCAGTTGCTTCTGAACTCTCGGCATCCAACGCTGCATTGGTGTCGTCAATTTCGGCGGCCTCTGCTTCCCGGGCATCAGCTTCGTCAGCTTCGGAGGCATCAGTTTCGTCAGCTTCGGCGGAATCAGCACGGACGGCAACTACTCCATCGATAACTGGTACCCCACTGTCAACGACTTCGACCTCCTCAACTTCATCGACCTCCTCGTCCTCCAGTACTTCGAGCTCTTCGTCGACCTCTTCTTCATCCTCATCCGACACAGCACTCACCACGGTCACTGGCACTCCGGTCACAGTAACTGTCCCGAGTTCGAGCTCCACGGATTCATCAACTGCTGCTACAGTCACTGTAACTGGCGCGGGAACCACCATCACGGTCCCTTCGATTACCGTCACGGTGGGCTCGAGTACGTCCACAGATGCCTTGACTACCACCACGGTGGCTTCAACTACCACCACGGCTTCAACTACCACCACGACTTCTTCGACCTCGACGTCGACTTCGACCTCGACCTCAACTTCGACCTCTACCCCGACAGCGACTGTGACTGCGCGTCGAGAGCGTCGTGCAGCCCAAGCCACCACCTTAACCATCACGGACTCGGATCAGTTTTCCAGCCTCCTGAGCAACATTCCGTCTTTTCCTGCCCATGGCCTGCCCGATGGCCCAGACGTTGTCACGGTGTCCGGTCCCACCGCCACTATTCCCGGGCATTACAGCCTTGATCCAACGTTCATCGGCTATTCGACATCAACACTGACCATATCAGTTGTGCATTTCGAGTCTGGCCCGGTAACCACTGTTGGCGCCATCGTTGACCCCCGTCCTGGAGGCTTCACCATCATCGACGGGGTTCCTTACGCTGAGTGGACTAGCCAACATCCCGGCGCTTTCATCACTTACACCATTGAACGTGGTCAAGGTAGGTTCCTCCGTACTATTGCGGAGTCTTCAACAGGAGCAGTGCTCACCACGATTGCAGGTTCTGGTAACACGGTCACGGTCACCGAGACGGTCACCGGTGATCCCACGTCGGCAAGCAGCAACTCGGCAAGCAGCAACTCGGCAAGGGCTTTCACCAGTGCTGCCAGTTCTCTGAGCTCTGCTGTCAATGCTGCCAGCAGCGCAGCCAGCTCGGCTGTCAGCCCAAACTCGGCAGCTCACATGGCGTCATTGGCTGGTCCGATGGCAATGATGTTCCTTGTTGTCGCTATCTTTGTGATGGCATAATCTCGGCCCATGCCGACGCGGGTATCGACGTATATGCTGCTCGGTTTGACAACTGGGGTTTGGGCGTGTGTTCTGGCAGTCGGAGTGATTAACTGGTTCAGAAGCTGGTTGAGTTGGCATTGGATACCTCTGTGAGACCATCTTTGTTCTTGTCTGTGCCGGGGACAGGTCGAGATGAGAGCGGTGTTCGATGGGGCGCCAGCGCGGTTACCAGGTAGAGGGCACGTGGTTTCGTGGTCAAGCTGGGAACACCTATGGATATGGACTTGATCACATTATGTGCGTGTGAGAGGGTGACGGGACGTGTGGGTGGCAGCATTGGGTTGTTCCTGGTACTGCAACGTTACCCTGTTCTTTCGAGACAAAGTGAGAAACTCAATGACAGACATTATTTTCCGCCGCACCACAGACAATGACACATAACCGCATGCGACGTCTTTGAAGCAACGGTGTCATGTGTTGCGCTTGTGCACCCGACGATATGAGCTGCTAAACATTGTCACTGCGAAGGAGAGAGTCGAGTTGGCACTGCGGGGGATTATTTAGCCACCCACTCATGATTCGGCCCTGCCCCGAGTCTCGTCCACTCCAATTATTTCACTCCGGGGAGTCAATGACCGCGACTTTGGAGCCTCGCTCTACTCATCCTGCCAAGACCCAGGTAAATCCGACGAAGTGGTACAAAAATGGAAGTGCATCAAACTAACAAATTCTAGCCTGGCAGCATTCGCTCGCGATCGTGCCCCAAATGGGCTCGTCCTTGGTGGCTTGGCGATAGCTCTTCAGCTGCCGCGATGCTGTCCAATGGCACGACTCGCTAAGGAGGACGGCACTCAGCCGCACGATATTTTGGCTCGATTGGGCGTCATGAATGACAGCGAAGCGGCGCTTCGGTTTTGAACAAAGCTTTTGGCGAGGTGCGAGGCTCTTGCGGTCCGCTCCGTTGATATCCGCACCAAGACGTGGCCTTCGCTGAACTTGACCTTTCCTCGTCCGTTCCTCTGCTTGAGTCGGAGTCTTGTCTTCATCCCACGCCCGGCCAACCAGACACCTCTCAACACAGGGCGGCGCACTGTTCCGTCGAGACACACTTTCGTTCACCAGGTGATCATTGCTTCAAGTTTCTCCTATTACTGAAGATGAGTTATCATGGCCAACAGTCCTATGCTCCTCCGCCTCAGAGCTATAGTCCTACTGCCGCTCAGCATAAGAAATATGGGCAAACCTACTCAGTTGGCCCACCGCACCATGGTGGACAGGCTCAGCAGAGTGCCCAACTCCCAACCGCTAAACTAGAGAATGCGATGGCGATTATGACCATTGCGGACAAGCCGTCTCAGGCGAGTCCACCACCGCCCCAGAATGGGCAGGCATACCAGCCGTATATGGCTCAGCAGTCCGTGTCGCAACAACAGCAAGCAAATCTCTACCCAACACCGCCATCAACACATGTATCGTCTCCACCGACGACCAAGCCTGGAACCGGGGATGGTTACTTTGCTCAACCTGCTCTGGGAAGCAGCTATGCAACGCAGCCACAAGCAGAACAACCACGCTATGGGAAAGCTTATTCACCAGCTCCCTCTCCGGCGCAGGCGCAAAATGGTGCCGTGACGAGCCAAGATTACACGGTCTATGGAGTCTGCCAGCCGCAGCCACCACCATCGCAGTCTGGCCAGCCATCTTGTGGCGTGTCAACCCTCTGTGGACGACCTTCCGTTGTGCATCCCCCAAACGAGCCACAACACCAACCCCAACCGAGCTACTTTCAAATTCCGTCCGGGACTGCAACTGCACAGGTGCCACACCAGCATTACACCACCCAAACTCACTCGAGTCACACCCAGTCAGGGGTTGCAGTCGCTGGCTCCGGCACAGAACCGGCGAAGAAAGGGTTCCTTGAAAAGCTTTCCTCAGGCCAAAAGATCGGTATGGGCATAGCCGGGGGCATCGCGACTGCCATCATGTCCCACGAGCTCAAGAATGGCATCGAGGCCAAGTTCAAGAAGGAGGCCGCCAAGTTCGGCTATACGTCAGGGCCAGACGCGCAGCAGCAGGTTGAAGCGGCGAAGCCTACTGTTCATCAAGGCGGCAATTTCAAACCCCCAGGCCCCGTGGGGCCTGCTGCGGCGACAACTCACTCCAACGACACTCCATTGGCAACCCCATCCACAGGCGTTACCGTCAATGGCATGGTAAATATGACCGTAGGTACTCCCCAAGGGAGCTACCCGCCACCACCTCCTGCAGCGAGGCCGGCGACCTGGCAACAGCCACCTCCGCCCATGTCCGTGGGCGGTCCGAGGCCGAATGGCTATCCGGCGGCCTTCTCCGGCCCAGTCGGTCCCACAATGGCGCCGAGAGCCCCGATGGTGCAGCCGATGAGACCAATGGGCCCTCCCATGGGTGCTCAGCAACAGCAATACGGCCCTCCGATGGCACGAGGTTTTGCCGCTGGCCAGGGTTCCAACACAGGACTCGCCTTCGCCGGAGGTGCGGCTGTCGGCGCCATCGCCGGTGCCGCGATCATGGGTGCTAGAAACGGGCCGCCGCCCGCGATGGCCGCTACGAGCGGACCGATCGTCGACATCGACATCTACGAGGGGTCCGTTCGCGGTGTTGGTGGTGCCAACGGCGGCTCGTCTTACGTCGATGTTGATATCTATCACGGCGGCGGAAGTGGCATGGTTGGGAACAATACCGTTGCCGAAAACAGGACGATGGTGGAGAACACCAACGTTGTCGAGAACACCAACGTCGTGCAGAACAACAATTTTATAGAGAACACCAACGTGGTTGAGAACAACAATTTCTCACAGAACAGTAACTTCGTGGAGAACAACAACGTGATCGAGAACGCCAACGTGGTCGAGAACACCAACGTGGTTGAGAACAACAATGTGGTCGAAAACAACAACTTCTCACAGAACAACACCTTCATGGATAATTCAACGACGGTCGAGAACAATAACTTTGCCGGGAACAGCACATACCTGGATAACTCGACCAACGTGGTGAATAACACTGCCGTCGACAACACGACATTTGTGGACAACAACACCGCCGTCAGCAACAACACTGCTGTAGACAGCAGCGCTTACAGCGGTGTGGGGGCCTACAGTGGAGCCGAAGCCTACGCCGGTACGGAAGCCTATGCCGGTGCGACGTCGACCAGCGGAACAGAGACCTACACCGGCGCAGAGAGCTACGCAGGGACAGAAGCCTATGCAGGAGCGAGCGCCTATCCTGGTGCTGAGACGTACACCGCAGCAGACACTGGTGCAACGGCCTACGCCGGAGCCGAGGCCTATGCCGAAACAGAAAGCTATGCCGGAGCAGAGGCGTACGCAGGAACACAGTCGTACGCCGGAGCAGACGCATACGCGGGCCAAGCGAACTACGACGGTCAGGCGGCGTACGCGGAGAGCGGTGCCTACGCCGGGGCGGACGCGTACCAGACGGACAACTACGGAGCCCAAGGCGCGTACGGTGGTGATGCGTACGCGGACGAAGGTGCGTACGATGCCTTCGCCGGCGATGGATACGCGGACGCTGGCGGCTATGATGCCTTTGCCGGGGCGGAGGCACAAGATAACTCGTACGACTATCTGGGGGCGGACAGTGGGGAGAGCTACGACTACACCGCCGAGGCGTTCGACTGCCAGGACAGCGGGAACTTTTGATACGTGACAGAGGCATTTCCTCTTTGGCTTTGTACGCACCATGACACAGTACTCGTAGATCCGGCATGACTCGTTAATGAGGCGTTTCAGTGATGGGATATCAAATCATTTTCTTCACCATGCTATCCCCTGTGTCCCGCTTAGTGATATCCAGCCCATGCCAGTTCACCGCCCCGAACGCCATACTAATGCACAACAGACATCGTTATAGAACCTCCCGTGCGTAGGTGTGTGGGTATTGCCAACTCCCAACAACAGATTCCCCCGACGACAAAGTCAATTTCAGCACTTACTACCTTCCTCCCCTTCCGCGGCCACCGCCCATACCCGGCATCCCGCCGCCCATGCCCATCTGCTTCATCATGGCCGACATGTCTGGCATGCCACCGCCCATGCCGCCGCCAGCGCCACCGAGCATCTTCATCAAACTCCCCATGTCCGGCATGCCGCCGCCCGCGGCGCCGGCCCCACCCATGCTCTGCAGCCTCTTCTGCATGGCGGCCAGCTGCTGCGCCTTGTTGCCGCCGGCCATGGCGCTCTGCGCCCTCTGCATGTTCTTCATGTTGCCGCCCATCTTCTTGGCCATGCCGGCCATCATGCGCTGCTGCGTCAGCAGGTCCTCGACCTCGCGCACCGTCGTGCCGCTGCCGCGCGCCACGCGCGTCATGCGCGAGGGCTGGTCGACGAACACCTTGCCGTCCGAGTCGAGCTCCTTGTCCGTCATGCTGTCGCAGATGAAGATCATGCGCTTGAGCTTGGCGGATCCTTCCTCGTCGTCCATCCCCTGCATCATGCCCGACATTCCCGGGATCATGCCCGCCATCTTGGACAAGGGGCCCATCTTCATGATGTTCTGCAGCTGGTCGCGCAGGTCGCGGATGGTGAAGATGCCCTCGGTGATGTGCTTGATCGTGTCCTTCTGGTCCAGCTTGAGGCTCTGCACGTGCTCGACCAGGCCGGCCATGTCGCCCATGCCGAGGAGCTTGTTGACGAACTGCTGCGGCGCGAAGCGCTCCAGGTCCAGCATGTGCTCGCCCGTGCCGATGAAGACGATGGGCGTGTGCGTCGCAGCGACGGCGGAGATGGCGCCGCCGCCGCTGGCGTGGCCGTCGGTCTTTGTGATGATGATGGCGCCGAAGTCGGCTGCCTCCTTGAAGGCCTTGGCCTGCGCCTCGGCCTGCTGGCCGATGGAGGCGTCGAGCACCATGATGGTCTCGTCCGGCCGGATGGCGGCCTGGATGTCCACCATCTCCTGGAACAGCGCGCTCTCCTGCCTGTGCCGGCCCGAGGTGTCGACGATGATGACCTCGAACCGCTCCTTCTTGAACTTCTCGACGCCCTCCCTTGCCACCGCCGCCGGGTCCGTCTCCGTCAGGCTGCCGTAGTACGGGATCTTGGCCTTGGTGGCGTTCTGCTTCAGCTGGTCGAACGCGCCGGCGCGGAAGGTGTCCGCGCACACCAGGCAGGCGCGGAAGCCCCTGCTCTGGTAGTGCCTCGCCAGCTTGGTGCACGTGGTCGTCTTGCCGGCGCCCTGGAGGCCGACGAACATGATGACGTTGGACTTGCCCTTCTTGGGCTTGAAGGGCTCGGCGTGGGGGTCGACGAGGCGGACGAGCTCGTCAAAGACGGCCTTCTGGATCAGGCGCTTCTTGTTCACGGCCGGGGGCAGCTCCTTGAAGTTGACGGTGGACCGGATCGATTTGCGGAGCTGGCCGACGAGCCGGACATTGACGTCTGCTTCGAGGAGGGCGGAGCAGATCTCTTTTAGCATGGAGTCGAAGGCCTAGTGATGGAGGGGACATGGAGTTAGCGGGAGCGTGTCAAGTCAAGATTGGGAGGGGTGGCAACGCAGATGGCTTCGACTTGCCTTTTCGTCTAGATTTGGCGCCCGTGTCAGGTCTGACACGGCCGCGTTTATGCGGCGCCCTAAGTCTTGGAGAACCATGGCTGCTTATCGTGCGTCGCAGCTGGATCTCACTCAGGTTGTGTTTAGTAGAGAATAGGTGGCCGTCGATAAGGTGTGCCACTTGACGTCGAAATGTTGGTGGGGCGGCACGTGCGGGGAGCTGTCCGGTTTCTGCCCCACACCTAGGTGAGGGTTAAGATAGGCTTTTCGGTCAAACAAAATTGCGGTTACACCTGGAGATCACTTGTGGACGTCGCTGTAAAATTCCCCTATTGGTTGCTGCTATTCTGAGCCTGCAAAGCATTGACTCCGGTGACTTTTGTGTCACTCCTTGAAAACATCAAACTTGACCAGAAAGTCATCAATCCACCCAGCCACGGTCTCCTCATTCGTCTCAAGCGCAAAGTGTCCAGCATCAAGATACTTGATCTCCAGCTTCTTGACGTCCTTCTTAAACGCCTCTGCGCCAGGTGTGACAAAGATCTCGTCGTTCTTACCCCAGGCCGCCAAGACCGGCACGTCTGACGTTCTAAAGTACTCCTGAAAGGCAGGGTATAGCGGCACATTCGTGCCATAGTCGTAGAATATGGCCAGCTGTATGTCCTTGTTCCCCTCCCTGTCCATCAGTGACTGGTCAAGTGTCCAGGCTTCAGGTGCTATTGCGTCGGGGTCCTTCGCGCCGTTTGTGTACTGCCACTTCGTGGCCGGCAGCTCGAAGAACTGTCTCAGCGCGTCGCCGTCTTGCTGGCTGCCAGTGGCCCAGTACTTCTTGACCGGCTCCCAGAAGGCCTTGCCAAAGCCCTCGACGTAGGCGTTACCGTTCTGCGAGATGATGGCGGCCACGGCGTCTGGCCGCTCCAGGGCGAGCCGCAGTCCGGTCGGCGCGCCGTAGTCGAAAATGTAGACGGCGAACTTCTTGATGGCGAGCGCGTCAAGGAAGGCGCCGATGGTGGTGGCGAAGTTCGCAAAGGTGTATTTGTAGTCGCGCTCCGGTGGCACGATAGTGAAGCCGTAGCCTGGCAGGTCTGGGGCTACGACGTGGTATTTGTTCGCGAGAAGGGGGATGAGGTTGCGGAACTGGTGCGAGGAGGAGGGGAAGCCGTGCAGCAGCAGGATGGTCGGTGCTGAAGGGGAACCGGCATGACGGTAGAAGACTTTCAGGCCGTCGGCCGAGACAGTGGTGGTTTTCGCGATGGCCATTGCTTGGATTGGTGTGTGGTAGTCTAGGCCAAGTTGATTTCTCGATGTCATTTACGTGCTAATCTGATTCACATGTGTCTCTCAACATGCCGTCCTTGCTCGTTGCTTAAGTACTTATGATACACGAGTCTGAACGATGTCGTGATCGAAATGTTTCTCCGGATCGGCCACGCCTTGTCCCACGCCCTTGCGGCTCCCGATGACATTGGTGCCGAGATACCTGCTGTACAGTTCTTACTCAGCATTCGCTAGGCGGCACATGCAGTCTCGGTCGAAAGAGTAGATATGATTCCAAATGCTGAATAAATCAGCACCCGCACGTCGAGTCGAGTCGTGGTACAACTCGGTGTAAGACATCGCATCAGAATATTGCGTGATGGAGTGCTCGCTGAACCTCGTTGATGCAGTCGCGACCTGCTCATACCTAACTCAGCGAGCTTCCTCGGAGATGTTATTAGTCAGCACACTGGACGCAGCACTAAAAATCCAGTATCCACCCCCTACCTAAAGTACCACCTACTGCAGAGATATTCATTGTAATTCTTTAGGTACCTTAACATTTATGATTGTTAGAATTTGTGTCCACGGGGTACGTACCGTACACGCGAGGTGCAAATTTCCAAGGTTCTGTACGCGCGTTTCTGGAAGACTGGGAATGGTATTGGACGCTGTGCCACCGAAAGTCATGAAGAAACAGCCAAAGTGCTTGCGACCCCCCAAAGTAAAGCGGGTCCGTAGTGAATGGTATGTGGCTGCCTGATTGGATCCAGCAAATCTCCGAGAGCCTAAAACCGCTACTCTCCCTGCCAGCTTAATCCCCGCGCTTTTCATCCCCCTTAGTCAACTTTTTTATGGCCGGCCTCACGTTGAGCTCTCTACCTGCACGAAGGGTGACGGCAGCTGCCGTTGCCTTTCTAGTCTTTGCATCGTTCCTTTTCTATCTCTTCGTTGCCGGCGCATCGCGCATCACATATCCTACCTTTCCTTTCTCATACGTCTCGGACGTTGCGTGTCAGGACATCGATAGCAGTGTCAATGGAGTCCATGCCGGGACAGCCGGATCACAACAGAATCATGTCATACCAAACACGGTCCACTACGTCTGGCTCCTGAAAAACGCCACCGAATTCCGCATGCCCTTCAAGGTGTTCGTGTCGGTATACTCGGCACACCTCTTCTGGAAGCCAGAAAAGATCTACATCCACACAGATGCCACGCCCGAGGTTTTACGCGCCGCCCAGGTCTCCGGCGAGGTGTGGACAAAGCGCATCCTGTCGCTTCCGGAGATTACCCCCAACCACATCCAGGCGCCCAATGTCACGGCCAAGGGAGTCAAGATCGTGCATATGGAGCACAAGGCCGATTTCCTGCGCATGGCTATTCTGCGTGATTTTGGCGGTGTCTATCTTGACGTTGACGCCGTGCCGCTGCGAGACATTGCGCCTCTGCGGAACAGTGGCTTCGCGAACGTGCTTGGAGGCTCGACGGCGTTGCGTATGAAACATACCGGGTACATCAACAATGGCGTAATGATGGCAATACCGCAGAGTACATTGATGTGAGTCCCCTCTCTGGAATGGTTCGGTTGGAGCGGAATGCTGACAGCAGAGCAGGAAGATATACTACCACGCCGCACAGGAATTCTTCGACGGCAGATGGGCCACAGCAAGCGTGCACCTCCTCACGGACCTGGCCAATCGGCTCCTTCCAATCCCTTCAGAAGTGCTCCTCCTGCAACCCCAAGCATTCGCCCCAGTGAGCTGGGAGCTAGAGGACCAAAAGCGGCTGTTCTTGCCCTCTCTGAAACCCGTTATCGACATGGAAGCCCTCATCGGGCCTGGACCTGGGCCGGAAAAGGCGACCTGTCACGACGCGCTGGCGTGGCTGAGGCTGCGAGAGGTGACAAGAGCGGACACGCACGAGCTGGACTTCTCTAGCTCCTACGTCATGCATGCTTTTGACGATTCGATTCGCAAGATCCGTGGCTGGAACCACGTGATCGACCTTGGCTACATTATGGCGCACGAGAGCAATTACGCCCGCGCTGTCTTCCCGGCTATGTGGCACGCTGTGCAATCTGGGATCATCTCTGAGGCAGAGGCCCGGACTGGGATGCCCTCGGAGATCGCTGTCATGTGAAGATTGACAACATGTGCCGGAAATGGTCGGCGCATTTGTACATTTGTCTTATGGGAAAAGACCGAGGCGACGGTGGATAAAAAAATCAACGGACGACGGGAAGGGAGTTTTGGTTTCTAAGGGTGGATAACACTGACATTAATATACCCTAATAATACTCTCTTGGACCGACGACGACTTTGTTGCAGAGGATACTATGCTCAATACTCCAAGAACCCCGAGTAGTTGCTAAGTAGGGGGTCTGTCAATGCCGCATTTACGAATCTTCTATATCTATACTCAATATACTCCATATCCGGTCAGGGGGCACCGTCTGGTATACGACAGTTTGTCATACCCACATGTCAGGAGAGGTATGACACAATGAAGCAGTTTATTGTCCCAACCAGTTGTGATCTCTCTGCCAGGACCACGACTACGAAGCCTCCGTTGAGACGGACCAATCGTGAAGTAGCCATTCAACCCCTTTCCCGGTCCAACGCTAGTAACAGTATTGATATGGCACGACGTATTGTTTCTCACATGATGATGGTGTGCGGTGCTATGCAATTCAGGTATTGACACTCGATATAATAAAGACGATTCGAAGGTGTATTTAGTTCCGCAACAATTACTCTAAGATGTCTCCTCCACCTCCATCTTAGAACGGAGCTCTAGACTCCCTGACTTGGCACCGTGCTGGTACCTGCGACCCGTTAGAACTCCATGTCAAAGAAACCAGCAGTTTGAGGTGATAAAAGTCCGTTGAGAAAGCATTTGTACGTTGCGGCCGATTTTTGAATCATGCCCAATCGAATCCTGCACCAAGTTCCAAAAAATAAAATAAAAATGGACTGCCCTTAGGCCGGGCACTCCCCTGGCAATGTGCCTGCAAAAAAATCATTTCGCGTCAGGTAGGTGTAAGAGAATGACTCGTGCCGTGGGCCGGCAAGACTGGAGAAGGTAATTCAATTTCCATATACCTGGGAGTGACAGATGAATGTTGCTGATGAGACCAGGACGCCAGCACTTCAACACTTACCACAGACCGGCGCTGTAAAGGCCAGAACACTCGATCTCAATGCACTTCATTTGTTAGTGGCGGAGGCGTGGTGATGGTGAAGGCATACGACCATTGCTCCCAGACCAGTGTACCATTCGGCTTGTAAATATAGGCCCTGGATTGGTAAACTCCAGGAATCGATATCGTGATAGCTTCCTCCCCACTGAGATCGAAGCAAACAACACTTAGTGGAGTATGCCCCGAAGGTTGTGAATTGAATCGCCACTCGAAAGGCGTCTCAGCCAATCGCACTTCCCCATCCAGATTCTCAGCGACCGGAAAAAGCTTTGCGTGGACGATAAAGTTTGATATTTCGAACAACGCAGCTTGACCCTCTCCCTTTGCTATAGCCCAGACCTTCAAAGAACTTGACAGATCTTGGTTTGCTTCGACAGTCTCGGTGATTCTCACAGCCGCCCCAACGAGGTATTCATTCCAGTACGGATTGGTCCCCGACATTGTTGACTCAACCCGTGGTGACTGGGCTAGGTCTAGGAAAGAGTGCTTTGCGTAGATCTTGAACTGGCTCTTGGAGTATTGGTGTGGGTTGCTCAATTCTGCTTGCTGTTGCTCTTGGTTGCTGATCCTGCTTTTGATACTGTTGTGTGATGGTGAGAGTTTAAGGAACAGAGCAAGGAGGAGGTCTGTGTTTCGATATCTTGAGAGCCGCAACTATTGCCACTGGCAATGATTCCTGATGTCAGTTGAAACCAGGAGAGATATGAGTCGTTCATATCGTGCCACCTCTGTCCTATTTGTATCATTGTTGTTAGAAGCCCATATCCGTCTGTCATGTCTGGCAGATCAGTTGTCGGCGTACCGGGGCTCGTCACTTTGTCATATGTATGGATCAGATTGTAGGCGTTGCCAATCACGGCTACAAAAAGAGACATGCTCCAGATCTAATCGTTTGCAAATGCTGCAAGGCAGTATGGCATTAATGCTTAGCGATTACTGACTGTTTGATCTGCCTTCATATGGCCTTCCTCTCCATCGTTTCGAAGCAATACCTCCAAAAGAAATAAAAAAATAGAATAAAAAAGAAATTAACCTCCAAAAAGAATATCTAGTCCGGAGACCCACAAACCACAGATGACCTGCCAGCCGACCTCTGTAAAATGTCAGAGCAGGACAACCCGAATCGGGTTCTTCGCAGACATGTGCACGTGCCGCGGTCCTAATGCGCGTTAACGTGCAATTCAACATAGGAGGTGTAGGCAGAACGTATGTACGTACTACTTCGTCCTAGTTGGTGATGTCGACTCGGTACCAATACTCGGAGGCGGCGCATAGCTACTGTTGTCGCGCTTGTACATACCATGACACGGCACTACTACTATCAGATGTGATCTCGGTTGGAGGTGGAAACGTTTTGGTTGAGGTACTGAACTAGTGATTCTATTCATGAAAATGAGTGTAACTGGTGTTCGGCCCATGCTCTGAAGCAAATTCCAATCTTTGTAAGTCCTCCCTTGGCACCAAGGACCACGCTCTGGGATTCCAATGTCCAGCCAAAAGTCGCAGGAGGATATAGCCCTCGCCGAGATAGCACCTGCCAATGGGAAACCCATGACGGTACCTCCTGCCCAAGAAAACCCCCATCTGAGAAGCACGGTGCCATTCAATCATGCTTATCTTCCATAGAGACCTGCATGTATGGCCACTTCCCTTGGCCGCTACTTGATCTCGACCACCTTGGAATCCTCCGTACCGTAGGGATCAATGAGAACTCGAAAAAAATATTTTCCGGACTTAGGGAATTTCAGGTTGTTGAATGCGAACCAGATGTCGACAGGCCCGGTGGGTGTAATTTTGAGTCCTCCGTTGGGATCGCAAGTATCGTCGGGTGTTGCATGGGCCGGTGAGGTGTGAACGGGGGTCACTTTGCTTCCATCGACCTGATAGAGAAATGCCATAGGATACAGCCCGACTGCGACATGTTCCGCATTCTCTGCTGTTGACTGAACGAGCAGGTTCATCTTCCACACTCCATTGTCTTTGGACGGACCGTTGAGAGTAACACCCCTCAGCTTGGACGTCCAGGGAACTGATGGAATATCCATGGTTGCTTATCGTTGTGGAAGATTCCAGCTGAAGGTGAGGTGTATGTAGATTGCTTTGTAGTTCGAAAAGGTTAGGCGTATGTAGATTGCTTTGCAGTTCAAGAAGCTGTGCTGAGGATGGACTTGTGAGGCTTGAAGTGATGACCATCAAGAGCGGCGCTGGTCGAGGTATTTATATTTCTACAATCTTTGAAGGACGTGAATAGAAGTTTCAGGCTGTTGCTACAGTTTCTGACGAGAAGTCATTGGGGAATTTATTCATAGAGGCGCCGGTGAATTAGATACAACGAATGTTGGTGCTCGAGGTTTTGCAGGTGGACTTCTGTGTGTTTCATGGGGGCCGCGTTCTACCATCACCTCGAAAAGTCGAATCCCAGCGCCGTCTAAACGATCGTATGTACATACGTTCGACTTGCCTCTAATGAACTGTCTACGTTGTCCGGGACTCTTTTCTCACAAGAGGTTGAAGCTTGAATGGCAACCTGCCCGAGACTTGGTTATGGACATAATCCGCTTGCCCCGATGCTATTGAACTATTATATCGGCCTTAGGTTAGGTAATGCAGCATTTATGGTGCTTCTGAGAGGCATATCTACTCATAAGAGCCTTAACAGTGCTACCACAGACGTTTCAACTTTGGAATAAGCGAACCTTGAATTCTGGCAATATAGCACGTGAAATATTACCGGATTGCTATCCCTATGGAGCAGACACTTACGACACGTTGACGATGGTGCTCGCATACAACTTGGAACAGCTAGGCTGTATAAGTTCAACCGAGATGATCTCAGCTCTACCGCGTCACCAGGGTTTGTTTTTGACCGCCGGACCTCGATATGAATCCATACTCCCTTTCACATAAAACGGGGCTGGACGAGAGACTCTGAGCTTCGAAGTGAAGCACACACCCGTTACCATATCCCGTTTGGCATCATCGCTTTAGCTGCTGTCCGGTAGCTGCCTCACCTAGGCAGCCTTTTCGCCGGCCCCGAGTAACCCGCGGCTGTCGTCAGGTCACCAAGTTGCAGCCAGCCACAGTTGAATGCGTTGACGTGTCGCAGTGCCAATGACCACACAGATCTGGATAGATTACAGGTACGGTTCTGTCAATGCCGAAGGCTGTATTAAGCCCATTTTGCACTCAAGCGGTAATAAAGCGCTTTGGTAGCACGTGACTGTTGATGTTTGGTCAGAAACGAAGGGCGAGTGACTGGTTTGCCGCAGCGTACATTGCCCGTAAAGCTAGATGCTTGGGGGCTCATTTCTCTTTTTGTAAAGAGTACCACCAACGATTTGGTTCAAGGATAAGAACGTGGAACTTTGTCTGGAGATTCCCAGTCCATTTGATGTTATGGTTCCTTCCTAATCAACAGCTTCACTCCAACAGTCTCACAGTAATGAATGGATCTTTGAGGGATCCTGTGGCACTTGACATATAGAAATCTTGACCAAAGATTCTGTAGCTTAGTCCTGATCGATCCTGAGAACCTAGAAAAAATACCTAAGAATCGCTCATGCCATTGAACTTTGGTGCCACACCCCCTCTCCATCCGGTACTACTGAGTCCCTATAATTTTTATGACGCACAGTTCGCAAGATACCCGATTGATCTTACCATCATCGACATTTACCGAGTTTCACTCGTTCTCGAGACTAAGGGATATGTATCCCAATGAATGATGCCGGAATTTGTATCGAAGGCCAGCAAATACCACGAGGCGGGAGAGATTCAGAAGGATGTCACACCCTCGAGAATAAAGTCATCGAGCACGGCTCCATCGATAAACTCGTTCAATATATACTATCAAAGCTTGCGAGTATCCAATTGGGGGTTTGCAAGTTGATGACAGGCGATACTAATGGCCAAACACTGTTCGCTATCATGACGACTCCTTCTTTGACAGCCTTCTGAACCGCAGGCATTAAGTTGGCAGTATGGATTGTTGGAAGCCGCAGTTTTGTTGAGTGCATGCTGTTTATGTTACATGTTATCCTGCACTCCCTGTGGAGACGACATCTTGATTATGTTTATCAAGTGGGCATCTATAATATCTGTCAGAGATGTATGGGCTCCAGGGTCAGACACCAACCAATCAGTACCCAGATTCACTCTTGAGAAACCTCCTGTCCCGATCGTGCCGGGAGGTAATCAGTCAGCCCTTCCATCTGCCTATGCTGACGATCGGTTCTAGTCTCACTATCTCCGGCATAATTACACATACTCCCACGTTGACTCGTCGCTTGTTACATTAGGTCCCATGCTTGACTCCGCATGCTGACTGTGGCCGGTATTGTTTCTTATTTTCCGTTTATAAGCATATAGTGGAATAGCCAAATATGCACCTACCTTGCCATCACTTCTCTTCTCATTAGAAGTCGGCCGGCGATCATCCTGTTCCCCCAAGCGCTCTGTGCAACTCTGACATACTCTGTGAGCAGGGACCGTGCAGGCGACAATGACGCCCAGGCTAGCAAACACAACCAAGCCACCTGGATGGAGCATTATGCTATCTGCGTTCTGTTTGATCTTGTCCTCAACCCTGTTCGGCTACACCAGGTGGTTTTACCTGAACGACATGCGATGCGTCACACAATTGTATCCATACTCCCCGGCCATAGAGGCCGTCCGGTATTCGTGGATCAACTACGCTGACTGGTTCTATCCAACAACGCCCCTCCGAGGAAACCCATTGAACAAGCCAGAGGTCGAACAGACCTGGCGAGAGTACACCTTCGGTAAGACATGAGTTATCGTCAACGACAATCAAAGTGAACGGGCTAACTAGAGCCTCTAGATGGTGTGATCAGTGTCCCATACGACAAACTTGGAAAGTTCGATCTTCCATCAGACTTTCAGCATTGGCCTCTGGCGCCAATTGAAGGCGGGGGCGTGGCCGCCGTTCCCAGTATATTCTACCATACAAACTGCCTGGTAACATTTCGAAGTCATTGTCCCAAGTTGAAGATTAACACTAACTCCGTAACCACAGAATCTCCTCCGCAAGTTCTCCCACCGCAACCTTTTCGACTACAGCAGTGAGAGAATCTTTGACCCTGCACGAGTAGCAGAAGATAAACTACGAGCGCAAGTCCACCAGTGCATTGAGGTCCTGAGACAGGAACTTGTCTGTGACATGGAGCTCGCGCTGTACCTTCTTTGGCCTGACCCTGCTCAACTGACTGAGTTCAACGAAGATAACTCTGTTCAACACAAGTGCCGTGACTACCAGGCTCTCCATGACTGGGCCGAGCGGAACAGGGTGCGCCGATTGCATAACGGGACTGGCCCTTTTCAGGATGTTTACTTTCCTTTGCTTGGCGATTATGAAGCCTGAGGGGTAGGCAGAGTGCGTGCTGAACACGACGACATGAACTTCGTGGCGTCGCGGAGTTCAGCTCAACTAGCTGTTCACCACGAGAGGAGATGATTTCCAAACCTCTAAAGACCGAAGTCAGTATAAGGCAAATTCGATTACAAGTAGAGGGTTTATCATTCTCCGAGATTGTCAAATTAGCAGACGAAACTACGTTCGACCAGGAACATGGGATGTTGAGGCTTCAGAGGTTGTCTTCTTGATCTTCTGGGGTTGAACAAGTCACGGGCCGGTGTGATATAGCACTTGTGTACAGTCGAGAGATGAACCTAAGCTACCCAGATACGAATGCACCATTACTATCCTTAACTAGTGATCATTGTGAAGCTCTGGCTCAGATGCTCTGGCTCAGGTGCTCTGGCTCAGATTCAGCAAGATGCAGATCTTCTGCCAAATACTTCTCCAGAGTGTGAATGTTGCGACATTTAGCCGGCCTCCGTACCACCAAACGAGGCACATGCCTCCCAGCACCCGGCTCAGTCGTTCTCTCGAAGAAATACGGCGTAACATCCGAGCGGCACTGAATGCCCCATCGAACATTGTCGATGCAGTGCTCTACATGTCTCAATACCTTATCCGACTCTTCATTCATATACCGGTCGTGAGTGAAGGTGAAGCGGTCTCTGAAAGAGTACATTCGGATGAGAAGCTGCGCTCGTCAGTCTGATGCACATTGAAACGCTCGAGACTGGACATGGCTCCCTTACCAGGCAATGCATTCGGTGATGTCCTTCAATGAAGGCTTCGATTTGTCCTGGGAACTGCGATTCTTCACCATGCCGTTTCCATGTCACTGCCTCAGACTTATTCAACAAGCTTAGTTTGTCGTCCGTGATGCCAATTGCGGGATCTGGATATGTGCAGAGTAAGCCTCGTGAAATAGCGACAAATGTGGAATGGATGTATTGGCTGCAAGATTAGGGTCTCTTACAGTTAAGTAGAGCATGCCATGCCTTGTAGGACTCTTCAGTCCACTCGCCTGTGTAGATCGAGGGCTGTTCACTGTCAAGCACGGATGGCTTGAAGTCCACAATGTCCTGGAGCGGCGCTGATCAACAACTGGTGTTAGATATTACTCTGATCAAATAGTGAACGGCAGAATGATATTTACACCAAGAGTTCAACTTGTTCGCGCATCGCCGGTCGAGGTTTTGCAAGTTAAGCAGGACGAGGAACAGCAAACCAGCACTAGTTGAAACGGCGATAATATTGAAGATAATAGAAAGGCGTATCTTGTGTCCAATGTGAAAGACAGATCGGAAGTGGTTATTCCAAGTAGGGGTACTGTAGGTCTCGATTCCAAGTAATGGTTCCTTAAAATCATCCGAGAAGCTCTTGCGGCTCGAGCTGGGCGATTGGGAAGCTTCGACGTCGGAATCCATTCCTTGGAATGTTGATTTGGCGCGTAGACAGTTGTTCAAAACACACAAGCGAAATAGAGTCATCAGCTTGTCATCTCCATATCTCAAATGCGGACACGAAAACTCTCAGAAATTAGAACATGAATCTATGCTCGTATCTGTTTTAAGGATATTGTCTTAGCGAGTATTTACTTTGGACTTTACCTCTGAAACGGAGCCTCTCTTCGCGATGCCGTGCTCGCCGAATGTCACCCCAAAGTCCCATATCAGTCTGACCACCCTATTGATCACCTGGCTTTGAATTGTCTAGGTTTGTGATGAGAATGTCTTTACGAGGGCATTTCTCCCATTGGTCTCTCCTCTATGTAGCTTATAATCCCGATCACTCTATCGCAGGCGTTGCATGTTGTAAGCGAGGAGTTTCGAGAATGTGTATCAATTAGTTCTGAGAAGTTCCTCACCTAGTCACGGTACCATAGAGATCTATCTGACACAATTTCTGAATACCTTCCTGTAATGGAAGGTGTTTCGGCGTCGTGTAAAGGAGCCTGACTCGCCGACGGACTCCGAAAACAATGTTGAAGCAAAATTCGGTGTTGCGGCCAACCAGCTCTGACGCAAATCAGAGTGGTTGACTAAGACACTCTCAATGTATTTATTTAGACCGCGAAGTGTATAAAGTACGACTCAACCGACCAAGAAGCCACTTCATTCCACTATCCAACCCAAAAACCTACAAACATCGAACTCAAGCTCAATCTATCCATCAGTATGAAGTTCTTCGCCCTCGTCGGTCTCTTCATTCTCGGGGTCTCGGCCGCCGCTATTGGTTCCAACGTTGTTGAAAGTACGTTCCGTGCGCGTCACGTCGTCTACCTTGACGAAGCTGACCTTGTAAATTTCAGGCGGAGTCGTCGCCCGTGAGGAAGCTGCCAAGATTGCCCGCTATACTTTCAGCACCGAGACCGACCCCGGTTCAGAGGGCGAGGATGAGTCCTAGGTCCAATTCTTAGACTCATTGTTGAGACGACCTGCTGTGCAAGTTGATTAGCGAGATGTCTGCGGTACTTTTCAGGCTTCATGTATTACGCTAGGATCGATGGCATTACGGACAGCATCAGGGACTCGTTACTATAAAAATGGGAACGATTTGACTAGTGACCTTCTCAGTAGCACGGAATTGAGCAAAACCGCCCCTTCTAATATGGACGCCTTGGTTGGTGATTGAATCCTGCTGTTTCTGCATTCCAAGGCAATATGTCACTGCAAGCACCCATCTGCATCCTATATATGAGTACTACGCGGTTCCCATAAGTTTACTCGCTGTATCCAATCACTTGAGACTGTACATAGACTTTCAGGTTAGCCCACTAATACGTACTGGCTTCCAAACTGTCTTCGCATTATGATGTGTGAGGTCGTGAGCATTTATTGGACCATTATATAGCCCGGTGCAGTTGGCATTCAGGAAACCGGAAACAACTACGCAGCAGTAACATGACATGCAAGATAAACCACAGTCTTCTAACAGAACTACATGCGGGCGAAGCCATGTTCCACGCAGTTTTACCACGTCTGGTGATATGACAGATCATCAGATAGCTACTAATCCACCACCTCCCTCGGAGAAATTGACTCTTTCTGGAAAAAAAAAAAAAAAAAAAAAAAAAAGGGGAAACTATGCAGTCATATCTCACATAAAAAGCCACTGAGTGAGGACATGGCGGATCACCGGCTTCGCTGACATGGCAATCTGCGTCTCGATGATGCGAAGCAACGTAGAGATAAGCAGCTACACACCAACACCCACCCCAGGCGTCGGGTCAATGTCAAGCGGTAGAATAGGAGGGATAACACCCATAGGTTTCTGTTTCTCTGATTGTGTCTTGACTCCTTCACACAACTTACACTGTTTCTCCCATATTCCTGTTCCTATACTATCCATCGTCCTGAACTGAAGGTAAAAAATTCCAACTCAAACAACCGAAATGGAGGAAGGAAAGCCACGCACATCCGTTTCCTCCTCTGAATCAGATCTCTTCCTGCCCAACACCACAAGTCGGCCATTGCTTCCACGTCCCACTCATGTCTGGCCATGGATTCTGGCGACGGTTGTCTTTGGGATCTCAACGATCGTCCTTACTTTTACTCCTCGCCCGCGAATGGAAAGTCAGGCAGTTCAGCACGATTGTCTCCCGTGTCCGACAACAGATGCTGCTATTTCAGAAACCTGCCATATCTGGAGACGCTCTGAGCTGAGTAAGGATTCTTGGCTCTTTTGAAGTTTAACCCAGAATTGCTAACATGTTCAGAGGCGGCAAGGGATATCCTGGAATACGAAGATGTGCAATTCACAGGAAACAGCGCCTATGACGACCAGGGACGTTTCTTCCCAAACAACCCTGGCGAGATCGACTACGTCTCCGATCCAAGTCCGGAGATTGACCAAGCATGGCATAACCTCACAGGAGGTTCGTTGTTTGCCAACTCAATCTGAAACCGTAATGATATTGATGCTCGACGCAGAACGTGATTTCTTGATTTCAGAAGCTGAAGCCAAAGAGCTGTGGCCCAACGACTACAAGACTCACTATCACCACAAGTACAAAGGCTACATGGTCGGGTTGGATGTCTTCCACACCTTGCATTGCCTTGTACGTCTTCTACGCTGAATCCAACGACGTGCACCTGCAAGAATTAGTCTAACCATATAGAAGGACAATTTGCGCAGATTCTACTATCCAGAGGTGTATCCCGTTAAAAAGGGCCATGAAGAGAAAGCTGTCACTCATCGAGGTCAGTCCCTGGTCTCCCAGCTTCTCCCCGCTATTTACAGGGGGCTCACTAACAAGATATCCTTCAATAGGGCATTGCATCGACCAAATCCGCCAATATGTCATGTGCAACGCTGACCTGACGCCATACGGCATGCGCTGGTATGCCAACCCCGGACGCATGTACGCTGACTCGGACGTAACGCACACGTGCCGCAACTGGGACAAGATCCGGGATTGGACTCGTGCCCGCTATCATGCTGGTGGCGACCTCCATATTGCAGGAGTTGATGTTTGGAGCCCATTTGAAGATAGTCGGTGAATACTCGTCTAAATATCTAGGATAGCTCTTTGATGGTGTTGTGCAGTCCCGTAAACCCTGGAGATAATAGTCCACGAAATCAGTGAACGGATTTTCAATAGTACCAAAGAATCAAAACGAACGTAAGGTCTTTCGAGTGTGTTATCATACTCTCTCACTGTGCTTCCTGAGTTTCCTTAGCGAACAGAGCTCCTACGCAGATCACCCGGAGTCTGAGCTCTGTTCAAGCCAAGTCAAGTTGCTGGCTCGCCTTCGGCGACAGCATGGTCTGCTTGCTTCTGTTGCTATCGACTTCGCTAGAACAATATCAAACCCTTGGGGTCCAACAAGTCGTGATTGTTCCTTTCACATTCGTCACTTCTCATCTCTACGCGGATTCAGTATCCCTAGGGGTATTTGCCCGGCGCCTGACCTATGCTACCACCATAAGCTCAGTGAGAGCAACGTAGTATATTGAGAACTACGGTATCTTCCACGACTAAGAAGACGTTTCGGACGCTCCTAGTA
The DNA here is from genome assembly GCA_023628855.1 of Coniochaeta sp. PK30-01. NCBI lineage: Eukaryota > Fungi > Ascomycota > Sordariomycetes > Coniochaetales > Coniochaetaceae > Coniochaeta > Coniochaeta sp. PK30-01. Next base: position 203,910 of record JAMAJW010000041.1, on the reverse strand, counting down.
ATGCCGAAAGGCCCGAAATTCAAGTGGTCCACTGTAATCCAAAGAGAATCAATAGGTTGACTTTGGGCAACTCTGGAAGCTGGTTTCCTAGCTGCCATATCTGGTAAATCTCGAAGTGGTAAGCCGTAAACCGGTGAGAACGTGCGTTGGTATAAGCTTTCCCCATGTGCACGGCCTGTCCTTGGCAGCGGTTGGTGCCGTTCCTTTGCTGCTCACTGTATTGTAAGCTGACACTGCGACCCGACGTGCCGAGCGGGAGGCGGCAGTCGTAAGCCGCGTGGGGTTGCCATGTACCGGATGATGCTGATTGTATGTACATGGTAGGAAATAGCTCGGTAATCGCGATTGCGTGATGCTGAATTACTAGACTAGGCAAGTGGATGATATGGGTTATGGTTGTGAGGTTCCAAGCCCGGATGACACCACAACCAATGATATTGGAAAGATTGATGTTCACATCAGCGGAGGCCGCGGTCTCAGTAAGCATCGCGGACCCCTCACTCAGAGAGAGTAATTGCTTCGGAAATAGCGGCTAGCACTATACATCGGTCTCACGGCGTCTCAGACGTATCCAACCACCCATCCGTGTGCCGACTGATCCTCATGCTTCGAACCGCCTTGAAGACCTTGTTCCAGTCACGACACATGTGTATCCCGCCCCAACCGGAAGACAACTGAGTACCAGCTTCGTCGTGAGGAGGGTTGAGGGACAAATCTGCATTGCACATGACAGCCTGTCGTAGAATTTCCAAGCAGTGAGCCAGATGTCCTGGCTTCGCCCGGCCGTGCCCTGCGTGCTTCAAGTCTCCTTGCTCGTAGGACAGTATTGCCTGTTTCAAACTCATCTAACGATGATCGATCAGCAACTCCAGACAGACTATGTCATGTTTTTCCGTAGAATTAGCAAACTCACAACACAATGGAGCTGGTGCATCGCTGCAACTCCAAATCCCTCGCTACCAGCTGGCCAGGCGCCCGGGTCGGCTGCCACATGAGCCATGGACATTCCTTTCCCTTTCACTCCAGCAGCGTCAGGGTCAGATATGGCGACGAAAGTGCCAGGATAGATCGTATCCCAGATAGAAGGAATACGAGTGTGGTTTTCGTAGTATGTGTAGGGCTCGGCATCGACAAAACGTGGGTCGTTCTCCATTACAACCGCCTGTCGTGGAACTTGTTTGAGGTCAGTGATGAGTTCTTGTTTCAGGTGTCGCATCGCCAATGTATACTGACTGTTGCCAAAAACCTGGTCTGAAGCAAGTTCATCGTACTGTCCAAGCCTAGAATCTGGAAACCCTTGAGACACACGCCCCACGAGATAACCTGCGAGTGGTAAGAGGATCAATCCAGCATAAGAGAGCGACTTGAGCAGTATCTGGCTGGGAGACGAGCTTTGGGGCTTTTGCTCGCCGAGATAGGTATATTTGTGCCCGTGCATGTTGATCAGATGTCTGTGCTGGTAGACTCATGTGTGAATCCATATGGTGTTGGGTGTCGAAGAAGGTCAAGCTAAATCTTATGAGACATAAGCTCTTACATGCACCTATGCGGGTTGTTAGAAGACGGATATGCACCTACCGCATGCTATACCATTCAAGGAGATCATACCACATGTGGCACCAGAAAGGCGTTACTGGTATTGACTTGTACAGGACAAAAAGAGGTAAAAGAAACAAAAAAGAAATAAAGCAAACCCCGGACTGGGTATCACAACGCCGACAGTGTCCACAGATAACCAGTTCAACCCCGACGCCCCTTTCCTTTCTGTGTGCTCTTGCGCACTATAACAAGCTAAAAGAATCAAATCTAGGTTAGTATATATCTTGTGTGTTTCTCGCCCAGGGTTCTAAGCTTACCCAAACAGCACAAAAACAGCACCAAAAATCCCAAAGAACATCGAAAGCTTGTTTGCCGGAGGAATTCCTTTCCTTTACTTGGCAGACTGGACGGCGGCGTCGGACTGGGCAGGCTCGGCGGCCTCGACGACGACCTCCGCCGAGTCGATCTGCCCGATCAACTGGTAGGAGTCGTTCAGGATCTTGACCCGGTAGAAGTATGTTCCGTGCTCGGCGATCTCGAGCTCGGAGAATGTCCACTTCACGCAGGCGGTGCCGCGCAGGGTCGACGACGAGGCCGCCCGGCCGAGGTCGTCCTCGACGATGATGTTCTCCCACACCAGCTCGTCGGGCCCGCCCTCCTCGTCGATGCGGAAGAGGTCGCCGCACGCCGAGGTGCGTCGGATGGCCTGGCCGAAGCCCGGGCGCGACCAGCCGCGGACCTCGATGGGGGCACTAGCCAGGGAGCAGGGCTTGAGGGGCTCGCCTGGCCTGGCTGGGGTCTGTGGGCTGAGGATGTTGATGCGGTTGAATGGGCCGTGTGACGGTCGGGTCTCTTTGAAGAGGGAAGGCATTGTGAGGGGTGTGCTTTGATGGTACTGGGTGGCTTGTGAGTGATTGATGCGACAGAGGATGTGTGCAATAGCTCGACTTACGTGTTGTTACTGTGCGTTATTGTGCGACTGCGTGCTTGAATAAAAGCAATGCGTATCTGGAGACACGCATCAGTGCTTCCTTGCGATGGTCCGCAAATAATGCGGACCCGGGGTAGTCGCCGCGGCGACCTAGATGACATTGCTGGAAGCCTAACACTGCAATGTACATACTACAAGTGTTTTGGTTTGGAGATTGACCAGGACTCTTCAAGCTATTGAAATCCGACTACTACAACTTATCGATAAGATTGATACCTCGCCAGCATACAAACTATCATTCCTCGTACGTCCCGGACCCTTTCTCAACATCATTTGACCCCGTCGGTCAAATCGCCTATAAGAACTCCTTGACACTCAGACCTTAGTTGTGCTGAGCAACTCAACAACGGCTGGTCGGCATCAACCTTCTATCAGTGACCATAGCTTCTAGGACAACCTCCGTGACTTTGAGCTGTTTTCTGCAGCTGATGATGAAGTGCGGGCTCGGTGAACGTAATGAACACTTCGGCAAACTACGCCTTACTTGTACCTCTCATCTAGTTCATCTTGAACGCTAATTCAGAACCGTTAGGGTCAATAGCCTGAATTCAGTGCCCATTGTTCAGAGGATGTCTTTTCCGGCCTAGCGTTATAGTGATTTGCCCGAACTTTCGGAGATGGCACTGATGGGATATATGTGATGGGCAAGTGACATATTTCTGTCTTGTCAGAAACGGTTATCTGAGTTCCTAGACTTCTTAGTAACAGAAAATAGCTCACTGAGGAAAGGAGAAGAGTGTCGGTCCGCAGCTAAAAATTTATTTCAATACTTTGCTGTACTTTGCTGCAAGCTTTCTACGATATCCCTCTTCTCGGTGTAACTCCTGTCGGTGACGATGTTGAGCAGTCTTGGCTTGCGTACATACCTTACGGTATTGCAAACCTTGAGCTCATATTTGACTGGGTTTTTGAACAACGATGATTTGATAGATCTCAAGCAGTGTACTATATTATCTGCCTACAACGAAGTTTTGTAAAAAATAGTGTGAATATGTACATGTGAAGATAAAAACAACATAACCGATATATGAGTGGTCTGACAGTAGTGTCGGAAGAACACTCGGTGATCCGTATGAACAGAGGAAAGGAAGTAAAACGCTTCGGAGTTTACGCCAAGGCAGCCATAACGGCAATAGCTACGGCGCCAAATGATCCAGCAAGAGCAGTCATGCCAGCGGCGGCAGCAGTCACCACAGTAGCCGGAGCCTTGGTGGTGGCATTCGCTGGAGTTTCGGCAGACTTCGTAGAAGTCGTGATGCCAGTAGGTGCGGATCCGCTTGCTGTCCCCGCAGGAGGGAGAGTGTTGACTCCAGTGGAAGCACCTAGACTGGGAGTGCCGGCAGGCTTGGAGGGTGTCTGGCCACCGGTGCTCTGCGCGGGAGCCACAGGAATACTGGAGGCGGCTGAATAACTGCTCTGGACGGATGCACCGGTGGGCTTGGCCGATACCTCGGTCTCGGTCACCGGGCAGACGGTGGTGCCGATGACGATTGTCTCGGTTGTGACATGGCCGACGGGGCACTTGGTCACGGTGGGTGCGCAGGAGGTAATGGTGTAGACGGTTGTAGAGTAAATTGTAGATGTTGTGGAATGCGGGGCGGAAGTAGGGGAAGCAGGCTTGGTCGAGATCTCGGTTTCAGTCACGGGGCAGACAGTCGTGCTAACGGCGATTGTCTCAGTGGTCACCTGGCCGTGGGGGCAGTTTGTCACGGTAGGTGCGCAGGATGTGACAGTGTAGACGCTGGTGGTGTAGATCGTGGAGGTGATGAAGTCCGTAGTAGAAATAGATGAGCTGAGACCTGTGATAGACAGAGAGGAGCTGGGTGCTGTGGTAGGGGCAGTAGAGCTTGATACCCCGGTCTCAGTGACCGGGCAGACAGTGGTGCCGATGACAATCGTCTCCGTTGTGACATGGCCAACCGGGCAGTTCGTCACCGTCGGCGGGCAAGATGTGACAGTGTAGACACTCGTGGTGGTAATTGTCGACGTGGTGAAATCCGTGGTTGAGATCTCAGTGCTCGAGACGGCGGTGGCCAACACGGAGCTGGTAACCGTGGCCGAGTCGGAGGTGGAGCCCGAGGTGGTGGCAGTCGTGGTCTGGGCCGACTCGGTCGAAGTCGTAGACTCAGTGGCGGTGTTGCTTGTCTCCGTCGCGGTCTCAGTTGCGGCAGTCGAAGTCTCGGTCTCCGTAGCAGTCTGGACTGTGGAACTCTCTGTGGCACTGGCAGTGGAGGAACTCTCTGTGGCCGTGGCAGTTGCCGTGGTGGAAGAATCAGTGGCGGTCTCCGTCTCCGATGTGCACATGTCGTCATCATCATCTGTTGTCGTGGCAATATCAGTTCCAGTGGCCGTGTCGGACGTGGCCGTGGATGTCACAGAGGACGTGTCAGAACTGCTGGTGGTGGTCAGGGTGGTAGATGAAGTGGCATCCACGCAGTTGCCATCCGCAAAGAGGGCCTCCGCGGCAGCAAGTGCCTCTGTGATAGGTGCTGCCAGGTTCGCAGCAGTGTCCTTGAGCGAGTCCGGGGTCTTGGTGACAACAGTATCGACAAGGTTCTGGCCCGCGGCGTTGATAGCGGCGAATGCCGTATAAAATGTGCCGCAGCTGGCAGCGAGCTCAACCTCGGTCTTCTTCTGTGTGAGGTCGTCGACCAGGGCATTGGCACTGTCCGACAAGGCATTGACGGGATCGATGAGACCCAGTGCCTCTAAAGATGTGAGCTCAGCGGACTCTTCGACGGTGACAATCCCGGCGTTGATGGTGCTGAGGAGACCAGCACCAGCCGCTTCGACAGCTGAAAAGGTCGCTTGGTCGGCGGCAGACAAGGCAAGCGCAAGCTGACCGGTCTCTCCTACTTTGGCGTTGACGTCGTTTAGAACCGCGACAATTGATGCCTGGTCGCGAGCCTCGACTGCTGGACTGTATACGCTGGCGGCGGCGCCGGCCGTGAAGACTAGGAGAGTAGGAAGAAGCATCATATTGCCAATAGATCCAGCTGGAAGGAATGAATGGAAACAGTAAAATGAGCGTGGTTGTGTAGTGAGTGACGGGCTGGAGGGAAAGGCTCGTACGCCGGGGTCGACAGCAGCTTATAAGGACCATGAGCAGTGCGGATTCATGGACTGATAGGGTATATGTATCACTGGATACGGACGTAGGTAATACGTAGTCAAGGCGCCCATGCTACCTTGGCAAGGGACCGGCCATGTGGACTGCAAAACTGGAGAAGCCATACAGGGCAACGCGCCCCGTTGTTACCCCTGCAGGCGCATCTCGGGAGACAGGGAGGAGTCCCGGTCCCCTTACAATGCGACACTCATGTCGCAAGCACATGCTTCTGTCATGGTGGGTGTGGCGTTCGGCCTCGGCGCCCCGGGCCCTTGGTGCTTATGCACGGCCGTTCAACGTTTTCTGTAGGACCCCTCACACACTGCCTGGCCGACAAGAACATCACCAAATATACAGGATTGCATCCCTGAATTGCGAAAGGCTTCATCAACCAGAGCAGTGTTAAGCTGGCCCTGGAGCCCAACCGATGTAAATAAAATTGATTATTGCAGCAAGAGGAGGGAAGATGCGCAGTGAGTCGAAGCTGTTCTCCGCCGTGGGGGCTGAAAAGGAAGTCCAGGCAAAAACTGAACAGAGAAAAGGAGAGTCAACAATGGCGTTGACGGTGGAGAACGAAGAGAGGGTTGGATTAAGTGGCCGATCAGAGCTGGACACTCAGGGGTTGCAGCCACTCACAACCAACAGATCGCTGGACCGTGGCTGCAAATCTGGGGAAGAATCGGCGCTAATCCAAAACAGCTTAACAGGGGCAGCTAAATCCAGGTTTGCAGGTCGTGTCCCTTGCGGAGCCGATTTCCAATAGTTCCTCGCAGTTGGTTCTTGCAACTGCCTAGGGCGGAACAGTGTCGAACTTTGGGAGATTTGCGCTGACACACAGAGATGCTCTTTCACGTTAGCACGATCCGTATGCGTATTCGTAAGAGGGAAGCCAATGCAGGGATTCAAGATGGGAAAATTGGAGGCTAGGGAAGGGGGTTAGGGTAAGAATTGAGGCTCCAACCAACAAACAGCATCGGGCCGTCGCCCTTGCTCCCCCCTTTGTGAAGATCGCTGCCAGGAACGGACCGAGCGGAGCAACATCCTGTCGTTAAGTCAGATTCAGAGACTGCCTGACGATAAACACAAGTCAGCACAGATACCGGTATTGTTCGAGCGGTAAGGCGCTCTGTCGGCGATTTACCGACCAAGAATTTCTCCCCTTTCCGTGCCGAGAATTAGCTCCCGTCCCGGGTAAGGCACGCCTCATTCCAGTGTCCCGCTGTCCAAGTGAATCAAGCTCGGGAAACTCAACCTTGGATTCCCATCGGGATGCTTTGAGTCAAACAGTCGGGAGACGAGTTAGCAGAACAGTTCCGCCCACAGGTCCGTCATTACTGCGCGTACTTAGTGGAACTGTGGGTCGATTGGTGCTCGCCGCGTAAACCTGCGGAGTGAGACATGTCTCGAGGGGTAAAATCCGTGATCACTAGCCATATTGAGGGATGAGAAAGCAAAGGTACTCAAGCCAGGGCGAGGTCGAAACAAGCGCAAAATGCATCAAAAAGGGCAGCACATTTGTTTGCGCGCCGAAAGTGTGAAAATTGACAACCTCGGAAATTGGACTTACCTGCCGCCAGACTGTCAAGTGGGCCTTTCTGGCTGACCAATGGTGAGCTGGTAGCAATTGTATGTACGAGCTCGAAATATCTGTCGGCACCGATTTCATTCATCAGTCTTGTCTGTTCCATGATCGTCCTGTTGTAATGGATAAAGACTGTGGTCCACGCAGGAGAGCGATTGCTGTGTTCGGAGCATTCCAACTCTATACAGGAGTCCATTTCAACTCTAAAATCACATCTCAAAGACCCAGGCAACCGACCCAACGGTTTAGATCCCCGAGCTGTGCCGTTCCCTCGGTGTCGCTCCATGCACATACCAGTGGTCAGAAACTGCCGTGAGACAAAAGCTTCTTGGTAACCGATGCCGTTTGTGTGCTTCCAGCTTCTCTGGACGTCTGTTGTCTATCATCGTCGGACTCTGCCTGCGGTTTTACTTGAGCGTTCAATGGTTGACCTGGTCCCCAAGGCAGACACAAACTGCCATGCCATGAACAAACATGGAAGGGCAGTACTAAAGTGATATGAAGGTCGGGGTCATAACTAGCTACTAGTATGGGCCGTTTGTTCCAGGCGTGGTTGGTGTCTGGAGGCTCTTTCTCCCTTTGCACACTGCAGCCCAGCTGCCCCAGCATTTATCACCCTTACATGCTGGTTCGACGTGCTGGACCTAGTCCTGTGCCAAATGTGGCATGATTTCACAAATTGAAGACACGTACACGACAAGGAATAATGGAACCAGGCCTGCGAGAAGCCAAGCGGCTTTTTGGATATTACGGACATGACTTGTTGCGTTGCCGAAAACCATCTCGACTTTGACAAAACCGACCAAGGGGGAAACGCCTCCCAGGGAGTTTGTCACGTACTAATCTACACCAAAAGCCCGCCTGCCTCTGCCACCCGTGGAGACGTAAACTGGTACCGACAGGCAGGCGAGACGGCCATGTTCATGAAGAAAGCCGCCCTGGGTCCGCACATATCTGTCAGACCGCGTGCGTCGGCACGGGTTTGAAGCTGGAACCGCCATCACAGCAAGCTGATTATGCGGTTGACCGAATCTGTACCCGAGGAGCCTCCAGGGGTGCGAGCAGCCCTGCGACAGGATGAAGGTGCTGGAGCAGCAGGGCGAGATGATGGCAATTGCGGGCAGGTCAAGTTGAATGGTGGCATGCGTAGGTATAGAACTAGTCAGGGGCAAAGGCAGATTGACGGTCACGGTTGCGGGAAATGGGCAAAGGGATGTCGAGTGGAGTGATTGGTGATTGCGTGGGTAGTAGGAGTTCTGCCTTGATTGCACTTTTGTATACGATCATAATGACGAGTTCATATCAATGTAAATTGACCGTCTTGAGATTTATATCATCAAGTGATTCATACATTTGATGAAATATAAGTCAACGTGTTAGTATAGACCAAGCGCTCAGCCCCTCACTGCATGCAAATTTCCAGTCTTCCAATCCGGCCGTTTCAATCTCGGCTTCTCGGTTGTTATGTGTACCCAGCACCACAACATAGTTCAACGAAGACTCACGCCGAAGACAAGAGATCCTAAATTATAGCAGACCATCCGTTCGGAGCCGTGCTGCCTAGAAATCTAGCTCCAGCCGCCATCGTCGGGTCAGCAGTAGAATCTGGAAGGCCTAGCTCGGTCGGGTTCCATCGATACGTGCGCGCGCTCCGTATGTCCCAGTCCATATTTGAAGGAGCAGTATTTTCATGTGGAAAAGACCGTCCGGGGTGATGTTGCTCCCTCTCAGTCGTTCCAAAGTCATTTTCGTCACCAACGTCGTTCTTCTTTCCTTTCGTGTCCGTGGTATTGTCCGGGTTGTCAAACGGCTTGCTAAGTGTCTCAAGAAGGGAGATGGAAAGTTTAACGGACTCTGGATTACCGTTTGCGGGTATATGAAAGAGGTAGGCGAAAGGATGCGGGTCCGATACGGGATCGTAGCAGCGAGTTCCTCGATGATTTGGTGGTGGCGAGCCAGTCGCGTGAGGGAACGGTGCGGCTGACGACGATAAGGGCGGCAAAGATGAGGCTCCGCTTAGTTCGGTGCCAAATATACTGCCAGAAGTTTCCTGATATCCTGGGGTGGGATAATGTTGCGTTAATTTTTGGAAGATGGTGGACAGACGGTCGTGGAATTCGAGAGCTACCGGGTCGATAGTGCCGCAGTAATCAAGAGCATTGAGGCATGTCTTAGCTTGAGAAAGATCCTCATCCCAAGACGACGGATCCATGTTGTGCACTTGCTTCTGCGCAACACAATGGAGCAGGACAACACCTGATGTGTATGACTGGAAGCTACGAACGCCGGATTAGCCTGGTTTATTAGAGGATTGTCCCGAAGCAAGCTAGACTCACATGACTACCCAACACCTCTTGAAACAGCCTGTTTGTCCAAGCAGCAGACCCAGTACGCGTGACGATGTCTTAGCTGCTAGGACACCTTGCTCGGCGTGGTTAAGCATCATCTGCTCGAAGCGCTTGCTGCGCCTGTTGCCTTGTTGATCCACGCCATTGCTGCGATTAAACTGAGACGCGATTCGACGATAGAGAAGAATTATGGCACCCAAGTACAGGAGATGAACGTAGTAGATGGATCTTCGGACACTGTTCGGGAGATCCGACTGACCAAGTGTCGCCAGCGCCATTGCTGGTGGGAGCTTGTGATACCATTCCTGAAGATCTGCCATAACCGATTCTATGGCGGCTTCCGTGAGGTCTTTGGAGGCCAGATGCATGCGGAGGATGTCCGCCTTCAAGATCGAAATCTTGGTCATTTCCACTTGTACCGCTGTCGAGTGTCAGAGCGCTGTGTAATGTGCCTTCAGGACAGGTGACATACCATCAATAATGTCCGCCGAACTATCCGATTCCGCTTCGGCAACCTTGTCGCAAAGTCAGACGAGACATCGTTCCTGGATAGATCTACTTACTGGCATAACGTTCGTAAGGGGAACGTCTTCATTCGAGATATATCCAAGGGTTGATGACAACCAACTATTGAGATGGTCAGCACGGCAGTGAAGTATTATCAGCACCCTCGACAACCGACTCACGTCGAAAAGAAGATCAAACATCTCCACGTCGTTAGGTAGCCCGGCCCTTCTTCAGACTTCCAGTCCGGAGAGATGAAATCTTTGTCGTTAATGCTATGCCTTCGACACATACCCAAGCCGACCTCTGATAGGAAAGTCAGTATAGAATCTAATTTACACCTTAGTGTCGAGTTACGGTGGATGCTTACCGACATAAGCTACCGAAACTGTACCCTTGTTCATGATGTTGTACATGGCCAATAAAGCACAGACCTTGATGGATTCCAGCGGCCGATCCTCGAGGACATCGACGAAATGGTGCCTGGCGACATCGTAGAAATCCGCTTCCAAGCCATTGTCGAAGTCGTCGGCTTTATACTGAACACCAACGGCAGCAACAGAGGTCACGCAGCAAACCGCCTTCTTTAGGCTGGCAGTTAGGCTTGCAGAAGCGTAAACTTCGTCCAAGTACGACGCGATTTGGTCTCTTGAGAAAACATGGAAGAGCTGACCGGTAGACTCGAAGAAGCTGTCGATCGCGCGCGTGGTGAGGGCTTGGTTAGGCAACACCAAGCGGACGTGCAAGGTAGATGCATCTGATAGCTCTTTGCTTCCAGTTGACGTCGTTGATGGCGTGTATGACAGTCTAGACAAACTACCAGAGGCGGCGGGACGTCTTGGGAGATAACCATGGGAGGGACTGTCGTTCTGAGGGTGAAAGAACCTGCTGTATTGACGTCCCGAAGCAGAGGAGGAAGACGGCGATGTCCAGAACGGGTCGAATGGATCACGAGAAAACGGAGCCGCATCGGTGCTCTCATCACCGCTGATGCTCAGCACCGTCGCCAGTCCGTCCGCCGACCTGATTCGCTGCAGCAGTCGTTCGGCATCACCTGGTGGATGGTTCTGCAGCGTTTCGAACAGTTTCTCTAGAGTCTCGAGACGTGCCTTCATGGCCGCCTGTCTCGACTGGCCGACCTCACCTTCGTACCCACAGTCCCGGCCTTTGTGGATGCAGGAACCACATTTCGGTCGCGTGCCGTCGCACTGTCCGTTGCCAAGCCGGCACCCGGGCTTAGCGTCATGCGCTCTTTGTTCACCGAAAGGCCGGCAAGACACTCACCTTGGCCTTATTTCTCCGGCAGTCCCTGCAAGCTTGCGTCACGGTCTTGAGCCTCTTCGCGTTCCGGCTGGCGGACTCGTCGGATATCTCGGGAACGGGGCGCTTAGCCTCCTGCATCCCGGAGAAAATGCCGCTCAGGGAGGGTGGCGAGGACATGGCAAAGTGGAGCCTGATAGCTGATGATGCTCTCTGTGTCGGTGATCTTAGGCGCCTTTCAGCTTCGTGTCTGACTGAGCCAACCCAGATACTAGGCCCATCTGATGTTCGGAGCAAGCTCCGTAATCTGCTACTACGAAGCAAGAAGTAATGTCTTGATGAGAATACAGTCCGGTAGGAATAGGTTGCCAGGAGAGGATTATTAACAAATAGGAAATGGTCATCATCACTTGGGAGGGGGTGATAGCGATCAGCTTAATGTCTAGGATAACTGACTGATATCGGTATTCTCCGCAATCAAGATCCAAGCCACCAACCCCGCCTTTGCTATGGTAAGTAGTTGTCCACCCGCTCCAGTACCTCAAGGGGGGAGTTGCAGCAAAACAGCGGTGAGTGCATCAGGTAGTGGCCGCCCTCGCCAAGCACCCGCCTTCGTTGATACTTGCGAATCAACTACTCGAATTCCACAGACGAGGATGACACCGAGAAGAATGTACTTGGCCTCCGTCCATCATCGTGAGTCTCGATTTTGGATTGAATACGCTCAAGGTCTTATGGCAACTAACCTGTACAAATTAAAGCAACGAGACGGAACGCATAGAGGAAAATCTGGACACAGAACTATCTCCTGCCATATGGGATCACCTGACGACGCGGAGCATCGCATGTACCAAGCTGAAGGCCAATTGTCCATGTGAGCCACGGGTCACAACTGGGGAGCCTCCTCCTTGGCATGATGCAGGCGCAAACTCAAACCGCTCGACAGCATTTTCTGAACAGACGACATGACAGAACAAGTTTTGGCACAGAGCCACAACAGGCGAACTTCCATTGATCTGCATGCCATCATGAGCATCATGCATCCTGTCCGTTCCATTATAAACCCAGTTAACCACACAAAACACACCAGATCTGAGCCTATTTACCGAGACTGCAGGAGACTGAGTCCGGGCCTCCACATACCCGTATGGTCTGATCTGGAGTCTAGAACTTCCAAAGTCCTCCTTCGCGAGCCTCTACGTCAGATTCTCATCCCAGATCCGACTCCAAGGACTGGACAGCGAGCAATCTCACATGTAAAATCCTTTCAGGTTGTGGATGCAAACCAAACTCTACCTCTAAATTCAGGTACAGATGCCAAAAAGGCTCATGAGTGATGAGAAGGGCGCCCTTGATTACATATCAATTCAAGTTTCGCACTCCCGCTATGGCTTAAGAAGAACACAACGCTTCTCCAGATCAAAAAAGTCCGACGTACAGTACATACTTGATAACGCTACCATCCGAACCGCAAGGCACTCTGGAAACTCTCTGAGAGTCGTCAGTCCATGTCGCTACTATCTTTTCTTGGGCTTCGCTTCCTCCAACACGGGATAAGCCGTTATCCTCTGAAAACATGAATACCTCTCCGTCTGTTCCTTTGTTTCTCTGACATCCCTCGGACTGAATTGGGAGAAGTCCAACATCCCATGGGCGGCCCAAGCCATGCGCAATCCGAATCGTCTCAAAGCCGCAACCGTCAGCTTCTCTCCGTGGCTAGGTTGTCGAAAGATGTGGTTGCACCTGCTAGGACCTAGCGGCGGAGCAACGAACCACGCGCGGCCGTATCGACAAGACATCTTGTAATCAGCCTGCAGCAGTGCGTGTTCAAAGTCCCTCCACGGCAGCGGTTGCGGATTCCAATCCTTCGATGCCGGGACGAGCATAGTCTTCTAAACTTTCAACGCTCTCTTGTCCACGTCCAGGCGGATCTGCAGCATACCGTGCCGTCTACCTGGCCCAACGTGGGATGGCAGCTTTGGCGCGATGTCGTCCGCTGGTATGCCCAGCTGGGCCTGACGTTCGACGATATGCTGACGTATGATTTCAGGTGGGTCGGGAATCACAAGCTCGTTATGGTTGCGAATCCAGTGGCACACATTCTGCGCACCAACCTCGCGGTTGAAAATGATCCAGAAGTGGTGGAGGGCTTTTTTTGCTTCTATGAGCTTCTTCTGATCCTCTTCCGTTTTCACTGCCTTGTCTAGAGGATAATCGAAGCGACCATCCATTGGAATTCCCAGCGACCATATCGTGGGACTACCTTGGAATGTGAAAGGCCCTTTCATAGCCATATTACCTCCCAAACCGGCCCCCGTCGCCCTTATGCGGAACATGAGCGACTCATGGGCCAGCCACGACTCATTCTCCCTTAATGAGTTCAAAATATGGTGCATCGAGTCTCTGGGGCTCTTGAACTCGCCGTCGAAGACTTCAGAGTGTGTGGCCAAATCTGAAATATGCCAATTGACCAAGTCTGACAACATCCAATGTTCCGGCGGTGGTGATATCGTCGCCTCTGCCGACGAATTGACGAGGTAATCGAGTTCGTCCAGTAAGGTCTGGGTTCCCAGCACGGAGCGTGCTTTCTCATCATAGAGGCAGCTGAACAACCATTCGTAATACTCCCAAGACTTGCGCTTCTTGGGGGGCTCGCCATTTGTGTGCAGCTGCTCGTACTCGTGATCCTGGTCGTATCTCCACGAATCGTCGTTATTCGCTGTTTCATTCCCCTCCACCTTGGTTTCGGCCTTCTCATTTTTATTGTGTCCGCGCCCCAGGGTGATCGAACTCGTCGAGCTTCCACAAGAAGTTGATCCCTCGCGGACCATCCGGCGAGAGTACGGACGCAAGGGTGGCGAGAATGTCCAGAGCTTTCTGAGGTGGTGTACTAAACCGTCCTCATAGTAGGACAAGTAGTTGTAGAGAAAGGACCTCCTTAACTCTAGGTGCACGATCCATTCCCCATTGTTGGGGTACGCAGCAACGTCCTCTCCGCCTAATGACCTGGTCTGTAGAAACCCCCTTTGAAGGAAATCCATTCTGCGCAGCATCTCGTCCCAGAACAGCATTTTCTGGAAAGCACTCATGACACAATCTTCGACGGCTTTGAGCCAGATATCTGAATCTGATAAGGAGCTAGCGCAGCCCTTGGTGTCTAGCAGCATTTCCACGCTGTGGTCCCTCCACTGAGTTATTGTCTCCGCGAAATAGCCAGGGTCGTATCGCAGGAGTGCCCAATGGTCGGAAGCTTCATTCAGTTTTGCTTCGATAAGGTTCTGATTGAATCGGCGTTGCGCTTCACGGTTGTCGATGGTATAGTACTGGGCATCGCTTCCGCTGTAAGGCGCTTCATCTCGCTCGTCTGCAGCCCAGGCCTGCTGTGATGCCGCCGTTGCAGTTGATATCAGACCGGGATCAGGTTTAATCCCGAGATTACTCTCAAGAAGCGCTTCCGATACGTCGTGGAGAATGGCCATGGATACGTCTAACAAGAACTTGTACAGCCTCTCTTGGATTTCCAATAGGACAAGACCAAGTCCTGGGTGCATGATATACTTGTCTGCGATGGCCCAAGAACTTGTCTCGTCGTCCTCAATGGAGACAAGTTGGCCATAGCTTTTATTCTCGAGTTGCGCAAAACCATAGACGTTCTCTGCGATCACCATATAGTGGCTAGATACCGTCTTGAAGCGGACAAAAAGCCCCAAAAAGTCTTGCCGAGACGGTGACATGTCTTGAAGAGCAAAATAGTCCATTGATTCCCGGGCCCGGCTGTGTAGCATTTGCACGAAGTACAGCCACTTTGAGCCCAGATGCTCAATGTCCATGTAAGGCCAGAGAACAGCTTGGCGTATTTGCTGCGCAGATGAATGCTTGAGGGATTCGTCAGAAGGATCAGCGAGAGGTTCATCGGTCGGCTTCCTGCTTATGAAAGCCTGCAAATCGGGTCGACGCAGTGGTGCCATGTCCGGCCAATGCTGAAGGATGATATCTTTGCGCCTCTTTGCCCCGCCATTCCTCCAGCGATTTATGAATGTTTCCTCGTACCTCACGATGAGCTTGGATAGACGAACCCAGCTCGAATAGGCGCTTTTTCTCAAAGGCTTTGCTCGGCGTTCCCATTCCTTTGGGGTAATCTCTTCCTCGACTGCTGAATGTGTCGGACTGACCATCGAATGCCAATGTCCCATTCTAGCAATAGTTTGAGGGGGTTTCGTCATATGCTCGGCGTCGTGAACATCATTTGTAGCTGGCTGGGCCGCGTCTTGGTTGTCATCGCCTTTGGAAGGAGGCTCAACTGCCTCATGCGGAGGACCGGCCTTCGGATCTGAAAACTCCTTTTGCATTTGGTACGGTGACTCATGGGGTTCTGGAGAGGTCTCTGCAGGCTTGGCGGCGAAATCATTCAGCTGATAATCTTCTTTTTGTTTTGGGCCATTTTCGTGTTTTGTGGTGGCATCGAACCTATCGTCTGAAGACTGGTGGTGTTGCTCAACCCCGAGGGACTGCTTGTTCGGGAGAATATCTGATGGGTTCAATTTGGAATCTGTCTTCGCGGCTTGTTCGGTCTTCGAAGGATATTCAGTTGGCTCTGAAAAGGAATTATCTGTCGGTTTGCTGGCGGTAATAGCCTCTGAAATAACTTTTGCTCCCTGAATACTTGGCTCAGTATCCATCCGAGTGCCGGCATCATCACTGGGATGATGATTGTCAGCCGACTCCATTAGGTCGGCGATGGCGGTCGTCAAGTTGCAGGGTTGCGAGAATAAGTCTTGCTTCAGAAAGCATATAAGAGTATACCAATGGCTCCCAAAATCAGCGAAGTAACACGAAAGACTGTGGCCATGATAAGGTAAGGTATGTTTGCAAAGTTGGATCTAGAGGCATGGAACAGCGAAGAGTTGGAGATGCTGCCCGAAGTGCGTGGAGGATGAAGAAAGACCAGATTGCACCAAGGAAAGAGCGACAAAACCTCGCCCAGATACCTTCCATGTTCACCTAACATTGCATCATTATTATCCTGGACAGAGAGGACTCTGAGTCGTGATTGCCGCTATGTTTTCAGATAGTCGTGCCCTGCCGCTTGCTCCATTGAAGTGTGCAATTACTATTCTTTTAGTGTCTGGAAGAGGATCTGCAGATGAACAAGGTACCGCTTTGTTTCTGGCCCGGTCAATGGGATCTAGGTATGCAGTATCGTCTCCTCTATCAAATTGCGTATTGCTCTGAACAATGAACAAAAATACACCACCTACTTCGCTGAGCCGGTCGGTCACTTCGTGCTTCGCAGACCCCTTCCACTAGCGAAACAGGAAGCAACTACTGCCAGAGCAGCAACTACCGTGGATGCAGCAAACGCATATCGCAAACCGTCGTAATATACGAGCCTCGCTTCGAGCTGAAGTTCCGGACTGAGGTCTTTCAATGCAGATAGCGAGTGCCGGATGTCGTCAATGATCTGGACGGGTATGGTTGTCAGCATATTCCTACATCAACCCAACTAGTGTCAGGTGCACATGGAACCGAATTAACGTACTCTTTCTTTCTCGGGTATATCTCCCAGAGCATCTGGCAACCGGACACTCAACGTTGTTTGCACGATTGCAGATGTTACAGCCACACCCCACACCGTACCCAAGGACCGGATGAGATAGACTGTCGAGGCGGATACCGCGTGGTCTAGTCACGTTAGCACTCCGCCTTGCCGGTGCAGAAAGGTAGGAAACATTCGGGCGTACTTACCGGCGTGATCGAAGGTGGCAAGAGACGTGAATAGCATTGCCGGATATACTATGCCTTGTCCGAGGCTTGGTGGAAAGATGTATACGAAATACTTCCAATTGGAGTCCTCGAATGCCAGGGATGTGACGAGAAGGTTTCCAAGCACCATAAGAACAGCACCTACTCGGACAAGAGTTATTAGCTTGCCCCACCGAGACATCACGATGCCTGCGATCAAACCCCCGACAGGCGTCGCAAGTGATGGTATCGCTAGCCGGGCTCCTGCTTGAGTGGCTGTATCCAATAACACCACTTGGAAGAAAAGAGGCAGGTTAAATAAGTACTAGTTACGGGGTCAGCGTCCTGCTATTTGCGCTACCAAAAACGCGGGTTGTGACTCACAGCATACGCAGAAAATCCTGCGCAGACGTTGGATATCTGAATAGCCAACGGTAGCCTCCCCCTGAGCATGCGCAGGGGTATGACAGGAATCGCCTTGGTTCTTCCTTCGACCAGCAGAAAAGCTACGAAGAGTAAACTGCTTCCAGCGAGGGAGCAGATCACCCAAGGACTGCTCCATGGCAACTCGTTGCCGCCTAGACTCAGACCGACCAGCTGGATCGAGATGGCTACCACCAAAATTAGGGCACCAGTAAAGTCAACCTTGGTCCACACAGCCCTAATCCCCTGACCCAAAGCGATAATACCCTGCGGATTCTTGATTACAAGAAACCCGACAATCAAGGCTAGAGCAGAGATCGGGACTTGCGAAAGAAAGCACCATCGCCAACCGATAGAATCAGCTATCGAGCCGCCAAACGAAGCCCCGCATATAGCTCCGAAGCCAAACATGCCGTTCTGGAAGGCTTGGTACATTCCTCGTTTGCGGAACGGTATCATGTCCGAGTTCACTATCGTAGCTGTGGGACGAATAAGCACATTGCTGGACGCGAAGAGATAAGCTTACTTACCCATGGTCATCAACCCTCCGCCGCCAAACCCCGTCAGCGCCCGCATGCAATTCAGGAGAATCACGTCCCCAGCGACACCACATCCCAGGCACCCGACGGCAAAGGTTATTGTTGAAATGAAGAAGCATATCCGCCGCCCAAAGATGTCGGAAACCCTCCCGTATAGAGGCTGAAAGGCGGTGCTGGTGACCAGATATGAGGTAGTAAGCCAAGATGCCGTGTTCGCCGCACCAAATTCGGAGCTGATGACACCGTAGGTAGCGGCTGTTATCGTGCCGTCAAAGCCATATAAAAAGACATTCGACATGATGGCCACCTGGATCCAGATAAACCCCCGAGGAGGCTTCCATGACTCGGCCTCTGGAGCCTGGAGGAGGGGCTGGTCTTCTCGTGGCTCAAAAGGTCGAGCTATTTGCTGTTCTTCATCGTCACCAGCAAGTTGTGCCGCCGATGGTGCATTTCTACTCCCCTGAACTTTGCTATCGTCGGTCATGGCAGCGATGCCACACAAAGGAATTACAGAACGATCGCCTGTCGATACATGGATGCATCTATTTTATTGCGCTCGATTTGTGTTTCTGGATGACGACAGAGAAGGCACATTTACCTGGGCTGGGACATGCAGATTGATAAAATTCTGACGTAGCATTACCGGCTAGCGCTATTTAGCTGCGTGAGCCCAAAGGGGAAGACCGAAGAGACACATGCCGAATAAATCAGTCCGTCATCTCTTTGAAAAGTCATCTCAAAATCCGCGATGTAAATGGCTCCTGAATCGGAGGTAGAGCATTTGTTTCCATCATTTTGCCTATCATCACGCAAGTGAAGGTTCTCAGGACATGATTCGATCGTCTTCTGACTCATCCGGCACCTAAGGACATTAGCGCAAGATCGATTGGGCTCTAATTGAAAGTTGACCAACGGTTCTCCATTGATTCCATCACCATGCATGATTGGATCCAGTCATCTCGGCACTCGGGGATGGCACGCCATTTGAGCAGGGCTCCCAGCTCAACACATAAAGATTTCATCGGATCTCACAGTCGCAATCCACGGTCTGGGATTCCAAGCACATCCTTAGCTCACTCATATCTAATCCCATCTCTTGGAAATTGGCCTCAGGTATCGTTTGTTGGGAAATATTAGGAAGTGTTTAAGGGTGATTGCTAAACCAAGGTGAATGTACCTATAATTACCAAAATGGAGAGCTCAATGACGTCTGACGCATCTAGCTTATCGGCAAACGAAAATGCAGTTTCTCGTTTCCGTCCTGACTGCGTCGCTGTTCGCCGAGCATGCGCTCGCGGACTGGCAGTTCAGGTCTCGCCCTGATCTTGCACCGCCCCGTCTTAACATCACCATTCGTGCTACTTCAGAGGTAGAGACTGGGTATCTTTTCCTCGCTCCATTTGCTGGCCTGCCGGACACGCCCAAGGAGCAGCACGGGCCGCGCCAGGCAGGCCCATACATCTTCCGTGACAACGGCGATCTCGTCTGGTCTGGATACGGTATATACAGCATTTGGTCCACCAACTTCCAAGCCGGCCGCTGGAAGGGTAAGGACATCATCTTCAGCTTCGAGGGCGACCACAATGCAGGCTATGGGCATGGACACGGCCACATCACATTCATGGATCAGCATTACGAAACTATCCGAGAGCTCCGTGCTGGCCACCATAAGCTTGTTGACAAGCATGAGTTCCACATTGTCAATGAAGAGACCGGGTTGATTCAGATCTACCAGCCAGTCCCTCGCAATTTGACTGCTTGGGGAGCCAGCGAAGACCAGCAGTGGATCGTCAACGCCATCATTCAAGGTACACATTGCTGTGCACACTCGCGCTCTATATATAACTGACCGTAGTTACAGAACTCGATATTGCAACCGGGAAACTACTCTTCGAGTGGGCGAGCCTGGACCATGTTGATCCTGAGGGCAAGTAGTCCGACTCTTTCGAAAGTGTTTACCAGCCCTAATCTGTATTCTAGAAGCTGTTCTCCCCATAAATCCAGGGCAAGCCGGCTCAGGGTACAACAGCTCTGATGCATGGGATTACTTCCACATCAACAGTGTCGACAAGAACGCGGCAGGCGACTATCTCATCTCAGCCCGGGACGCCTGTGCCGTCCACAAGATCAACGGGACCTCTGGCAACATTATTTGGCGCCTCGGCGGTAAAAAGAGCGACTTCGAGTTCACCAGCAAGAATGCCAATTTCTGCTTCCAGCATCATGCCCGTTGGCTGCCCGTGCCGGTTGACCAAGCCGATGACATCGAGATCATCAGCCTGTACGACAACGCAGCCCACGGCACGGAGCACAATGGAGGCCACGAGGTACACACCGCTCCCACGAGCAGCGGAAAGATCCTGCGTCTGAACACAACTTCTTGGACGGCTGAACTAGTCCAAGGCTACTACCCTCCTGATGATCTGTTGTCCAAGAGCCAGGGATCGACGCAGGTGCTGCCAAATGGGAACGTTCTCGTCGGTTGGGGTTCCGAGGGAGCAGTTACAGAGTTCTCGCCTGGTGGCAAGCCCATTTTCCACGCTTACATGGACTCCGGTGCCTTGGGTGTTGCGGTGGAGAACTACCGCGCCTTCAGGTATAACTGGACTGGTCTGCCGAACGAGGATCCGGCCATCGCTGCCCTTGCAGGCGAGTCTGGCACTACAATCTATGCTTCTTGGAATGGGGATACCGAGACTCAAGTATGGCGCTTTTTCGACCTTGGTACAGATGAGAAAGCGGGCTCCAAGAGCTTTCTGGGCGACGTCAAGCGTACCAGCTTCGAGACGTCGCTATTCTTGCGAGACAAGGCCGTCAAAAACGTGTCCGCGGAGGCCATTGGCGCTGACGGCAGGGTGCTTCGAGCCACTGGCTTTGCCTTGGTCGAGCCCGAGGTTCTGCCTGCTGAGAAGTTTGAGTCGCCGTCGCCATCTGCGGCTGGGCTGGGTGATGGACTGCAGAAGACGCTCCGGAAGCTTCTGCCTCGCTTGGGTCTGTAAACAATCAGACTGTTCGAGGTGGAAGAGCAAGACTCTCTTACTATCGTACCCGATGACATCAACCATTCTCTACGCAATATTTCCAGTTGAGAATTTTCCTTCTTTACTTTCGTTAATTTGGGGAACATATTGACATTTCCAACGACACCATGAAACGCAAGACACGTCCATTTCTTCGTGTTTTGCGCAGTCAGGCAGGTGGCAAGTGAAGTCAATGAATCAGTCAGGAATATTGTCACTTTTTTTGAACCATCCTGGTAGTCTAGCCTCAGTTGCAACGATAATTGGCCAAGTCCGGCGATGCACCGGGCTCAAGAATAGTGTGGTGTGGCGGCGATATCGTCAGGATTAGGCTACTCCGTTCGGTCTCCTACCTTAGATTGAAAACTCCATCCACGGATAGTGAAGCCTTTCTGCCACCACACTGGACGACATGTACGAAGGCTGACTTAAGCAAAAATTAAAGAGTAGCCAGACTGAAACCACGTTACCTTGCCTTAGGTTGTAGGAGAAATAATGACCTTAAGACTACTACGCGAAATATAGGTTGGGGGCCACGGCCCGTGGGGGTTTAACGTGTTGGCTTTCGAGGGTTGCATTGGGGGTGGTAAGCCCCTGGAGCATCATAGGGCTGCTGTGGGCAGGCCCTGGCACAATGATACCGAACAGGTGGTCCTTGCACAAGCCTAATAGGCTTGGTTGACTACCCTGCATCCTGCACGGCGATCTCTACATGTGGTTCTGTACGTATCTCGAGATCACTCACCAGGCGCTGTGTCGCGATCTTCTCGCACTTGGGTAACTGACTTGGAAGAAATTGTGCTTGCGGGGTGGGAGGTGACGCACTGCGTGGCCTGCACAGGCGACAATGACCCCGCTGTATCTGCTCGGCACCCCACGACTCACACAGGGTTTCCCCAGCGAGAACCTGAAATCTTAGCTTCTCTATCTGGTCATCTCTCCCGATCAACATGCCTCCGAGCCGGCAGTTACAGAACGGCGGTCTCAGCCCACTTCCTTGGCAGGGCGTGCAATGCAGCCTGAGCAGTGAGCATCGTCAGCGTTAAACAGAAGATACCTTACTTGTGTGGTCACACTGCACTATGAGCCAATGAAGCTGGGAAGCGTAACTCATATTCTATGATCAAAATCCTGCTAGACCTACATGCTCCGTTATAGATGTTGAAAACGGTCGCAGCAGATGTCTCTTCTAACCTTGGAACACAAATAGTTATTCCGTCTCATATGCCTACACGCGCGCAGCCATCTTCTTCCCCGTCCGCGACGACGGTTCATGATCCTAAGAGGTGGCTCTAGGGAAGAGCACACCATTCGATGCCGGTGTCCATCCAAACGTGTATCTCCGGTCACCTATAGTCTAGGAATACTTCAATCGGGGTGTATTGTGTTTCAAGCATGTGCAATTGAGAATTTTGAAAGCTAGGTCTGTTCTGGCCGGGAACTCGGAGGTGGCAGACTTGCCACCAAGCTAAGAGCTAGCAAACAATAGTTTGACTCGCTAGAGCATCAACTCAGGATCAATAGTACGAAAGGAGTGGTCAACGCACCGCTCTATTCCCGAGGTTCTAGTCTCTGTGGCATGATAGCATGGCCCTACCTACGTAAGATAGGTACCAGGTATTCTTTCACCGAGCCGTATGGTGCAACCCCTGCTCTCGTACACCTTGAGATGGGGGGGAAACACTGGGTCTTATCATTCTCTTTCAATGTTGATGGATCTTGTTCCCCTTCTGGTTCTGACCTCTCTACGGAAAAACAACCAACGCAGAAGAATACTGATCGCCAGATGAGTTTCTGCTGTCTGGCCTCGAGTGAGTTGTGCAGCGAAAAGGGAATACCTCGAGAACACGCAGATTACACAGTCTGTACAGTACATAAATAAGCGTTGATGTTCCGAGAGACTGGCCCTTGGCATCTTGATGATCAATGTACGTCGTGGGGCACTCAAGGAGCAAAGTGAAGGTAGAGGTCGAATGGTGATGTATTCCGGTGGATGTTCCAGCTGGTTGAAGGATCTACCTCTAACTGCTTTGGCTAAGGTTCCTAGTCGAGACGGGACTCGGAGCTGAATGAGGAGCTTCTGCGATCCCCGGGACTGTGGACCCGCCCCTCCAAACCACGTACTCGTCACACTCCGCGGTCGCGCCGAACCACCCCTTCTGGCCAACCGCCACATGTATCTACGAACCACATCTTCGGTAATCTGCAACTATTTTCCAGGGGTTCTGGCCCTGTTACCGGTGGAAAATCATGGCGTGCAGGGATCATAATATCGGGTCGTGGGGGATGGTGTCCCGATATCGAAGGTGATCTTGCGGGACCCTGACATCCAGGTCTTCTACCGTGGCTATCCTTGTGAGAATCAGACTGACGATTTCGAAATGTCACGATTGTCTACATGCCTGGCCCATGGCACTGGATGTACGCGTGGCAGCAGCTTTCATACAATCGGTCCTTATAAGCCCTTGGGAAACCTCAATGTAGGTACCCCGTCTCTCATCAGCTCATTCTTGTCTTTGGCCATTCTCTTTGCTCGTCGTCCTCTGTTCTGGAGGTAGTTCTCCATCATGCGGTTTTCTCTGCTGTTCAGTGTTGCCAGCTTTGCTGGCATTGTTGCCTGCCAGGACACTGATTCCGACTCAACCGGTGCATCTCCTTCTTCGATCGCTTCTTCAGCTTCATCGTCTTCGATTATCACATTGACAAGCTCTTCAACACTCGCTTCATCGACAAGTTCTTCAACTCTCGTTTCGTCGACTGCAAAGCCGACTGCTGTCACCGTCGCCACGGATGGCTCTGCACAGTTCACCGCCATCAATGCTGCTGTTTCTGCCGCCCAGAACAGTGCTATCCCTTCTGTAATCGTCAAGGCCGGTACTTACTCCGAGGCTGTTACCATCCAGGGATCACAGACGATTACCATCGTTGGACCTACAGCATCAACCTATGCTGGAAACCAGGTCGTGATTGTTGCTGCTGCTCCAACTATTGGTGTTGTCAGCTTCAACACTCAGAAATCACAGGGAGTCACCTTCAGGAATGTCAATATTACCAACACAGCCGCCAGCAATGTCAAGGCTCCAGCCGTCGTCATGAGTGGTGTTAACATGGCATTCTATGGTTGCGCACTCGTCTCCGCTGGCCAAGCTGTCTATCAGGCATCCTATGGCACGACTGTGATTGCCAACTCCTATATTGAAGGGACCGACAAGCTTTTCTACAATTACATCACCCTATACATTTACGGATCGACCATAGTGCCAACCGCTGCAAGCGCGAGCATATTTTATGGTCAGGGGATTCAGATTAGTGGTGTTTGGTACAACTCATCCATTGTTGTGGACTCGAGCACGGTCACGACCAAGCCTGGCAACACAAATACCTACGTATACCTGGCTTCTCCCAACGGCAATTATACCACAGCCATTTATCGCAACAATGCCCTTGGAAGTTTGATTGCCCCGAGCGGCGTTAAGACTACTAGCTGCAGCTACGTCACATATTACGGCGAGTTCCAGAACACGGGGGCCGGTGCCATGACTTCTTCGAACACCGCTAGCCGCAACTCGTACTGCGACCTGAGCTTGACCGCCAGCCAGGTCTCTGGGTGCACTATTGATAAAGTGTTCGGCAAGGGGTTTCCCGGTTTCTCAAGCTACGATACCACCTGGATTGACTCGAGCGTGCTGAGCTCTATCCAGTCCTCCGACTCTGCCCAGGTTGCAGGCGCCCCCAGTGTCGCAACCTCTTCGACTGTCTCGTCGTCTTCTTCCACTTCCGCTGAGTCCTCAACCTTTGCGTCGACAAATATCGCATCTTCCGTTACAATTTCCTCGGCAGCTACAACGTCTTCGGTCTCCGAGACTGGTGTAACTTCCGTTTCCTCCACGTTCACGTCTTTATCTTTGTCCGCCACTTCTTCTTCTGCATCGACTACAGCCGTTATAGCCTCTGCTGTCACAGTAGCGGCAGATGGCACTGCTCAGTTTACTGACATCAACGCAGCTGTGGCGTATGCTCAGAACAGCGGTTTCCCATCCGTTGTAGTCAATTCTGGGACATACCCAGCTTTGACGATCACTGGTACTCAAACCGTTACAATCTCTGGCCCTACCGCTATCGCTTACTCTGAGAACCAAGTCGTTGTGTCTGCTAGCACAACATCTGGAGCCCTCAGCTTTGGTACCAGCAACTCCCAAGGAGTGACCTTCCGCAACTTGAATTTTACAAATACGGCAACTTCTGGAGTTGCCCCGGCTGTCAACATGAAGGGAATTAACATGGCATTTTACGGATGCTCCCTCGTATCCGGCAGTATGGGCGTGTACAGCTCTTCCTATGGGATTAGTCTCATTGCCAACACCTACGTCGAGGGATCAGACAAGCTGTTCTACAACTATCCTACGGTGTACCTTTTTCAGTCCACCATAGTCCCTACCGCTTCAGGCGCCAGCATCTTCTACGCCAAGGGAGCCTCAATCAACAATGTTTGGTACAACTCTACTATTGTTGTTGATTCCAGCTCTGTTGTACGCAAGCCAGGCTTGGCCAATACCAACGTCTATCTGGCTACGCCCAACGGCCTCAACAACTACACACAAGCGGTCTACCGCAACACTGCTCTTGGCAGTTTGATCGCAGCCGGAGGAGTGTATTCCACTTCTTGCTCTGTCATTGCTCTTTATGGCGAATTTGAGACCACTGGCGCGGGAGGCTATTCCTCGAATCCAGCAGCACGCGCCGCTGCCTGTGACCAACAGCTCACTGCTGACCAAGTATCCTCATTTACCATTGATCGAGTCTTCGGCAACGCCTTCTACGGCTACTCCAACACCGCTACTTCTTGGATTGATGCGAATATTTTGAGCGCCATTCAAAGCTCAGATGCAGCTCAGGTTGCCTCTGCAAGTTCGTCGGCCTTGTCGACCTCTGGTACTGCAACTGCAACCGCCTCAGTACCCAGCACTTCCGGCTCGGCGACTTGCACAACGCCAACTCCTAGCAGTACCTTGGTCGTCAGCCAGAATGCAACGAATTGTCAGTACAGCAATGTCTCTGCCGCTATCGCTGCTCTTCCGAACGACAGCAAGCCGTACACTATCCTGATCATGCCCGGTACCTACACGGAGCAAATCAGTATCACTCGCAACGGGAAGGTGACCCTCATTGGTCACTCGTCCTATGTCAACGATTACAGCCAGAACGAGGTTACCATCCAGATTTCCAACGGCCAGCTTACTAGTGCTAACAAGGATGAGACCACTCCTGTGATCAACGTCAAGAAGACAAATGATAACTCCGGAATGGCAATTTACAATATCAATTTCATCAACACATACCCTCAAACGTCAAACACAGCTGCTCTAGCAGCTGACTTCTATGGTGCAAATATTGCTGCCTATGGTTGCAAGTTTGTTGGTTTCCAGGACACCTTACTTGCGAACAAGGGTACTCAGTTGTTCAGCAATTGCTACATTGAAGGAAGCATAGATTACATCTGGGGATTCTCGACGGCGTACTTCCACCAATGCTACATTGCTACCAACACTAAGGGTGCTTGTATCGCTGCTCAAAGCCGAACTGCTGGTACCGTTTCCGGCTACGTGTTCGACTCCTGCTACGTGACGTATACAGCGTCATACGGTAGCTCCTTCGGTCTCAGTTATCTTGGGCGGCCGTACAATAACTACTCGACTGCCATCTACATGAACTCCTATATTGACAAACACATCAACGCTGCTGGTTGGAACGTGTGGTCTACCACCAACCCCCAGACCTCGAATGTCAACTTCGGCGAGTACAACAACACCGGACCTGGCAGTTGGCAAGCGGGCACTGCTCGTGCATCATTTGCAACGAATCTCACTGACGTTCAAGCTTCCGCCTACACCTTGGCCAACTGGATCGACGATACTACCTGGATTGACATGACTGCCTACAACTATGCTCCGTCATTCAGCTGGCCTGCTACTGCTTCTACAACTGTTCCTAGCAATACCTCTACCAGCTCAGGAGCCACAGCAACCGCATCTGTTAACGCTCATCCCGAAAGCGGAATCGAGCCGCCACAGTATGCGGTTATCGTATCCACAGACGGACGCAATGGATCTTTCACCAACTTGACCGCTGCTTTGGCATCTCTGCCTAGTGATTTGACTAATCAGACCATTTTCATATACCCTGGTACCTACACGGAGCAGGTCCCATCCATAAACCGCCCGGGAGCCGTCCGCATCATCGGTTATGTCACCGGAAATCCGGGTCAGTCATATCAGGACAATCAAGTCACTGTAACTTTTGCTCGTGGTCTGTCTGTTTCTCCTCTGCCAAGCGGCCATTCTGACGCTGAAACCGCTACCATCTCGACTGCCTCCAACCGAATTTCCTTCTACAACATTAACATCATAAACTCTGATAACCTGGATGGGTCCGAGGCAAGCTACGTCACCTTGGCTGCTTCCGTCTACGGCAATGATATCGGATTCTATGGCTGTACTTTCATTGGCTGGCAGGACACGCTTCTCAACGGTGCCACAGCTGGTTACCAGTACTACGAATCTTGCTACATCGAGGGTGCGACTGATTTCATCTGGGGCTACTCTAAGGCTTACTTCAAGGGGTGCACTATGGGTGCGAAGAAGTCCAAGTCTGCTATAACAGCTCAGAGCAGAGCTTCTTCTTCCGCTATCGGTGGCTACATTTTCGACCAGTGTCTCTTCACACAAGCGGCTGCTGCAACGACAGACTTGACTAACGCCGTCTATCTTGGAAGACCTTATTCTGCTTACGCTCTTGTAGTTGTGAAGAACTCCTACATCGACGATGTCATCAACCCAAGCGGCTGGAAGATATGGTCTGCCACCGATCCTCGTACCGACCACATCACATTTGCCGAGTTCAATAACAGTGGTCCTTCGAATTGGGAGAATAACGTTGCGGCTCGCCAGGCATTCCAGAACGCCACTCTACTGACTTCGGATACCTACCCTTTGGCCTCTGTTATGGACTCCACCTCATGGATTGATCTGACCTACTTCAACTCTATCACCACTCCTCAGCCTAGTGTGGCCAATACAACAAGTGGCGCCAATATCACTGTCTCCGGCAGTTCGGCCTACAACGGCACTGTTCCCCCTGCTGGCGCCCTCGTCGTTTCCCAAAGCGCGATTGACGGCATTACCACATACAAGACTATTCAAGCTGCTCTTGATGCCGCCCCAACTTCAAGCAAGACTAACGCGACCATCTTCATTTACCCTGGTACCTACGATGAGAAGCTGATCGTCAACAAGTCCGGATCCACCATCTTCATTGGCTATTCTGATGATACCGGCGATTACTCTAAAAACCAGGTCGTCATCACCCAGTCTTCCGGTGTAGACACTCAAGGCACCGGCAGTGACGTTGACGCTGCTACTGTCTATGCCACCGGCAACTACTTCTATGCTTACAATATCAACTTCCGCAACGACAATGGAACCCAGCAGAATATTGCGTCGCTTGGTTTTGCGGTCAAAAGCAGCAAGTTTGCCTTCATGCACGGTTGCCAAATCTATGGTAACCAGGACACCCTCTACATTAGCGGCAATATGTTTACTTTCAAAACCTACATCGAAGGCAATGTTGACTTCATCTTCGGCGGTGGCTCTGGATATTTCCTGAATTCTACGATCTCTCCAAACGAGGATGGCGACTCCATCACCGCCTCCAAGCGCACGACGAACACTACCCAGGCTGGTTTCGTGTTTGACCAGTGCCGCATCATCCCAGCCAATGGCGCTTCCGGGTTCAAGAATGTTAGCCTCGGTCGTCCCTGGAATAATAATGCACAGGTCGTCTATGTCAATTCTTACCTTGATTCCAGCTTGGGATCTGCTGGTTGGGTTCAGTGGAGCAAATCTTCTCCTCAAACTGACGGTGTTGTCTTCGCTGAGTACCACAACTACGGTCCGGGTTCAAACACCTGCAAACGTGCGGCCTTCTCAGAGCAGCTCACGGATGCTCAGGTCGTTCAATATCAGCTTTCAAACTTCTTTGCCACTATTTCCTGGATTGACTTTTCAGTTATTGATGTTCAGCCGTTCAGCGCTGGTATTGGTTCCGCCCCAGCTGCGTGCCCCAGCACGACTCTCTCCGCTTCAACCGTATCCTCGACGTTGACATCGAGTACCTCAACCGTCCCATTAATCACTGCTTATGTTACCCGAACTTCGACCGATAAGGAGACCACCACTACTACCCTCAGCCTAGGCGATGTCTCTTCTACTTCCACCATTGTTATTACTGAGAATGATGGAACCACTGGTAAGTCCCAATCTGGCGATTCACATACGCTTGTTCTGAACCCTTCTGTAGTCACGGCGACCCCAGTCCTCAAGACATCGACCGTCAAGGCAACGAGAGTTACAACCATAACCAGTACTCGGAGCGCGAAGGCGGCGACTGTGAAGTCGACCTCCACTTCCTACCTCACCAGCACCGTCTTCGCCAAGGAGAAGACCGTGAAGACAACCGTCACCTCTGTTACGACGACTACCACCTCCGGAAAAGCTACGACTGTAAGGCCTACCGAGACTGCTTTCGTTACGACAACCGTTTCTGGCAAGGACACCACCATCAAGAGCACCTCCACTGTTTTCGGTACCACCACCTTGCCCGCGAAGACCTCGACTGTAAAGGCAACGACCACTAATGTTATCATATCTACTTATACGCCCAAGGCCGCAACAGTTACCGACAACCAAGGTGGCATTGTTACCACGTATAAAACGTCTACCCAGAAAGGCACGACTGCGACAAGCGAAATTACTGTTTCGGGTGCTGATGTGACCAAGACTACAACGCTTAAGGTAGTATTCTCTTTCCGGAGCATGGGACTTGCAAGAGCTAACAAAATCACAGGCTTCGTCTGTCACTGTTTCCGTGACTTCGCTCAAATTGAAAACTCAGTCAACCACTATCACTGCTAGTTGTACGCCTGCGCCAGTTGCCGCCAAGCTGTTTGGCAGAGGCCTCGAGGCTCGTGCTGCTGCCGGAACCACGACCGTGACGGTCAGCGCAACTCTCACCTCTTTTGTCAAGACAACCACGGTCACTATATCTGGGTCTACCTATCATACTATCGCCACCAGCACTTTTACGACCGCCCCAACCACAACGCTTAAGGCAGCAACTTCAACTATCCTCGCGACGGCTTATGCGACTGAGACATCTGTTGTGGTTGAGAGCGTAGACGCAGGGACCGTTACCAGTCTAGCGACGGTAACTTCAACGTCTGTCGTTTCCGTCCCCGGCAACACCGTCATCAGCTCCATCTACTCCACCTCGTATGTCACCGAGTCCATCGCCGGCAGCACGGTCACCAGCATCCTCTACGTGACCTCTCGCATCACGGAATCGATAAGCGGCAACACAGCTACGAGCCTTGTAACCGTAAGCTCTTTGCAGACTGAGTCCGTGACACCGGTCTACACCACGTCATACAAAATCGTCAGCAGCACCTCCGTTGTCACCGCCGCACAGCGAACAGTCACTATCGTCAACGATGTTGCCAGCACTACCACATTCGTTACCACGCTTCCCGTCTCGACAGTCACAATTGTGAGAACCGTGACCGCCTCCAGCGCGGCCAAGACTGTCACCGTCACTCCGGGACCAGTTACGAAGACGACAAAGGTCAAAAGCACGTCTACTGTCTTCAAGACTGCAACTACGACGGTTAAGAATGCTCCAGAGTGTACTGCGTAAGCAGTCTTGGAGCAGATCAACGTCTCCTTTGTGGCAGTTGCTATAATGAACATTATGTGCTAGCTGAGGTCTCATTAGATGAAAGAATGTTTATATATATTATTTAGAGTCCCGGTTATAGACTAGATGCTTCATAGCTATGATAAATTTAATGATTTTCAATTTTTTGTTCATACATTCGAATCTTCGACACAATAATCCAATGGAGTAGTACATGTGATCAAGTAACGCACTTGGACAGGCATTTGGCACAGCCAGTTCATTCCGCCCAAGAATAACTACAGTCTAGATCTCATATAAACTTGAATGGCACTGAAACGGAAAGAGACCTATTGGAACTTGACATCTAGGGTCCTAAGTGGTAGTAAAAAATGGCTTCTCTCGATAGTCGGTCAGCTGCTGCCCCTGTCTTCAGCCGTAGCTTGGCTTGAGCGGGGGTTGGTCTATTTCAGGGGCTGAAATGGGATACAAAACGATTTGTTTGGTTACAAACGTCTTGATATGCACAGCGTCAACTACCTAACTAATGTCCATTTTCAGTGAACAATTTAGCCATGGCCAACCAACAAGAGCTATTCACCCACACCGGTTTAATGGTCACTCCGTATTACTGGTTTAATTAAAGCTTAAAATAACAACAAGATATACACATGTAGGACAATCATCAGAACTTTATACTATAATATGCAGACTGGCCCTGAGCCAGAGAGTCGGCCACACATGCGTACTCTTCACGCTTAACGGACTCCCCAAAATCTCGCCTCAAGCCACCTCGTGCCCGGTGAATATTCCTCTTCCTGGCAAAGACAACTCCCAGCATGAAGCCCGTCTCCCTCATCTCTCTAGCGAGTCTCCCCTCCCTCACCCTCGCCTGGCGCGTGGGCCTGTGGCCCTACCAAGGCGTCGGCAAGGACCAGCAGTACAGCGGCACCGTCGGCGCGGGCGTCTGCCACACGGTCGACGCCATAAAGCTCGGCCAGGTCACTTTCGACGCCACGACCAAGTTCTGGGCCGACATGCACGAGGTCATCGTCTACGGGGACAAGAGCTGCGATCCCGACTTCAAGATCTACAGCGGGAAGCATAGTCTGACGGGGAAGGATGTGAAGCCTCCGAAGGTGGCGAAGAGCTTCTTGGTGCAGTGATTTGAAGGTTGCATTGTTTGGGGAAACATACATGTAGCCAGAAATGTTGGCTGGATCTGTCAAGCAGTGTGTGCGACATCGGTCTGGGGTTGTGACGGTTGCTCGTCTGAGGGAGGAAATTCCAGCGAGTAAGAAGCTGTGAAAGATCTCAAGCTCGCTCAAAGAGAATAGCAAAGAGGTCCGGTGCACGCTTTCCTGTTTCGCCGTAGAATTACTGGCCTAGCGTCTTTGGGCATCCATCTGAGTTCATTGCCATCAATGCCAAAACTGGTACAGCATGTATCGTAACATGTGACATTGTGATATGACTGGTAGACCTGCCCATCTCGATATTATCGTCTTTTAGTGAGAAAAGAGCAATTGCAGGTCCAACCATGTGACATAATAATAGGTACCAGGATGCCCAGCACAACCCAACTTGTTCCTCCTGAAATTAAGGTTAAGATCCTCGACAAACGCCAAACAGCCGAGCGCGTCACTAACCCTCCGAACATTTGCCTCAAACACGACTGCTTCAAGTATGATTCCCCCAAACCCCACCGTACTTGCCAGCCGGCAGCTGTATCGACTTGACCCTAAACATCACCAAGACCTATCCAATAAGCAGACTCATAAGATCCTCCCCCGCTGGCGAATCCTCCCCGTCTGGCGAAGCGATGTCTCCGAAAAGAGTAACAAGCTCGTACTCGTCCTCAGACGAGCCAGGCTGGCTAGATATTGTGTCTGTCAGACCCAAAAGATGATAAAATTCCTCTCCGATGCCGACATTTTGCAGTTGTCGATACAACCCGGGCAGGTGGCTGGCCCAGAAATCAGCATCCAGGTGTCTTGTTAGCTGAGACTCAGCTTCAACTTGTTCTTTCCAACGACGGAATAAATTGATGGCGGCCATACGTTGCCGACGTAGGTGGCGGCTCCGAAGACGTTTGTGTAGTAGGACTCGGTTGCGAGAAAACTCTGTGCTGCGGCGTTGGAAGCGCCGCCTGAGCTGAGATAATGGTGTGCGATTCACGGGCAGAGACGAAAACCGGTGGGGGCCGCGCCCTGCTGAGGAACGTACCCTGGACATTGCTGGGTAAAAAGTGTTGATTGGGCTGTTTTTGGTGTGACTGGGCGTAATGGAGTCTCAGAACTTGAATGGTAAATGAGAGATGAGATGGTGATGGTACAAGAGAACCGATCATCGTGACGGATACCGGGCTTCTTATAGGCGACAAGGGAAATAAGGTTTGAAAGTAAGGTAGTGAGGGTGTGTCCAGAGTTCAAAGCTAGGATGGGCGTTGAAGAACCTTATGCTTGGATAACACACCTAATACAAAGTCCCGACTACCGAATAACAGGATCAGCACAATCATATGTCCGGTAGATTGCGCATTACCGGCGTTGAGAGACGCAAAACGCTTCAGCGTATGACATAAGAGAGTCGGTCTGCCAGTCAACAATGACATTCAGTTGTTTGCGTTGACAATGAGCCCTCATGCTTTGTGAGCCACCCATCGTTCATTAGCGGCAATGCGAATACCCTCCTCCCTGATGGCCTTGGCTTTCACCAGGTTCTCCTCTCTTGTCAATTCTCGCTGCCTGAGCTGCCGTTGATAGGCTTTGCCCATAGTCGGATTGTCGCTTCCGTAGTAGACCTTCCTCGATTGCCAATCGTAGCCGCTGCTTGACGATGCCCATTCAAAGCCTGGAGTGGTTTGCGTTTTCGGTTGTTCGCAGTAGCTTATGGATCCATCACTGCCAACATGGGTGACAGAATTAGATGGTGGCAGATGGTCGTCCTCGGCGGCGTCTCTGTCCCTCCCGGGGGATTTCGCAGAACTGGGCTTTACATTGGCCCAGATCGTGTTTTTAGGTTTCTTGTGGTCAGAAGCTGAGACGGCACCCCTCATAGAAGAACTTCCTGCTGACTGATGGCCATTGCTCCCGGTCTGTGAGTCACTTATGGGCGGCTGCTCGACCGTAGCCGAGCCCCTCTGCGCGCTTGAGGAAACATCACCATGACCACCGCCGTGCAGCTCTTGTTTGTTCTGCTGACGATCTGCGACATCATAAGCCCTTACCACATCGTCATAGGAGGGAGGAGCGTCTGACTGTCCATGGTTTTGACAGGATTCATGATGCTGTAAAATTGTAGCTCCTGCAGACGAGCTGACCTGGGACTTCCCGCGCAACTTTTGGATAAGCCTCGATAGTTTATTGGGATTTTTCTTCTGCCGGGTTTCCATATCAAACAATCACGGGAAAGGCGCCAACCACAGTGGAGAGAGAGGCACAGACAAATCGCATCGCTGGATGAGAATGATGAGGAGAGAGCAGCGCCATGGTTCTCGGGATGTTTGCTAAGAGCCCAATGGACGGTGGAAGTTCAAATGCTGAGCTCGTGTACAGTACCATAGTAAGACGGAGGAACTCACAAAATCGCACAGGCCTCGTTGGCGGCTCGCACCCGTGCACGGCTAATCATCGGCATAATACTGAGATACGTACCGGTATGGCGAAGTCACGATCCGCACGGACCCCTTTGCCGACCTCGGTCGGGAACCAATGGAGAGAGCAAACAACGTTCCTGCCTCCGGAAAGCCCCCATCAACACCAGCAAGCCTGAGATCGCCGAAAAGGGGACCCAGACTCTTGCTACCAATTCTGACACTCGGAAAAGCAGTCTGAAGGCGCGGGCGATCCCTTTGTCTTTGACGAAGAGGAGAAGCCAGAACTGGCCGCCGACAATTCGCCTCGTTCTACTCCTGTAAATGCTTCGTTAAATCCCTCCCAATGGCCAACGCTAACCACCAGATACAGCTCTCTTTCCCTGGTTGAATCCAGTGTGTGTTCTTTTGCGTCTCTTCCTTGTATCTTTTGTTGAAATTCGGTCGTCATCACTGTAATCATGGCCGACACAGACCTCGGCGCGCAGCCTGCCTCTTTGGGCCTAAGGAAGGTCAAGAAACAGAAGGTGCTGTTGATGGGCAAGAGCGGCTCGGGCAAATCGAGCATGAGAAGTATCATCTTCTCGAACTACCTGGCGCGAGACACCCGCAGACTGTGAGTACCTCGTGTTCCATATCATGGCATGACCTTGTCATTCCTGGTTTTCTATGGGTGTCGATCTGTCAGATCCTTTCAGGGCTGCATACACACTGATGCCCTCTCATCTCATCTCGTCATCTTTTTCGGTTCGTCAAAACATATTAACCCCTTCACAGCGGCGCAACAATAGACATCGATCTCTCCCACGTAAAGTTCTTGGGCAACTTGACCCTCAACCTTTGGGACTGCGGCGGCCAAGAGGCGTTCATGGATAACTACCTGTCGCAACAGCGCGCCCACGTCTTCTCCAATGTCGGCGTGCTCATCTACGTCTTCGACATCGAGTCGCGCGACTCGGAGCGCGACCTCTTCACCTACGGCAACATCGTCTCCGCTCTCTTCCAGTACTCGCGCGAGGCCAAGATATTCGTGCTCATCCATAAGATGGATCTCATTCAACCCCACCTCCGCGAGCCCCTGTTCGACGAGCGCGTCACCCTCATCCGGCGCAAGACCATCGATGCCTTCAATCTGGTCAGGAAGCAGCCCGGCAGCGACGCAGCCGGCATCACCGAGGCCGACGTCGAGCCGCAGGCCTTCGCCACCTCGATCTGGGACCAGAGCCTCTACAAGGCCTGGTCGTCCATCATCCACGACCTCATCCCCAACCTCTCCATCATCGAGCACCAGCTCGCCACCCTCGGCGCCGCCATCGAGGCCGAGGAGATCCTCCTCTTCGAGCGCACCTCCTTCCTCGTCGTCAGCAAGTGGACCGCCCCCTCCGCCGCGGAGGAGAACCCGTTCGGCGACCGGTTCGAGCGCCTCTCCAACGTCCTCAAGGCCTGGAAGCACACCTGCAGCAAGTACACCGGCACCCCGCGCAACTCGGAGCAGTTCACCGACTTCGAGTACAAGGCCGGCGCCAACTTCTCCGTCTTCGTCACAAAGTTCACCACAAACACCTACATCCAGGTCGTCCTCCCCCCCGGCGAGGCGAGGTTCAACGCCGCCAAGCTGAACGTGGGCATTGCCCGGTCTTGGTTTAAGTTTCTGGACGGGCCGAGTGCCCCTGTCGGCGGCGCTACCTCGGCTTCCGGACCGAGCGGGGAGTGATTTATCCTGTCTTCGATCCGTGCCGCCTTTTCGCTATTGCGTTCTTGAAGTTCTCTGTCCTGCTGAGTTTCTACCCTTAGGCACGGATAAGAGGGTCCTAAAGGGGCGTTGTTTCGAAAGGGTTTACTTGATTCGAAGCAGTACGTTGCATTTTGAGGGAACAGGAGGGGGGTTCATGATACCCAACATTGTGTGGCGTCGAGGCGTTCTAGCAAGGTTTTCAGAGGGAGCTATGTGCCTGATTTTGATGTTGATTTACGCGCTGTATTTACTGTTTGGCACAATGTAAGAGGATAATGAAACAGATCCGGTTTTCTGTAAGAATTTGCTCTTCATCCGTGATGTGGTGTCTATGCGAAGTCATCGATTCCGTGCCGCTATCTATAGGTACATATCCGACCTACGGCACCAGCTGCCCATCTAGCAACCCTTGAACGTGACCAAGCAACGCATTGCAGAGAGATAAGCTACATAACCCTCAGCTAACCATGCATTCCATTCGTTAATCCATTGCTATCGCAAATGCAAGACTGCCTAAACTCTTTGGAATAGGAAACCGTTGGCTCTCTCGGCCCTCGTAGGCCAAAATAACCGATTAAACCCACTTGACCACCGCAGTACCGCCCTTCTTGAATTCCGGTACGTCTCCCAGAACCAGACTCTTGTCCGTGTGATCTTTGTTAGGAAAAGTAGTGGCAAGCACCCACGGCCGCGTCTGCGTAGCCGCCGACGCGCGCTGCACGAACTCGTAGACATCGTTGACTGTATGGGTCGTGTTGAACCGGGCAGGGAGTCGGGTGCCGTCCGGCATCTGGATGCGAAGCAGCAGCGTGGGCTGCGACTCGTCGACCATCGTTGAGCGTGTCTGAGATCCCGACGCTGCGGCCGAAGTAGTGGTGGTCGCGGGAGGTGTCGGCGCCGCGTTGCCGTCACCAGGGACAGGAGAACCCAGACGCCGGCCCTCGCCGCTGAAAGGGCGGTACACCTTTGGCAAGGCATGATAGTTTTCTGCGTGCTGCTGCAGCTTCACGTCTACGGGTTGGTCGTAGCGCACATTCATAAGGTGCAGGGGAGCCCGTCCTTGACGAATCATCTGGAGGTCCATCGCATTCTGCGGGTCGTCAAAGCGACGCAGCTCGCCGTCGTCTATGCTGAAGCCGTCGGCCCAGAGATGTAGGACGCGCTCCTGAGGTGGGCCCTCGGCGCCGCGGGAGCTGGGAATCGGGTTTCCGGCTGGGTCGGGGATGGTACGGCTCTCTGCGCCATCACCGCCGACGGTCTGGCCCGCTCCGCGGAAAAAGCGAGAGCCAGACGGACCGGGTGGTGTGGGGGGACCGGGCTCCGATGAGCCGGACCGGCCTGAGTTTCTACAAAGATAGGGTCAGCTACGAGGAGGAATGGATTCAGACCATACAAACGCACGCTTTCGCCTTGGCGATGATGTCGTTGATCAGCTTCTTAGGGTCGTTGGATCTCTGATTTGGATCTTGGACAGCAAGACCTGACTTCTCGCCTCCGGCGAAGAGGTCTCCACGACCTCCATCGTCGCTGTCGTCTTCGTCTTCATCATCATCGTCATTATTCAGCGATCCGAGGGTAGCGATGCCCCGCCTCTTCTGAGGCTTCTTGGATGCCGCCTTAGAAGACGACGAGGCGTACTGTGGAGCGGGGCGACCATCGAGAGT
This sequence comes from Coniochaeta sp. PK30-01, assembly GCA_023628855.1. Classification (NCBI taxonomy): domain Eukaryota; kingdom Fungi; phylum Ascomycota; class Sordariomycetes; order Coniochaetales; family Coniochaetaceae; genus Coniochaeta; species Coniochaeta sp. PK30-01. The sequence goes on along the minus strand of JAMAJW010000041.1, from coordinate 166,133 downwards.
GCGTGGTCCCGTGTATTCGGGCTCAGCTGGAGCTGCGGAGGCCTCGGCTCCAGGGGCAGAGAAGTCGGCGGTTGTCTCGTCGCGGTCGGCGAAGAAAGCTGTCACTGCAGACTCGAGGTCCCATGCGGCGGCTGCAAGGTATTCCGTAGCCTAGCAGGGATTAGCAGGCTTCTTCACGATATATTCGAATGAATGAATGTAGAGCGTGGCTTACTTGTTCATCCGAGGCACTGGTCAGTTCGCAGAAGCTGCTGATGGCTTCGTCGCGGTCCGCCATCGTGGATTGAACGGCTGTTTGGGTACAGTGATTGAGGGAGGGAGGGAGACAAGGAGCAGGATTTAATATTGATCGGTAGAGTACAGCGGTATCAGAGGTGCCACCGCTGGTTGAGTGAACAATTCTGGAAGGTCGATGAATCAGTTTCAAGAAACAGCTGTGTAGTGAAGTTGATAGTCGTTGACAGTGCTACGATAATGATAAGGGAAGCTTCCAGCAGCTTAAGCTAAGTTTCAGGCAGCTGAAGCCTCGTTGACAGGGAGGGTCATTTGCCCCGCTGGTGGAGCTTCTAGCCTTCAACCCCGCAATGACGGTTTGTCCTGCTTACCTAACTCAATTTAGAGAGCTTGGACTTCGTCCGACCTTCGGTGACTTCGACGTCGTCGATTCGGAACAACAACCTCTCTTCAGCAACGAAAAGCCGCACACAATGTCTTCCGAGGAGCCTTCAAATCCAATGGCCGAGTCAGGCGTCACTGTGCGCTCTGATAGCGAACAATACTCTGGAGCGGAGGAAGTCTCCATTTCACCGCCATCATCCGGATCTCCAGCAATGATTCTCTACCAACCGCCAACCCTCTGGGGCCTCATCCGGGGAGCTGCTATCAACCTACTCTTGCCATTTATCAACGGCATGATGCTTGGGTTTGGAGAGCTATTTGCACACGAAGCGGCATTCAGGTTAGGATGGGGGGGCACAAGAGTTAGTTGAATTTCTCCAACCTTCTCTCTTGGACAGGGCACACGCTCGCCCCGCGACGCCACATCGACGGATATCATTTGCTGGTATGGTTGCTGACTCTCTGTCTAGGTATTCCCCCAATCGAGAAAACGATCCCATCCGATAGGTCCCGGAATCGAAGTTGTCGAGAAGTCGAGCCCGTGGCCCAATGTGAACGATTTGGCGAGCTTGGAGTGATCTTCTGGAGGATGGTCGGCGGAGGCCAATCACAGGACACAGAAAGACGCAACTCAAATAATGCTTGGGTAGCTCGACTTATATGCAGGAACCGAGTTAGTCTGGCTCTGTACGGCTCCAGATCACGCCTCCCAGTAAGCATTGGCGGGCGATAGTAGGCGTCCTTCTGATGTCGGACGTTGGAGTATACTTGTACAATAATTTCCTGGATGTATCAGCGCTGGATCGTATATCTATAAGGCGGATAGGCATTCCGTTCAGGGGTGTCAGCTTCAACGATCTCCAGCCCATTTGCACATACAACTTACACAGGTTAAGATGCTCAATGAGCCGGTATTGTTTTCAGCGTGAATGGAATCGCATCTGAAATCACAGCCTCCTCGCTTCCTGCTCATATTCCCCTCCCCACCCGTCGTGTTCAAAAGATTAAGCAATTTTGAGCCGACAAATCCACCATCTATATATTGTAAGCTCCCAATGATAACATTGATCAGATTAAAGACATGCCAAGGAGCTACATGGTTGGTTGGACATTGCCACTACGGCCTCCGCAAGCTAACATATGTGTAGCCATTGCAACCTGACATGTCGCGACAGCGAGACACAAAGCAGAGTGGGTCTGCCTTATATCAGAACCTCTCAGCTACAACAGTCGATTCCTTCTATGTCGCTAATCTCGACTTCTATCCCGTATATATTGCCATATCCGCAAGCATCGTTTCTACTATATGTGGCCAGAGGACAACCTGGAAGCAAGGCCATGTTACTCATGCCAGGGTTGCCACTGAGGTGAAGGGAACTTGTTCCGGCAGGCCTTCTCGAACATGTGGAACCTGGCTTACGAAGGCGTGGGGAAGCGGATGGCATTATGGAAGCTGAGAGGTCGAGCTTGTCATAGAGATGTTCGAGCCTGGGCGTCAACCGGAGCTGCCTTTGCGGGATTCCCAGGATGGCATGACCATCTCAACCGATTGCCTCAGGCACCATCACGTTCGCCCGAGCTGTAGCTGTGTAACACTCCCCTCGTGCTTCATAAAGGTCCTCACTCGCGGCGGCCATGTCAGGTTCATAGCTTGTGAGAGTGCTTGTGGAACCAATTGGAGCAGTCCAACCCTTCCATCATCACAAATTGCTGGCATGCTATGATGGACGGGTATCCTGTGCTCGATCGACAAATTGTCTGGGATCTGCTATATCCTGATGACAGGTCTGGCATGTGGGGAATGGAAGAAGAAGATTTACATCTATGGCGAGTAACAATTTCTCCATTTTCTGAGCGCTCTTCAACACCTCTGCTTAGAGTCTGGGATACGTTTTCGGGAAGCCAGCCAGCCGGGGATGGTCGCATGATGTCAAGAGAACCAGAGATACGCCTAGGGGATTACGATTCGCGGAAGCGCGCTCTGGCCAAACATATTGATCATAAGGACTGGACGCCTGGGCCATTTATATCATTCACAACCTCTCCGACCGCGATCGAAGAGCTGGCACGAATGAGAGTCGAACGCAAACGAGGTGATCAGACACTTACGGTCGTTGATCTGGACAACCGAAGGAGGAACCTTCTGCCAATCCTTGACGTTGCAGCTGAGATGGGTCATTATCATATTCGGGACCCCTACAGCAATTCGAATGCTTACTATATCAACCATTACGTCTGCCTGTGGCAAGTCACGAAAGGTGAGATCGTGGGCCATTGGGAGTGGAGCAGCCTTGAGAACAACCAAAACTGGTATCGAGAGATCATCCTACCTGCTGTCGAGCGGTTCAGGGCGGAGGCGTCGACTGTAGAGCAGCCTTTGTCGAATGTGACGCCGACAAATAATCTAGCGACAACGCTTGGCGCACTTGGTTCCGCAAGCGGGGATATAGATGATTTGCCAAATAGACTTAACAAGCTATCTAGTATGTTCTCCCCTTGGTATGCGTGTACACGGGCTAACTGCCTAAGTCAACGGAGCTGCGAGTCCTGACGACTCAGCGTCGGACATGGGCCACATACCGGAGGATAGGTACAACGTTTACTCCGATTGCGACGATACAGACACCGATGATGAGGTAGAGGAGTCTAATGCAACAGATGACATGGTGAAGATCATTCAGGAGCACTGGTAATAGTGAACTTGGCTTTGATGTGCGTACAAGCTAGGGATCTCGGCAGAATAGGGGAGAGCTATGATTATATATTTACCATACTGTTCATGATTTTGGTTATATCACAGTACTAGTAGTGGACAAGGAGACTGAGTAGGTATTGCTATCTACCTACCTATATGGGCGACAAGCCGGCTTCGTATCGTGATATCATCTTTAACTTGGATGACGCCCTGTGAATTCCTGCTTAGCTTGACTTTCCTTCGGTAGATGATTGAGGTAGTAGTTGCGAGACTCTTTCTCTCCCTTCTCGACATGGTAGCATTGCAAGTCGGACCGGGCGTCAAATTTCGCATCGCATTGATGGATTTTACCTACCATGGGGTACTTGTTACGGCGGTAGGTTGAAATGGTCCGCGGCGCGACCCAAGGATCACACCGCATAGAGGTGCCAATGGACGCTCCTCCTTGGACATCACATGGGCAGTTGCTGAGGACAGGTCAGGATCGAGAGAGATGTTTCTGAAGAAGAGATTGGAAAAGCTGTATATTGAGTAAGACGAGGACAAGATCAGGGCATCATTCTAATCTGTTATATGACCCGTAAAACAAAGGTTTGGGTATCAAGTTGCTCCGACTGTAGCATACGTCTCAGGCCTAGCGGTACAGAGACACTGCTCTATAGCGTATAGAACAGGAACCATAACTATGCCAACACCATTTGCCATGATTGGATGTGGCGTTTGGTCTTACACTGCCGACTTTCTAGGCACGTGCTGCAACTGGCACATAGTGACAGATATTGGCCATGGTGAAGAGTGCGCACTAGACGGGTGCAAGCACGTGCCTAACTCCGTCCGAATAAAGGTGTCCGCCGCATAAACGCCGAGATTTCTAGGTTATCGTCCTCGCTGGCCTGCCCCGGAGAACCGACGGACCCGGCCTCGACGGCAAGCCCTGGCCCTGGCGCAAAGACACCGTACCGCTCTTCCGCCGCGGGTTGAAGGGAGCGCCGCTCTCCGTCGCCTCCAGCCCGCGCTTGATGACCGCCAGCTGTGACTGTTTGACGAACATGATCTCTGCAGCCTTGCCGACATCTAGGACGAAGCTGTTGACCAGGCTCAGCCAGTCGTTCGGAATGAAGAAGTGACGCACTGGGACCTCCATGGGGTCCGTGATGTCCATTGAGCAGACCCAGAAGGACACGTCGAGGTATATGAGGCGCTCGCCGTGGACACCGATAATGACTTCAATGCTGGATGTCAGCGGGCTCAGAGAGCAGACAGGACCTGCGCTCGCAGGACCGGACAGGCTGAGGTCCTCGTAGTCCCAGATGTGAATGTTTGAGGGCGAGCCAGAAGAATTTGCATTGTCAGAGGTGGTTGTTCGAGCCTTTGTCCAAGTTGCGAAGTATTTGGCATTGTTTAGAGATATGATATGATCAAAGAGAGGCCAACGACTGCTGCTGATGCCTGGCAGATCTACACTCTTTAGGAGACTCAGAAGAGACCAATCGCGCAATTCGGCCCTTGAGTCAGTCATGCGGATGAGGCAGTCAGACCTGGTGCGGTGCGCGGTCCAGTGTCGTTTCCGGCCGCCTTCAAGGCTAGCTATGCGTTCGTCCGCACCGTCTGCCCAGATCGCATCCTGCTCCTCGGTCGATATCAGAAGGCGGGAGTACTTGCCCGAGCTGAGGACTTGGACTATCGTCGAGTTTAACTTGATGTTGGCGTGGGGCTCTTCAACCTCCCAGTGAGACCGAGACAGTCTGGAAACCTTGCGGCTTGTGACCCTGCCAACCAAATCACCGCAAGTCAGGATTCCGCTCTCGTCGTCGAAGTATATCTCGGTAATGGCGCAATTAGCGACCTGCGTGAAGATTTCTTGACTTTGGTTCGCCGCAGAGATATCATAGACATGCATAGAGCCATCCTCCTTGCCGCAGAAGACGAACGAACCCCCGGCGCCACGGGGTTTCACGCAGAGAATGGACGTTATGCTGACAGCGTCAATAGGCCTATAATCGACTTCCTGTGGGCCCGACGAGAAAGATACGGTGTCGCTGATATCCTCCTCTATGCCGTCTTGGCGGAGGAGTACCGTCGGTTGCCAAACTCGGCATTGCGGTGCCCGCACATCGATAAGGCGTTGCCCGTCCTGCGTGAAAGCCAGGATCTTCGCCATGATGAAGTTGTTGTCGAATGAGATGCGGTATAGTGTGCGGAGGGTCTCAAAATCGTACAGCGTGACGTTGCCCATTGTGTCGCCGCCGCCAAGGGTGCGCCCGTCCGGCGAAGAGCATAGGGTCATGGCATTTTGGGCTCGCGAAATTTCCACCACGGCACCGTTGTATGTGTCGTAAACGATGAGGTCGCCGTCGGTATATGTGACAGCCACGAGTGACGTGCCAGAAGCTTTACTGAAGGCCACGGCTCCCACAGTCGTGGAACCATCGGCGATCTTTAAGGAGCCATTATCGCGAGAGCCTGTCTCCTTCTCATACACATCGTGTACCCTATCCTCTTCGATGTCCCATAAGATCAGATCTTCTCCCCGGTAGATGATAGCAAGGAGCTTTTGCTCGGGGCTTACGGCGGCCATGGTTGGTTGCCGGGTATAAAACTCACGTCCTTCCTCGATAAAATCTCGCGTCCAGTCGGTCGGCTCGTCTCGCAGGCAGCCTTCTACCATGTCGAAGTACATCAGCCGGTTGTTTTTGGCCACTATGACGAGAGTGTTGTCCAATGACGTGAAAGCCAGGCTGATGACCAATGATCTGACGGGAATTCTGTGAACCTCGGTAGCAGTGTCGAGATTCCACACCTTGACTGTCCTAGCCCCTGCAGACGCTAGCAGTCGCTTGTTCCCACCGAATCTCAGGCACCAAATAGGCTCTCCATGCTCGAAACCCATGGTTTCCTGGAAGATAAGATCGTCATAGAGCACAACCCGGCCGTTTGATAGGCCGATAGCGAAGAGTCCGAGGCCGGCAGCCGAACTGAACGGCGTGGCTCCCTTCGGGTAGTTGATAATACTAAGACAGTTGTCCCAACCCGTCGTGTCGAGGCCTTGAACGTTCAGACCGCGCTTAGGCGTATGAAATTGTTGGTATATGATGGAGGCAGAGGGGCAGAACGGCGGGATGAGATGGTGAATCGAGGAAGGGGAGAGCATCAAACGTCGTGAAAACTTCGGAACAAGATGTATAAGATCGTTGCCCCATCCCTCGAGTATCAACCTCTCTCGCTGGTGACTCAGAGGCGGTGTGTGCTGCGCTCGGCAGCCAAGAAAGTTGAGAAGGGTCTTACCGGCTTGATAGACCTTGTGGAGTTCGGAATGCTGAGCGATGTGCTCTATCCAATCAAGGATACTTGGTGATCTGAGGAACTTGGCGACAAGCACCAGGACCTCGTTATTGGAAGGTTTGACCTGAAAGAGGTGCTGGAAGACAAAGTCGCAAGCATAATCGCGAAAGGGCCAGGGGGTTGCCTTTAGTTCTTTAGCATCATTTGAAGTCATACCCCGTGCTAATCCCTTCGGCTGGTCCCTAGTAAGAGCTCTCAAGCATACGATGGCTAATCTCGTATGGCCTTCGGCTCTGTCGACGGCGAACTCCGACTTCAAATCTTTGCTCATCAAAAACTCCCTGGCCGTCAAGTGGATTAGTTGTAGTCTTTTCCGGCCATCGATGTAAACAAGGTTGCCGCAGCACGACGAGATGGACTTCTCAATATCGCTGATCGTGTCGTTGACATCCATCTGAGCAGCAGTGTGCAGCTCCTCCGTGGTGAGAGGTCGAAAAGAGCAGGTTGTCCAAGCCAGTATTGCTTTTGCCAGCTCTTTGCCGTACCTCGCCCTAGACATGTTTGCGAGGATCTTGTTGTAGAGGTCGGCCATATCATGGGGGTTGCTGGCAAGGACCATTTGGATTTCACTAGCCGTTTGGACTTGCCGCAGTTCATTCAACATCAGGTTTGCCCACAAGAAACAACCCCTGGAATGCTCTAGGATCCGGTTGGCCATGTCCTGCTTCTCCGTGTGAGTAGAGGCAGGCAACAAGTCAAGGTTGGTCCGCAGGAAGAGACTGATATCCTTGTTGCTGTCCTCATCCGATATGGACACCGGCAGAACCTCCAATCCTTGGTTTATACTGTTGATAGAGGATTCAAATGGGTTTCTCGACGTAACAAAAACGCACAGAGGCCAGAATTCTTGCGCCTTCGTGAGGAAGTTAATGAGGTCCGAGCTGGCCTTGCACTCGTCCATAGCGTCAATGACCCAGTATTGAGGTCTATCTAGTTTGATCTTGAGTATACTTGTTAAGTAGACTTGGCGCCAAATAGCGTTGTGGTCGACCTTGTCGACAACCGAGTCCTTGCGGTCGAAAATCTCGGCGATAGTGGCGAGCATTTCAGGGTGGAGTATGGCCATCTGGTAGGCCATGGTCTTCAAGAAGGCGCTTGCAGTAGACTTGCTCTCACTTCCGCAGGAGAAAAAGAACGAAGATACGTCGCGCCCAAGTTCCCGGAGATGGTTTACGACGTTGCCGGCCAGGAAAGACTTCCCCGCGCCAGGACGGCCGCGAAGCCACATGAACCTAGATGAATAAGCGTCGCGCCACTCGCTAAACAATGGCTTCTCCAGCAGCCAGTCGCCAGCTCCGTGAAGGCGGCGTGTGTTCAGCATGAGGATATCGTCGTCGGGGGTGTCGGCAACGCCAAGCAGCTTTCCTAGTGCAGCCAGCCGCTCTTGGTCAATGTCCTGGGTGGCTCTCGAGCTCTTCCGCCGCAAGCTACCAATCAGAGTGGCGATCGCGTTCCTAACCGTCCTGTAGCATGGATCCTCGGGAGATGTGAAGCGGGCAACATCCCGGTGGTTTGCGTCTAGGTAGGTCCTCCGCTCGTTCTGATAGTTCATCATGGCGCAATGTTTCTCTACTATGAGACCTTTGCTCACTCCGTAGTTCATCGGTCTAGTCTCAAAGAAGGAGAACAGTTGTAAGTCGCCAGAGTACCGCGGGAACTCTTCATTGATGGCCTGAAGAACAGGGGAATGGGGCATCAGGTCCTTGACGAAGGGGCGGGAGCCAGGTATAAGCGATAGGATGCGATCTAGAGTATTAGCAATATCTGCCCCCTGGTGTGGTGTCGCTAGGAAGAACATGGCACATATCCGGCTCACGACGGCTTCATACGAGGGAATCTGCCTCCCAAGTATGTAGGCCCTTTTTATCACCAATCCTCCCATACTGTGACCGACAAGCACGAGGGGCACCTGTCACTCAGATGTCAGCAAAGCATTGGGGGAAAGCTCCAGTGTTCTGGAGATCGTTGGTCCTCGTACCCGCTCGCCATGCGGTATGCTTGGCGCATCCTGAATGGCAACAAGTAGGGACGTGGCGAAATCATGCACGTTCAAGACTGACTCGCGACTCAGGCCTGAAGAATATCCGAACGTGTGTATGCGGACATCGCGAAAGGACCCATCCCTTGGAAGCCACTCCTTCGGCCAAAACAGAGAGTCATCGCGGCTCCGACACCATGTGCTCTGTGAGCCCCCATTCAACCCGTGGACAAAAACTAGGTCGGAGACGGAGGCACTTCCGGGATCGTGAAGAGTCGTTAGCCCAAGGGCACCCTTAGGATGGTCGTTGACATCTTTGATGGCATCTCTCCTAATGAGGTTGCGGACGGAAAATGGACGCGAGGAAGCAGTGGTCGTAGTGGTACCCAGCTGCTGGAAATGCAGGGGCGGGGTATTTTCCATGGATGGCTCATACTACCCCAGTCATTCGGGGGTACCTTATGTAGGAGTCACCTGGGATGAAGGAAGTGAAGGAGACAGACTGCCAACTGCAAATAATTACTCGAACAACACCATAGAGGCCACGACGAAGGCTTCAGCTGTATGACAAGAGCTGCAAACGAAAGCGCCGGAAGTCCAGTAGGACTGAGGACCCAACTGCAGGCGTCTGGCGGGTTGCCAATACAGGAGCAATGAGCACGACGGGAGCCTTGCGTGGGGGAGGGAACCAGCGAGGTGCTGACGACGGGAGAGCCTATCACAGGATCCGAGCTGGTTTTGAGTAAGGTAGACATGGGCTAACCGCTGAATGAGGCAACTTTCTTCCAATCAGCTGCAAGAAGGGAGCAGATGTAACCATGCGATGCATTAGCTGGCTTAGGCCCTGTTGCCGACGGCCGTTGCTGCAATGTTCCATATCGGGCGCCACGGACTGGAGGCACGGTAGGGACAAAAAGAGATCTCTGCACTTGAAATGACTTAAGCAGAATGGAATGGGGCAGACAGACGGGGTGTTCAACAGCACCGATCCTTCTATCGTAGCCTCATAAACACACACCAAAGAGGAATAAGACTTCAAGTCATCCTCGGGTCGTACGTGGGGGTCTGCAGTGTGCCAGGGCAGTCTATGAAGCTATTTGTCGCGACGTCGCCTCATTATCGGTGCAGAGATGCGGTTCGCGTTTTAAGAGATCGACACCAGCGATCTCCGGCGCACAGCGTTGCTAGCATTTCGTCATATTCGCTTTGAGGAGGCGCAGTGCGGAAAAGGATAGAGATATCGTCGATCGAAACGCATAACGATATGAACCTGGGATGGCTTCGGGTTGGACTTGAGACGGGGAAATGATGTTGACACTCGACCGTACCTTTGGGTAGTCGCAGCAGCTGTAGCCAGCGGAAGTACGATAGCGGTCCAGGCGAGCATCTAGTCGGATGACAAGCGTAGCGTCATGTAGCTAAGTTTGCGAATCCGTACTGTGATAAGTCGACCTGAAGCCGCCGGCCCGATCGCAGCTGTCAAAAGTGACGGCTTGGCTGGCACGCTAGTGCCCCTACCAGCGGCGCGATAAGATGCGAACATTGATCGATCTCGAACTTTTTTTCAGACAAGCAAAAGCACAGTAAGATGTTGCCGAGTAGGGGTCTGTCGCGGCTACGGCCGGCCTTTGGGCATGGCCAACGTGTGAGTAGCTTTTCGGAATATGTATAACCATCAATTGCATCTAACGTTCGCCCCTTTCCAGTCATTTCAACAAAACTCCAGGGCTGTCGCCAGGCAGTTCGGCACAGCTTTCTCCAAGGCGCGAGTGGCATCGCGAAGCCCAGCAGTATCCGATGCGCTGAAGGCACGACGAGTAGGGGCGTCCCTGGCCGCCTCTAGTTTTGTAGTCGGCCAACAAATACGGTTACCGTCTCAACAACGATTTGCGTCGACGCAACCAGCCGCGCCATCACAGTCTGCTGCCCCTACTCCTGCCACGCCCGATGTCCTCCCCACAGACGTTTCCGCGACCGATGTTGACATCTCCGGCCTCGACGTTCTGAACATGCCAGAACAGATTGGCTTTCTCAAGTCGATGGGTCTCGACTACGGCTGGGGCCCTACGGCAATGATGGAATATTTGCTCGAGCACGTCTACATCTACACCGGCCTGCCATGGTGGGCATCTATCGTGGCGGTAGGCGTGCTAATCCGCGCCGCCCTCTTTGTCCCATCTATCAAGGCGGCAGATACGTCCTTCAAGATGCAGGAACTCCGCAAGAACCCCAAATACGAGGTCCTGCGCAAGGCATCGATGGATTTCCAAAACCCGGACCCGACCAAGATGGCAGCCGCCCGGCAGGAGCTCAGTGCATTTCACAAGGCTCACGGCGTGGAGATGTGGAGGACTTTCATTCCCATGCTCAACATGCCGCTGCTCTACGGCTTCTTCCGCCTCTTCCGTGGTATGGCAGAACTACCGGTCCCTACGCTGGAGACTGGAGGCATATTATGGTTTGCCGATCTTTCGGCCCAGGACCCTTACTATATCATGCCCATTGCGTCGGCCGTGACCTTGTTTTTTGTTATGAGGGTATGTAGCACCCTTATCGTTGATTTTCATTATCGCGGAAATATCACTAACTCGGGAACCAGTCGAGTTTGCCATACATGCCTGCTGAACAGGCCAACCTGATGAAACTCGTCAGCTACGTTATGACTCCAATTTCGCTCTTCTTTACAATGAACTTCTCCGCCGGTCTACAGCTCTTCCTCCTCACCACCGGCGGGCTCCAGGCCCTCCAGTCAATGCTGCTGCTACGGCCCGGATTCCGGAAACTGGTAGGTCTTCCGCCCCTGACGCGCACAGTCGGCACTGCGGCCCCGCTCTCTGCGGCTCGCACATCATGGCAGGCACCCCGAACTGCCACGAGTACCGCCGCGACCGTCGACGTGGGCAAAGTTGGGATTGTCCAGGACGCGACGAACAGCGCCAAGCAGGCGCGCCAGTCGTTGACTCAGAAGTTGAAGGAGTACACTGATAAGGGCGATGCCAAGGCTGCGAGGGCCAAGGCGATAAAGTACGAGGAGAGGCGTGCTCTGGAAGAGAAGGAGCGGTACTATGCGCGCATGGAGGAGCAGAGATTAAAGGCTTTGGAGAAGCAGCAGAAGGGACAGTAGGCGACACAAGCATGCGAGAGCTTGCGCAGCCAAGCGAGACGTCCCTGACGGCAAGTCGCCCTATGAAAAGGTTTGCGGCGCCTTTTCATTGTACGTGTACTATATCTGGCATCGCCCCATATTGCGCATTTTGTATCATATATACTTTTAGAGATGCAACTGATGCCACAGCGATTTCTCTTACTGCCTGGATTTGCTGTGTATCCCTTGGATATTGAGGGGCGATGTATCTCCGACTCCTGGGAGATCCCTCACCTCAGTAGGAACAGCGGATGGTGGGATGGTCCCAGTTAAGTTATTGCCCTGTCGGTCTCTGGTCTTGGAAGGTCGGCACATGACAACCGTACGGTCACTCGGAAGCTTGAAAGGAGGCATGTCGACAGCGTCAAGATTCCCGCTGCGGCTGGGCGGCGCGGCTTACCTCACCTACAATCATGGAATCCCCCGCACTTTGATCGCCCAATGCCCGCGGTTTGAACCTTGAAACGTCGTGCCACCAGTAAGTAGTACGGGCGTACCGCGTCAATACGAGGCTTGGTCGCTTGGAATCCAAGGTAAGGGAGAGGTAATTCAATTGCAGCTTCCTTACCAATCCGAGCAGCTCCTTCCCACAGCTCCAACTACAAAACGGCCATCGGATTAATGACGCGTATCCCCCCAGGCAACCACTTAACCACCTTCCGCCCTCCCCCCCCTCCGTTCTCTAAGATTTATCGTGAAACTTCGCAAAGGACCTGGAATGCACTGATAGATTCCACTGCAATCTAAATCACAATGGCGTCCCAATCCAACTTCGCTATGCGCTACGGACTCGGCGGAGCTGAACGCCCAGCTCCGCCAGCACCGCCGAAGAAGGAGAGTAAAGACGACAACACCAAAAGCGCCCCGTTGGACGACCCCTTCATCGATCGCAAGGGGCAGCCACCAGCTCCAGTTCTCAACGACAACGAGAGGGAAGTCAACCTTCGTCGTCAAGAAGCCACATCCAAGCAACGAGCTGAGGCCGTTGGTCGACAGATCCGGGCAAATCCTACAGTTGATCACCGTACGAGAGACCTTCAGGTTGCCCTGCAGCGCGCTCAAGCCGAACAGGCCGTCCGTGACCGTGATCGTGAACAGGCTCAAGCTCAAGCTAAGGCTAAGGCTCTGGCTCTCGCTCTTCGTCTCACCCACCATCAGCAAACTGAAGTTTCCCGCCAGCAACGTGTCCAGCAACGTGAAGCTCAGGTTGGTCGTGGACCTGAACCACTTCCAGGTACCCAACGACAGACTCCGGACTCCTCCGGAGCTATCCCTGGCCGTTGCCAGTCGCTGCCTGCCATTGATCATGTCTTAGCTCAACAAGCAATGCTGCGTCAGCAACAAATAGCTCGGAGCGAATCTACCCATCCCCGTGCCTGTGCACAAGCTCGAACTGTCAATCGACAGGCTAGCATCTCAGATGGCAGCGAACAACCTCAGGTGGCCACTCAGCAGCCTCAAGCGGTCCTCGAGCAAGCCAGGCAAGCTGTATATCAGCGAATCGAAAGTGCAAAACAACAAGCTCGAGCTGCCCATGAACACAATATCCGTGACCAAGCTATCCGCGAACAAGCTCAAGCTACACGTGAACAGGCCATCCGTGATCAAGCTATCCGTAGTCAACAAATACCAGCGTCGGTCCACCAACCTGGCCCAAATTCCCGGCCACACAATCCCCCATCCGCAACAGCAGCCTTCCTGGACCACACCAGCGCCACACGGATCTCAACAGACACCGTCATCGCCCGCGCTCTCAAGGCACAGTACCCCTCCCTAGAGCTAACTATCGTCGCCGAACACAACTGCCAGCTCCTCTCCTACGCAGCAGCGGGGCACGCTGTTGCAACGCCTGTCGCAGACTCAGATGCTGCTCCCGCAAGCCTGTCATGGAAGCTCTACGCCCCACCGGCGCGGCGTCTCGACGGCGGCGTCGGAGCCCTCGGCGAGCAGCCCATCTTCAGCAAGTACGTCTACCGCTGGTCCGGCCACGAGTTCATTGTCTACTTCGTCGACGGCCGGGACGGATCCGCCTCCTATCCCCAGATACGCAACTACTACGTCCTCTCGCCCGAGCCGCACCTCGCGGACCGCCTCGTCATGGAAGCGGGCAAGTGGTCGGACGACCTGCACGAGGAGATCCTCATCTTCGACCAGGGCACGTGGCAGAAGAGCAAGGAGCTGTACGCCAGCATCCGCGACGCCCGGTGGGAGAACGTCATCTTGGACGAAGAGATGAAGAAGGCCGTCATCGAGGACCACCTCTCCTTCTTCCGATCGCGAGACACGTATACCGGTCTCAAGGTGCCGTGGAAGCGCGGCATCATCTACTACGGCCCGCCGGGGAACGGAAAGACCATCTCCATCAAGGCGACCATGAACATGCTGTATCGCCAGACCCCGGAGATCCCGACGCTGTATGTGCGTACTCTGACCTCGTGGGCGGGGCCTGAGTTCTCTGTGCGCCAGATCTTTGCCCAGGCGCGGCGGTATGCGCCGTGTTACCTTGTGTTTGAGGATCTGGATACCATTGTGTCGGACAGCGTGCGGAGCTACTTCCTCAACGAGGTGGATGGCCTGAAGAATAACGATGGTATCTTCATGGTCGGCAGCACCAACCATCTCGATCGGCTGGATCCCGGCATCTCGGTAAGTTCACTTTCTTTCCGATGCTGGACAGCCAGCCTCTTGCTTGCTAATGCCCGCAACAGAAACGCCCGTCCCGCTTCGACCGGAAGTACTACTTCCCGGACCCGGACCTGGAGCAGCGGATCGCGTACTGCCACTTCTGGCAGAAGAAGCTGGGCGACAACGACGAGATCAAGTTCCCCGACAAGCTGTGCAAGGCCATCGCCGAGATCACTGACAAGTTCAGCTTTGCTTACATGCAAGAGGCTTTTGTCGCAGCCCTGTTGTCTATCGCGAGTAAGTCGGACTCGCCGGGCCATCGCGCTGCTAGCCCTGAGGAGGGCGTCGGTGAGGACGAGTGGATCGGTGTTACTGCCGAAGCGGATGATGACTTCGATGACGACGACAACAGTGATGATGATGATGACGACGACGACAGCGATGACCTGGAACAGTATGTCCTGTGGGTGGAGATCAAGAAGCAGGTCGCCATCCTTCGCGAGGGAATGGATGACAAGTCCTAGATTTTGTCGAATGTTGTCCAGGCTTTCTGATCCCGTTTCTCTGCCAAAACACAGGGCTGTCATAATGCTTGCTTTTTTGAGAAACGAAAACGCGACTATCTCCAGTTTATCTTTTAGCACAAGGTCGAAAGCCAAACCTACCATTATGTCTAGTCTAAGACAAAAAGAAATACACCACTTTCCTAAGTATTTCGCAAAAAGGAGACGTTGAATTATTAGGTCGTACCCGGACTCGAACCGGGGTTACCAGAAGATCTTGATCGAGTCAGAATCTGGAGTGCTAACCTCTACACCATACAACCAGTGGATGTTCGCTGGCCACCTAGGAGGGCTCTTGAGAGTGGGAAGGAAAGCCATGACTCGGTGGCTGTGCGTTCTGGGTCTGATCGTTGTCTCGAGTCATGCTCCTGCACTAGCAGCACCCAACCCTTGCTGGGGGCTACATCGGTACTCTTTAGGCGTCAATATGAGTTGCTTTAGAAATATTAGAAAGTATGGGATGATATATGTCGCCTTATGCCGAAGTGTGAATCTGTTGCTTGGCAGTTATGATGTGTTGTTAGGCGCCTCCTCTGTCTGACCTGGTCGGTTATGCATCTTCGACAACCAGTTTGTTAGAAAGCCCAACACGCAGGCCGATCATCTACCTTATTTCAGAAGGAGCTTCTGCATAACAGTCAGTAAGGTTGATAATTACTCAACACAGACGAACTTGCGTCAGATTCATTGGAACTTGGCCTCCTGGGTGTTGTCTGGGGTAGATTCTAAAGTCGGGACTATAACCTCTTGATATGTTCGTCAATGTCTCATAACTAGATCACTAGATCCGGATTTGAGTATAGTTCATCAGTGGGCAGAACTCCCTTCTGGAGACGCTAGAGTGCCGTCATGAAAGACCCTTTCCAAAAGCTCGCCAAGGTAGGAGACTCGGAGCCATTGGTATGTAGTCTAGGCGATAAAAAGCAAAATTATCAAGAGAGAGGCCCTCCTTCAAACCGTTCATCTTTGGTAACATTGAAGAAATATGTGGCTATGGACTGTTTTTGAGCAAAGAAAGTGAAAAATAGACGACTAAAATTTAACACGAAAGCTTTGGGCCCTAGTCCAAATGAGAACTCAGACCTTCATTGCTCCACGCTCTCTCTTGAATGAGTTTGGCTCTCTCGGGGTATGGGTACGTGTTGAAAGTATGAGTTGGGAGTTGTCGGGGCCTCCGTTGGGGTGAGAAATGCAGTGTACCTTGTCCAACGCCACCGACAAATACCACCTTCATGCTTGCGACACTTCGCAACGTGCCACGCCACGATTTCCTGCCAAAGTACCAGCTAATAGGTTAGACGGTATGACTTGTTATAGACAGATAGTGTCTGGGATCGGCCGGACACGTTGGCACTTGACTCTCACCTTAAAACAATCACCTTATCAGATCACATTACCAGCAGCCTTTCTTCGGCGCCGCTGAGATATTCGCCGAAGTTCCAACATCGGGGCAAGAACATCGGAAAGAGCCTCACAACTGGGAAGATATCAATGTTTCGTTGCTTGGACGAGACCTCTGCTGTATTACTGTGCTGGGCCTCAGGTCGATAGTACTGGAGCTGGAGCAGGAGGGAAACGAGACGACATCTCGTCAGTCAAGTCATGTATGAGCACAAACATGCTTCGCTCCATGAGTCTAGTATCGTAGAGAAACGTACCACTTGGAGTCTGTCGTTTCTAGAACACTGGAGTGTACGCGCAGATGACCCTCTAGCATATGGGTACTAATCAAGCAAGGCAGATGTGGACGGTCCACATCAAAATACCTTACGGGATGCCGCGAACTTGGACGTTCATAAATCATGATTAGGATTAGAAGTAGTAGGTACAGAAGAGTCCCCCAGCCCTGGCGTGCCCACATATCCTTGCATCGCCCGACAGTCGAGGTAGTTGTTCTCGATAAACGGCGTCGCGATCTGCACCCCGTACACGTCCGACCATTCCGCCGCGCCTTCCAAGGGCGCAACCTTGGCGCTGACACGGCCTTTCACGAAGACGGGTTCGTAGGCACCGGACGACATGCTCGAGTCGAAGAGGCGGATCATGTTATCGCACGTGCTTCCGTTCGCAAAGGTCGGCTGGTTGGTGATGTTCTTGAACACCTCGATCGAGTACGGCCTCGCGGCTGATCTCGGGAGCTTCGAGACTTCGACCTCGGCGTACTCGCCCATGCTCTTCGCCCTGAAGTAGGTCGCTCCACCCGGGAGACTTTGATATGCGTCACACAGTGGCTCGAACTCGGCAGGAGAGACTCTCGTCCCGTAGGCCATAGAGCCCTGCAGCGCGATATCGTGGTCCGCGGATATCAGCTGTGCTGGTGCCCATCGGAATGAGGAGTAGCCATCGCCCAGGAGGTCCACAAAGGGGAATTCGAGCCCGATTCGCTGGTAAAATGTCAGCATCACCCTCGTTACTCGTGTCCCAAGATTGTCTGTCTTACCGAGAAGTCTTCCAGCGTGATGTCGAAGGCTTTGAGTTGGACATCGTGGTCGTGAGCCGCCTGCACAAGGACTGGGTACATGCCCTCGGGGAAGTGCGGTAGTATCGAACGGTAGGCATGTTCGAGAATGCCGTATTGAGCGGGGATAAGACGTCTTGCCGTCTCTAGGGGAATGGGGATGATGGCAAGTGTGGCATTGAGGACACCTGTGGCGTTGTTCGGGAACGTCGAGGCGATTGGGTTCGCAAGA
Organism: Coniochaeta sp. PK30-01; assembly: GCA_023628855.1. Lineage (NCBI taxonomy): Eukaryota > Fungi > Ascomycota > Sordariomycetes > Coniochaetales > Coniochaetaceae > Coniochaeta > Coniochaeta sp. PK30-01. The sequence continues at coordinate 148,477 of JAMAJW010000041.1, read as the reverse complement.
TCTCGGCTGACACATATTTGGTCTGGAGTAAGACTAAGAACCGACTTGCTCGTGTGTAGGAGAGCCGAGCAGGCTACCAGTACAACCAGAATGCAGATGTGGAACAGAGATATAGGTAACGGCATCTTGGACAATGTCACTCGACCGGACCAAGAGTCGCTTCGATTCCTGACCTCTACGGGGAGCGTAGAGGACAGAGGCGATCGGACCATCTTGAATGGCATGGCGGCGTCCACCAGGAAGAAACGATCCTCGCAACCTCACGAGTCAAGTGACGGAGAGTGGGTGGTGGGATGGAGCGCAGATAGCGTGGACGGTGAAGAGGAGCAAAGCGCTAGAGTAAGAAAGAGACAAGCGTAACGCGAGAGCAGTGAATTGCGCGCTGGCGTTCTGCTGCTATTTCATTCATCTTGTTTTCCATCGGCGGCTGCGAAGGCCAGACTCGGACCTGGAACATCTGGCAATCCCAAACCGGCAACGGTGGAGAAACGGGAGTGAAGCTTGCCGGGTGGTCCATTGTTTCGGATTTGGGTGTAGCGAGACCTGTCACCGCGCGACAGCTACAGGTGTTTCGGGATCATTGGGGGTAGACTGCCCAGGTACAGCGCCAAGCTGCGTCAGTATTGGCGCGGCTTTGTCCAATTCCGCGCCGCAAGGGAGAAGCTCAAAGAACACCATCCTAGAACAAGACAAAGAGCTTCCGGTACAGGATTGCATCCGGTGTTCTAGATGCAATAGAATGCGCGGGAGGATCGATCCCGGCAGGCAGAAAATGGGGAGCAGCTGCAGCAATATGACAGACAAGAGCGGTCAGCTCACTTGAAGCTGGCTATCAGAGTCAGTCTAATAAGCTTAGTCCGATTTCTGGGTGACGTGATGAATATGAATGGGTTGAATTCTCAGGCCGGAGCTCGGATTTGCACCTTGCAGATGGTTTCGTCCGGATGAGGCGTCTTCCGGCGCACATGGTCGGCGGAAGTGGACACATGCCCCGCCCTCCCCGCCAAACATCGACAAATGATTCCTTTCGATCTTGGAGATCGACAGGAACATGTTTGTCCTTGGGAAGCGGGGAAGTGTACAAGATGGCCGTTTTGATGCGGATTGTTATCTTCCAGTCGTTGCGCGTCGCGTTGATGACCGCGCATAGCTTTGACGGGTGGGATGGACGATTTGGTGTTGAAGCTCTGCCCGCTTGGGAAGGAAGGTGCAGCCTAGACTGGACATGTGAGTGTCTAAGGTAATCACCAAGAACGTGCTTATCTTGAGCAGGTATTCGCAGCTTGCAGCACGGAGGTATAACTGGCTTCCACAGCAGTAGTACCTCGTAAATGTACGGCAATCGAAAGGTGAAATTGACCTTGTGGTCAGTCGAAGCGTCGAAGGTAAAGGACCTTGGCAATGAAACGGAAGCTGACTCAGCCCGTGAATAGTAATCACCTCTTTTCTCATATCACCTATTCCTTTACGAACTCTCTGCCATTCCTACCTAGGTACGCTGGGAGCCATTGGGTCAAGTCTGCTTACCTTGCGGCCTAGACAGCGTAAGCAACTTCCAAAGAGGAAGTTTTTGGTCCTGCGCGGACGACGACAGCCTCGTCATGGCCAATGTTTGGAAAGCTTTCGGGCTACCCGGCCGCAGGAACCGCGACACTGAGAAATCAAGATCGCTTGCTTTGTAGACAGCTACAGGATACTCTCACGGAATATAAACGCCATCGGAACTGAATGTACTCACTGTGGAGGAAGTCTTACTGCAGAATTCCTAGAAACAGGGGGTATCAACTACCACAACTGTCTCCAGTAACACCTTACATCAAAGCTCTTTGCGGCAACATCAGTGCTAGTGTAGATATTTCAGAGTAAAACACCCGCCAGAATGGCTGAGAATACAGACGAGAGTCACAGCATAGACCTCGCGGTAACTACTGACTCTCTGCTGAACGCTTGGATTCACTCGCCACAGGAAGAAGCTGACTCCGTCCAACAGCATCGGCGGGAGCGCGGCCGCCTGGCCCAACGTGCCTTTCGGCAGCGCCAGATTGACACCATCCGCGCCCTAAACGAAGAGAACCAGGAGCTGAAGGATGCTATCGCACGGATAAGCAAAGCCGCCGCCTCCAACCTGAGTAGCATGACCGACCCGGACCTGCAAGCGGCCATCCAGCACGCACGGCAAGTTGCCAAGCTAGACGCCAACGTCGGAGGCTCCGGCGCATGTCACCACAGCTCCGACAATGACAGCCACTATCCTCGTCACATCAGACCATCTGAGTCGTCGAAGGTGCCTTCAACAGCGCTCTCAGACACCGGCATCCTGGACCCGTCCGACATCACCGGCCCTCATCACCACCACTTCTTGCCCGCATCCCACTCATCCGACGACACGAACCTAGAAGAACTACCAGACTGGCAGACGTCCCCGGGCCCCTCGCACTCCCTCCCCCAACACACCTCCTCCCTCTCCTTCCAGCCGCAAATGTCCCCCCGCCTGACCTACGGCCTCCTCTTCCCGCCCGCCTCTAGCCCCACCCCCAAGATGACCAACCCTCCCCCAGACATAGCCGCCTACCTCGGTCCCGCCTCCCACACCTTCTCAGGCACCCTCTTCTGGTCCGCTCTCTCCTACGCCTACCGCGCCGTCCGCGCCGCCATCCGGCTCCCCTCCCCGTCCCCCGGCGCGGGTCCGGGTCTCCTCTGCCAGCCGCCGCCATCAATCATCTCAAATGCCCACCTGCCTGCCGTCCCCTCCCACCCAGCCGAGTACGCCGACGCCGTCTTCGCTTCGGCGCTGCGCCACACCTCCCTGGCCCGGCTCCACGACCTGCTGCACGCGCGGCTGCTCTTCGGCCGGCAGGGCTGGGTCCCCGCCGACCACCCTGCCGCCCGCGACCCGGACGCCTGGATCAGGCTGAACGCGCTCATCCTGCGCCACGACGACGTTGACATCGCGGACTGGTGGGCGCCGGCCGACGTCGAGGTCTACGTGCGTGTAAGAGGGGCGGAACCGGCTGTTGTTATCGCGACGCTGGTCAATAAGGGGCGGTGCTTTGGCGACGGGCCGAGGTGGAGCGCAGATCTGATCAGGGAGGTGGTGGGCGGTGTCAGTGGGACTGTTTAGTCGGCGCAAGGTCGATATTTTCCAGACCGTAACCGGTCGGCTGCAGTATAGTGCTTTTTACGTAATATCTACGCTCTCCGAGTTGTATATACAATGTTCGATCCGAGCCTTGTTTTGAGTCTGGTGTTTATCGACAAGTTTATCGACGACCAGCTCGTGTCTTTCCACGTCTCAGAGCTTCCTCATCTTCTGCGTCGTGTCGGTGCACCGAGCAGTCAGCTTCCCGCCATTGACAGTAGCCAGACCCGACCACTGCAGCTGCTTCGGCACATGCTTTTGAATGACAGGTAGCCAGACGGTGTCATAGAGACTAGGCCCGCCGTCGGCGGCCTTGCTGCCCGGCTCCAGGCTCCCCAAGTTCGTCGAGTCGGTGCAGCACGGACTGGCGGTGCCCCAGAACGGGCCGGCCGCCCACGCGGTCCAGCCGATGTACTCCGGGTTCGTCTCCATGTAGGTGAGCAGGTCATTGAGCATGGTGGCGCACCCAGTAGTGTTGGACCCTCCGAACTCGGTGATGAACGCCTTGAGGTTGTGCTGCTTCAGCCAGGCGGTCAGGTCCTTCAGGTTCGAGGCCGGATCCTGCGTGCACGCCGTGTGGCCGCCGCTGAAGTCCTGGTCGAGATACTCGTGCACGTCGACGGCGGTGTTGTTCAGCGGGTCGACCAGCTTGTACAGGAAGGTGCTCGTCGCCTCGCTGCCGCCCTGCGTCCAGGCGTGACCTCCCGTCCAGCTGTTCCCGGGCGCGATGATGAGGTTCTTGGCTCCCGAACTGCGGATGGCATCCACCGCGGCCTGGAGGTTGGACAGCAGCAGCGCGCTCGGCATATCGTGCGGCTCGTTCATCAGACCGAAGAGGACCTTCTCGTTGCCGGCGAAGCGCTTGGCCAGCTCGCCCCAGAAGGCACCGAACTGCGCCGTGGTGGCGGCGGTAGGATCAGACGAGTTTCCAATCACGCTTCCCGAGAAGGGCTGAGATGATGGGTCGTTGTACCGCATATAGTTGTGTGGATCCAGGATTGCGTCTGTGTTTTGGTCAACATCAGTGCTGCAATTCAGTACAGACCACGTTTCGATTAGACTTACAGGCCTTCTTGGTGACGGTGATGTAGTCGATCGCATCCTTGAAGTAGCCGAAATGCGTCTCGTTGAACTTTGCTCCCAGGCCATAGCTGAGAGGGCACATGCGCTCGAGCAAGAAGGCAACACGGAACAGGTTCACCTTGAAATATGTGTCGTCAGCACCGACATCGTAACAAGGGACGCACTGTTCTGACCTTGTTCTTGTCAATCATGACATCGACCGCCGCATTGTTGATGAAGGAATAGTCCACCCCGAAGCGACCAGGGAGACCGGTTCCCTTCGTCGACGTGGCACTCCAGACACCAAATTCTCCACTGGACTCAGCAACACCAGCATAGTAGATCGTGGCAGATGCTCCTTGAAGCAGAGCCGCGGCCAAGGTTACAGCCGACACGAGGAACTTCATTTTGATGCAGATTTCTCACTTGGACTTCGAAGGCTGCAATTCCAGAAGCGTAGCGGTGACACTAAGAACGCCGTCGTCACTGAGGCCCAGCATTGGTTTATGTAGGGAGAGAACTGAATGGTGGGAGTCAATTGGAGGTTCGCCTGAGGAATTGGCATCCGAGGCCAACATCATCCTCATCTAGGTTAAAGAAGGTTTGTTGCCGCCTTTTCGGAATACTACGACGGAGTATCTCAATAGCCTCCAATCAACCTAGACGTTCGTATTCTTGCGATTGGCACATGAAAGCCGGTACCTGCATCCGGCAAGGAGGCAATGGACTCTGGGTCCTCGCGAAATGTTTGTCGATATTCCATAGTGTAGGATGAATCGAGCATTCTTACACATGGCGGAGGCATCGATACGCGAGGCTACACGCGCGTTGATGAGGAGAACCGAGGGCGGAGGAGGGCGCTCCGTAAGCATCGTCCCTCACCAACCACCACCCACAGGCCGGCTAGTTTAATTTCGACCCGCCTGCCCGGGTCGTGGTCGAAATCCCGACAGCGCTGCCGGCGTGTACTGCATGGCAGAACAACTGCCTTTAGCTATTACCGTGCGTTCCGGGCTTATCGGGCCGCACCTTCGCCTGGTAGTCAAATGCTGTTATAGGCGAGGACTGACTCCTCGTCTATAATGCTCCGCCAACAAGCTGAACGATCAACATTGCGATGCGCACCTTCAGACCGACCCTCCGCTCTGTTCTGGCAAAGTCGTCTCTGGTTACCACCGTAGCATATTCCTGAAGCCATTGCTGCTCCTCGCGCAGACGCTTCTTTAATCCCTCGTTTTGCGTCACGATCATGGCGTTCGCCTCGAGGTCCAGAGAATAACTCCTCTTGGTGTAGTTTGAACTACCGATGAGGCTTATGGACGGGCCGGAGTCGTTGGGCAGTGTGACCCAGAGTCCTTTAGCGTGATATGTCCAGGCTCCTGGCTCGCCAACAGTGCCTCTGCGCCACTCCTTGAGTACTGTCGAGTCGCGCTGCTTGCTGTGATACACCGCCTGGACAAAACGCCTGGCTAGGAGGGTATAGGCCCCAGGAAGCAGACCTGAGACGCCAGGCGAGTTATAAAAGCCATTGGCATAAGGGGAAGCTGTTATCACGGTGTTGTTCCGCGAAGTAGTGGACAGCAATAGTTTGGTGAGAGACGGAGCTGGGTTGAAGTATCCCGCGGTAAACGTCCACGAGGAGTTCTCATACTGGGGCGACGAGAGAGTCTTCAGCACGTGAGTGATAGCCGGAAGTTCCGTGGACGAATCAGGCCGCAGCAGCTGTGATAACTGTGCAAGCACAACCACAGAGGTGTCCGGGGCAGAACAACTGTCATTACCGGTAGTGGCTATCCTCGTCTGTCGTTGGGATATGATATTGCGAAGGAGTATGGTAGACTTCGAAACGAACTCCTTGTGGTCGTCCAGAGGAGACGGCGCAGGGTTTGCTTCAGGCCAGACAAGTTCAAACCCAGCCGCGACTTTCGAGGGTTTGACAAGGAAGCTGAGCGAAGATACGGTATTGTGAAGAGTGAAAAAGTAGTCCGTGATCTCTCTAGAGGAGAAAACGTGGTATCGATCTTGTCGATTCGTAAAGTAATCGTTCGAGAGGTTCGCCCTGAATCAGTACAGGTTAGCAGGTGCAGAGGCCTCTGCTCATACTCAAAGACATACCCCGAGAGCATGATCTCGTCATCAACACCGTAAAGCTTCATGTGCTGCAAGCCCCATCCCTCGTTGATCCTCCTGGGTATATGCTTTTTCCTCAGTCCGGTCAGGTTCGGGGTATGATACATCCTGATGTCGACACGTTCCGGACCAAACTCGGCGACCAATGGCGCCAGCAAGGATGCGCATGATGGGTTCGGAGCTTCGCGAGTCCCGCGCAAGGCGTCTGTGAGGATGCTAAGCTTAACGTCCGGCTTGTTTCGCAGCGTTTCCTGGAGTGTGGCGATCTTGTCGACTCGTCAGCGTGGTGGACGCGCTCTCAAGATTTCGAATAGCATACCAATTCCGTCTCTGATTTTCCGATATATAAAGTTGCAAGGAATATTCGTCTCTCGGCATTTCGTATTTTGTCCTGTTCCTTGCTTAGCTGACGAGCTGCGATATAGCCTTCCGGTGATTGCGCACCTTGAGAGCTTCGTAAAATTCCGCAGGGGTCTGTAGGATATGGATCTGAGACCCGTTGACCTTGAACGAGGGTGCTAACTTGTCGAGCTCGACGGTGAAAGGGGCGAGCATGGCGGCAGTGCTCTGTGACGCTGGCGGAGCTCCTGAGCTAGGTATCGAATAGCGTCGGCACTGCACTCTGGCGTACCGCAGGTCTGTCCGACAGACTGCCTGCCTGAGCTTGGTCGCACATCTTGGGGCACTCCTGGCCAGCATAGCAACTGCACTGGCGCAACTTGCGGGATGCCACAGGTACTGTGTAGAGAGTCTGACTGTTAGAGAGATAATAGTCGAGGAAGCTTGATGGAATTCCGAGATAGAACACCCCACATGCCTTGGAATTGGATCTTCCCATTGGCTGCGTTACATCCCGGCCGGCAGCTGCAAGGGTAAGTTCGGTAGCGTCTCGTCATGATGCGGCTCTTTCCAGCTCCACCCAAACAATTCGACTTCACCTCCATCGATAGCGGTCCATTGCGCGGTCAGCTGGCCTCATACAGTAACGATGTCGTACCTTACGCGGACACTAGGAAATCTTCGCAAGATTGGCCTGAAGGTTGGTTGTCTCGTCTGTATTGTCGAAGGGCTCGTGCTGACCAGAACTCTAGGAATACTGGCACCAACTGCAGGTATGGACTCCGGCTCCGGCTTCGACTTCATGACCACCACGAGCAGACGCTGATGATCAATCGTTCGGAATGACAGTATATCGGTACGCTTCGAAGCAGCCTCCAACATCACGGGCGGTCGTATTGACAGATTCCAGGTGACACGAAGGCCGGCGTCCTAGTCGGAACTGACAAGTTCGGCAACAAGTTCTACGAGAACAACGACGAATTGCCACGTATGTCTGCGACACACCTGTTCCTGTGTCGACACGCGGATACTGACAGACATACCAGTTCGCACAAGATGGGTGGACTACTCTCACCACGATTTTGATCCGTATGCGCCGGCCCCTCCATCCGGGACGACCCCCCGCCAATGGCCGGGCAAAACACTGACCGTGTAATATAGCTCGCAAATCGAGCCCCAGTGGCACTTCTGGATCTCCTACGGCACCGACACCGTCCCAAACAAGGACCCGATCATGGAGACGAACCGCAGCTGGGCGTCAAAACACCACATCCCAAACAGGACCTTCGGCCCCGGCGCGTTCAAGACGTATAGCACGTATGTGTATTTCCCGGCGCCGCTTGAAGAAGAAGAGCATAGCTGACATCGAAGCAGAACGAAGCCCAAGATCAAGGCGTGGGAGCCAGTCGCCATCCCGAGGTAAAGCGCCAACTGGGAAGGTATTTGGTTGTACATATGGTTACGGTTTGACGGGGCGGTTAGATACTGAATCTGACCTCTATTTGCATCCATCGTTGTGTGATTGTCTCGGTTATGTTTCGTCCCCCTGTTGTTCTGTTATGACTGAGTGATATGTATCACTGGGTTGCAAATGACGATGCTAGTTCATGACCTTCCGAACCGTTAGACACTGCACGGCGTGTCACTCTACCTCAAAGTTCGACGGCCATTGAGCGATCCGAGATATCTAACGAGCCGAGGAGCGTGCCGTTTACGATCCATGGCTCTGTTGAAGCGGTTGACGAATTCCAGGACCAGCAGTGCGGCGGCCGGCGGCTATTGCAAACGTTGTGCGGCAATGATCATGTTGCTGGGGGCGATGTTCTCTGCGTGCGGTGTGTGCGAGGAGTCGCTAGTGTGAGAACAGTGACTCACTGTGCACCGTTTGAGTTCGCATCCTGAGGGTTTAACTTTAACCTCACCACCTCAGGCAGCCAGCTCAGACCACCCAGCACTCCTTTATAATTCAAAAATTGGAGTCGTTCCTTCGCCCATCGGGCAGCCACATTACGGAGTGGTCGACTGGGCAATACGGCCGGTGTTTCCCAAACGACCAAGGGGCCCGAGTTCGACCCCCGCCCTATGCAAGAAAAAAAAAACAAAAGGAAAAAAAAGGATAAAGGGGGGTGACAAAAAAAAGACAAGCAGGGGAAAGATTGAAAAAAAAAATGAAAAAAAAAGGACAAGAGGCAAAAAATCGAACTCGAGCTGCACCGGCCATACCCCGAAGTAAACCCCCATTAGGGGGGTTTCGTACCCGCCAACCCCCAGCCCGGGGCTTGGCGGGGAGCTTTTGCTACTGATGTCTCCTATGTACCACTCACACTGCACTACTGTACGACTCCCATGTACCACTCAATGTCTTTCACTTTTATCGTTAAACTCGAGGGGGAAGCTACTGTGGTGATATACACTACCGGTTGAGCTACGTTTACTGGCTGAAGGAATGATCTTACCTTGTATCCTAATTATGAATTATCGTACAGCCCAAATAGTCTACTACGTCCAATGTGCTCTTCATGTCTACTAGGAAACGAATGGGTAATATCTTCTGCATGGCACGCTTTGCACCATTGTCTCTCAGCTAACAGTACTATATGGATCTCACTGCTTCTGTCTTGGCCCGTCATTCTGCAAACCTCGACACTGTTCATCGTTACCACACCACACACAAACGCAAAGACGCAAATGTCCCTTCATGCAGAATAATAGATGCAACAAAGAAACACAACGCAGCAATGAGCAAAACACGAAATTGACAGGGCCATCATGCTGATTGCATTCCGAAACGACGAGAGAGAAAACATGCAAATCGCCATACATGCAGTTATATTTGTCTTTCGGTCTAGTTGTCTGATGGCGGGAACCCAGATCGATCTTCTTATATACAGCAGCGGGTTGTGAACAGACGCCACCGAGTCCGGACGTCTAGACGCGCGATTCGATTGCGGCTTTGATCGCTGTGGCCGAATGTCAGTATCTTGCGACTTGGTTTACAGCATTGGCACCTTACCTTCAGTCGTCACTCTAGCATCACCAAACAGCATCCTGGTTCCCGGCATGTAGAACATGGGATTTGGCACATCGGCTAACGGAGTATGTCAGTAGGACGCGCGACCAACATTGAGCAAGGCCAGAATATCAAGACTCACCATAGCCACTGGCCATGCCTCTCTTCATGACGATCGTCTGCTTGCTCTTCCACGCATGCAGAACCGGCATGCCAGCGATGGGGCTACCCGGCTCCAGAGCAATCGGGTTGACCGTGTCGTTGGCACCAATCACAAGGGTGACATCGGTGTCGCCGAAATCGTCATTGATCTCGTCCATCTCGAGAACGATATCGTACGGCACACTCGCCTCAGCGAGCAGCACATTGCACTGGCCCGGCATGCGGCCAGCGACGGGGTGTATCGCGAAGCGGACGTTGATACCCTTCTTTCGCAGCATGTTGGTGATATCCGATATTGCGTACTGGGCCTTCGCAACAGCCATGCCGTAGCCGACGACTATGATGACCGACTCTGCATTTAGGAGGGCCTCGGCCGTGTCCTCGACAGTCGTCGTCGTGATCTCGCCCTCCATCTTGTACTCTGATGCCGCAGCAGGTGCCGATATGCCACCGAAGAGGACATTGGTGAGCGAGCGGTTCATGGCAACGCACATGATGTATGACAGGATCGAACCAGATACACCTATCAAGGCACCGACTGTGGTGAGCAGCGAGTTGTCAAGCATCAGACCTTCGGCCACCAGGGCAAAGCCGCTGTACGCATTGAGGACAGTAATCACGACAGGCATGTCGGCACCTCCGATAGCGGCTGTTGTCGTGAAGCCTTTGGCGAACGACAGAGCGGTGTTAGCGGCAAGAGCTCCGGCAGCAATCATGGGCGAACCAGGCGCCATCGTGACGAAGGCACCCATGGTAGCCACATTGGTAGCCAGGAGACTTGAGTTGAGAAGGTGCCGACCGCGCATGATCAGGGGCTTGGACGACATCTTTCCAGCAAGTTTGAGAAATGCTACAATCGAGCCGGTGAAGGTGACGCCACCAATGAGCACGCCGAGATACGCAGTCACAAGGTGCAAGGTCGAGACGTTGTCTAGGTCAGCCATCACACTTCCAATACTTGTCAGAACTGCAGCCAAGCCGACTACCGAATGGAGAGCGGCAACAGTCTGTGGGAGATCTGTGGGTGTGATTCTTTTTCCGATCAAAAATCCCGCGAGGCCACCAAGGGCAGCAAGTCCACCAAATTGTGTCAGGACCTCGGGAGAGAATCCGACAGCATGCAAAGACGCAAGCACACCAGATCCGACACCGAGCATGCCAAGCATGTTGCCCATGCGAGCAGTAGTTTGGGATGCCAAGCTTGAGATAGAGCTAATGCAGAGCACAGAGCTGACGAGATATCCGGCCTGAACGAGACCAGCAGCACCGGTTGAAGCAGCAGCAATGAAGCCACCTCCAAAGAGGACGGCGGGAACGATGTAAAGCATCGGGTAATCGGGTGGGTCGGTTGGGCGTCTGAACATATCCAGCATGCGCTTCGTTATGACAAAGCCGCCAGAGACATTGACGAAGGCCAAGAAGACTGAGGCAGCTCCAAACAATTGGGGAATCGTGCCAGGTAGGTAGCCACCGCCGAGGATGAACAAACCACCGACACCGACCATTCCCGAGATGGCGTTGGTTACGCTCATGAGGGGGGAATGCAGGGCAGGTGCGACACCCCAGACAACACGGTAGCCGATGAGGGATGCCAACGCAAAAGTGAAGGCATTGTTCATGAATGCAGGCCCGGTGAAGGTTCCTAATGCAAGCGCGGTTCCCATGCCGCCAGTGACAAGAGCGACCTCTCTGGTAGTTTTCTGGAACGGTGTGACGGCGACGACCTCGGCCGCCTGCGTCGCAGGAGCCTTCACAGGTGCCGGTGGCGGTGCTGGACGAGGAGCTGGGGGAAGTATGTCTCCCTTGAGGGTCACGATCGATCCACGGACGACCTCGTCCGAAAGGTCGATGCCGAACTCCTTCTCCTTCGGGGTCATGGACAGCAAAAACTTGGTGATATTGTTCGAATAAAGCGTCGACGACTGAGTTGGGAGGCGAGACGGCAAGTCCGTGTAGCCAATGATCTTGACGTCTTTGTAAGTAACAAGTTTGCCGGGTTCCGTCTTCTCGCAATTGCCTCCAGCTTCGGCGGCAAGGTCGACAATAACCGAACCAGGCTTCATGAGTTCAACCATGGACTTGGTGATGAGCTTTGGGGCGGGCTTTCCGGGAATCAGAGCCGTGGTGATGATAATGTCCACATCACGAGCTTGTTCGGTAAACAGCTTCATCTCGGCTTCAATGAACTCCTTGGACATCTCCTTGGCATAACCTCCCGCCCCTGAGCCGTCTTCAGCAATGTCAACCTCAACGAACTCAGCCCCCAGCGATTGGACCTGCTCCCTAGCAGCGGAACGAGTATCAAAGCCCCTGACAATAGCTCCGAGTCTCCGCGCCGTGGCAATCGCACTCAGGCCAGCAACACCGGCACCGATGACAAGAACCTTGCAAGGAGGGATCTTTCCTGCAGCTGTGACCTGGCCAGTGAAAAATCGACCAAAAACGTTGGACGCCTCGAGGACGGCCTTATAGCCGGCGATGTTAGCCATGCTACTCAGCGCGTCGAAGACCTGTGCCCTAGAGATCCTGGGGATCAAGTCCATCGCGAAGGAGGTTGCCTTGCGCTCCGCGAGTTTCTCGACGAGGGGCCTGTTCTGGGCCGGCTGCATGAAGCTGATGATCGTCTGGCCTTCCTTCACGCCGGCGGCTTCATCTATGCTTGGGGCTCGGACCTTGAGCACAATGTCTGCATCGCGCCAAACGAGTCCAGCAGAGTCAACCAGGGTCGCGCCGGCCTTCTCGTAAGCTTCGTCATGGAAGTCGGCCAGCGCTCCTGCACCGCGCTCGACGAGAACTTTTGAGAAGCCCTTTTTGAGAAGCAGGGCTACATTTTGCGGCGTCAGCGCCACACGACGCTCGTTCGGATACGTCTCGCGCGGAACGCCGACAGTCAGATCAGCGTACGGCACCGTCGCCGGGAGAACCGTTGTCGAGTAAGTGGCGCCGGTACTGCTGGTCGAGCGCTGAAGCGCATTTGGGGTGGTCGATAGCACCGAGGCATGGCGCACAAGCTGCAGCGGCTGCGTCTTGGGTAGAGTGAGGGCTACTGAGGACGTCGCCGTCGGGGTGCACAACCGCTTGTGGCGGCTGATAGTGCCATGCCATGCGCGTCGGGAGCTTGCAGCTGTCCCAGACAGACCTTGAAGTGACGCATGTTCTATGCATGGTGGTTAGGCATATTTACCGAGATTTACAAGGTCAGAAATGGATCTAGATTGCCTCACCCTGAAGAACGGCGGACTGGAGAGCACGGAGGCACTCAACAGGACGGGACGGTGTCGCACGATGGGCCACAGCTGGCCGCAACAGAGATAACGACATATTGGCTGTCTAAAGCGCTCGCGCCGTCGCGACTGAGACGGGAAGGACAGTTGTTATCATCTGTTCACGTGAATTTTTTTGGAGAAAGGCGCGAACGAGGACTTGGGAATGAGGAGGAGTTCGATAAATTGGAGAAAGCAGAGTTGAGCTGACAGTTGAGTTTGAGCTATTTGGGAGGGAAGCTTGCTATTTGCTGCACAATGATGCGCCACTCCTTCCAGCGGATTGGCGTTCAGATGCAGGAGATGGCATCACACAGCAGGTCACAGCTGAGGGACGGGGAAGAAGGGAGAAGAGAGGAGGAGGACTATCAGAGGGAGTGTAGCGCCCAGATGAGGGACACACGATGGAAGAGACCAGGAGAGTGATACCCTTTACCCCGCCTTTTCCGGGGTCCTCGTGCCGTCGCTCGCGTGGTTCTGGTTGGCGTAAAATATAGCCGGGGTTGGGGGGCGCACGGGTGGCGTAACATGCTGAAGAACGCTAAGCTGGGGGAGGTGCATGGGGGACAATGGGGTTGGCTCGTGCCCCTGCAGAACCTCGTTGGCGATCAAGCGGATGTGGGGTTCCGGGTTGTACGAATGCGGAGAAAATCTCCCTTGACAAGTCACGATGCGAGCACATCCTCCTCAACTTATCTTTTTTTCATGGTTTGAGTACATCGAATCTGACATTATCTATACCACTACGAGCTGCTCCAGGTGAGCATAAGACTGGGCACCATAGCCCCTTGAACCGAGTGAGATTTCTAGACTCCTGACCGTCAGCTTGTTACGACATCTGCAAGAGTAAAGTTCGGCCATTTCTCTGCTACCGAGCCCCAATTTGTCAGGTCAGCATAGCCATATGCACGGCATTTTACCTGTTCGGTACATCTTGTTGACTGTTGAAAAGCTGGAGTACAGCAGTAGAGCTGGAGGATTGGGACGTCACTTGGCGGCGCGTCTGGCATCCATACATGACCATTTACTTGATTTGGAAGACGGACGGCTCTCATACCCTGGAAATGCACTTGAAATCTTCGAATTATTTGTTCCGTTTACATGTCTTAATGAGTGACAGAAAAATAAACATCCAGCAACCATCGGCCCAAGAAGCACACCCAGCATCGCCAACCGTCCGCTCTGCGCCTTGTAATCTGCTATGCTCATCGTCTTTGGCCCGTCACCGCAACGATGGCAGCAGCATCCGCTTCTCAGACGCAAGGCTTGTCACACCGCCCGATATGGTCGGCATCTGGGTTGAGACACTGCCCGCCGCAGGAACAGAGTAGTGCAAGCTGATTACCCGGACCGGGAGTCGAGGAGCAACCGTTCGGCGGTGCAGCGCCGCCGGAACTCCCGCCTGAGGGCTGCGGTCCCTGTCTCTTGCCGCGAGGTGGCGAAGTCGGTGGCAAGCAGATAAACAGAGCATTGAGGGGGTCAGTTTTTGGCGTTCCGCTGGCGCAGTTGTCCGCCGATCCAGCGCAATAGGCTTTGATCACGTCCGCTTCGGCAAAGCCTGTATGTCTGGTTAGCCCGATCTCTTCGGTTTTGAAAGTTTGGGATGTTCACTTACCTTGATGGTCGCGTAGGATATAGCCACAGTATGTGTATCCGAGACCGCAGATGCCGCCACCGCCGGAGCCTCCCCCTCCAGACCCGCCGCCTCCGCCAGAGCCACCACCAGAGCCACCGCTGCCAGAGCTCGGGCCGGCGGTTACTGTCGTTACTACGGATGGAGGAGATGGCTGAGAAGGAGCCGGATTCGGGGATGCAAACACAGTCACAGATGACACTGAACCAGGAGGCTCTGGCTGAGCCGTGACTATGGAGATCGAGAAAGGTGGCGTGTCTGGTGAAGGCGCCGAAGGAGCAGGCGCCGTGACCGTAACGGCTGACTGTCCTGCCACAGCCCTGGTCAAGACGGCAATGAGAAGTCCGAAGCAGGTCCTCATGTTTGTGATCAGAATATCGGCAAGGTCTTATTTCTGAGGTGCTTCTCTGAGATGTCCTAGGATCTAATGGTCAACACGATCGAGGATCAAGCACATCGCTCACCCTGTCTCTTTATATGTGCTCGAAGCATGGCTTTAACCCAAGGGACAGCATTTGCGGCCGAAACCGCAGGGGCTTGGTGTTGCCGGAGGCCCTCGCGTCACGGACTCGAGCGCTTTGTGCACAAACCAAACACGTCAGCCGTTGAACAGGAGCCATTTCATCAACGATCGGCAGGTCAAAGGGCATGACTCAAGCGCTGGACAAGATCTCCCAATCTGGCAAATCCTTGAATACGAGCCTGGTGTCCCCCTTCATTCTGCTCTTCTGTTGCCGCAACAACCGATACCTGGGTGACTGTTGCCGTCGTCGAGGTCGAAGCTGTATGCCGGAGTGGCACGGAGGATATGTAAGACACACGGTGAGACCGCAATGCTCTGTTCATGAGTTAGTGGTGCCTCGGGGCCATGTCAGCGGGCTCGAGTCCTGCACAACGGAGTACATCGTGTCGGCGTCTTGCGACAGGATCTGGCATTGTAGCTGTAGTAATCCGGCGGCAGATATTCCGCTTGACATATGTGCCTGTCAGCGGTGCGAAGGAATAACCAAGACGCGGCCGGCAATTTCGCATGACCGTAACGGTCTATCCTTACCGGGGTAATGGTAGTTTCGCCTCAATGGCTCCAGCACAGAACTAACTACGCAATGAAGGGGACACCATGAAGGGTTATATACTCGGTAGTCGAGAGACGGCCGTAGCCGGAGGGCGTTCAAGGAGAGCTTCCCTGATATGGCATCATACAGAGCCTCGTTCCTTAGATAGCCCAGTACACAGCCAGCTGACACAATAGTGCTCGAGAAATAACACACCATGTCCTTACGAGCTTCAGCCGTGAACATGAAGGGAAAAGAAAGGGAAGTGAGACTTCCGCATAAACATAGAATTGGAAACGGGACCAGTGGAAAGATGACCACAAGGCTTGAAGTGACTAAACTGACAGTACGCGACACAGCGTGGGAGAGTTATTGAGCAAGTTCACACCTGAGCTGAAGTGAAAATTACAAATACATGTCGTCTAGGTAGCGTCTGATGTTGGTGAACTGTCACCGGTGGAACATCAAACTCCCATCAGCAAACCTGCTGCCAGGTACATGAAACCATGGATGAGGAAAAGGGAGATTCTGTAAACAGGTCAGAATCGTAGAGAGTTATTCATACCGGTGGGACGTGGTTGTTGACAAAAAGAGATTCTTTTCTGGGCGGAACGAAGAAGTGCCCACAGGTACTTGGCTGCTTTACATTTACCCCTGGCATGAGATGTCCTGGATGTTCACCATCGGTGAGCTCGCGGGGGAAGTGGGGCGTGCTGTGGAGAAGCACGATTTATTTCATCCGGAGTCCGGACTTGCTGGACCCCTCCGGTCATTTCGGTATCTTAGCCGAAACGCCACGACGGGTACATACGTACCTCTCGACTCAACTTCACCATAAGATTAGCAATTCGATACCCTCAATTCAAGACCAGAAGTCCAGATTCTCGCAATTGCCAATACCTCACTCACCAACCCGAAAGCAACATCCCACACCTCCCCGTCATTCCCTTCGTTCCGCCACCCTCACACCGCGACAATGTCTACCTCAACTCCCGAGGCCTTCACCCTAAAGATCGGCACCCGGCGTTCCGCCCTGGCCCTCAAACAAGTCGACCTGATCATCGCCTCCCTCCAACCGCACCACCCGCACATAACCTTCGAGGTCAATGCCGTCTCCGTCCAGGGCGATGTGGACAAGACCACGCCGCTCCCCGACCTCGGCAAGGGCCTCTGGACTAACGAGCTGGAAGCCAAGCTCCTGTCGGGCCAGCTCGACTTCGTCGTGCACTGCCTGAAAGACATGCCCACCACCCTGCCCCCCGGCTGTACCCTGGGCTGCATCACGGAGCGCGAGGACCCGCGCGACGTGGTGGTCTTCCCCAAAGGTAGTAGCAAGGAGGGAAAGTACGCCCGGCTGGCGGACCTGCCGGAGGGGGCCGTGGTGGGCACGAGCAGCGTGCGCAGGGCGGCGCAGCTGAAGAGGAAGTACCCCGGCCTACGCTTCTCGGACATCAGAGGCAACATCGACACAAGGATGAAGAAGGTGGATGCCGAGGACGCGGTGTACGACTGCACCATCCTCGCCGCGGCGGGCTTGCACAGGATGGGGCAGCACGACAGGATAGCGCAGTACCTGGACTCGACCGAGGACGGCGGCGAGGTGTTGTATGCTGTTGGACAGGGTGCGCTGGGGCTCGAGTGTCGGGCGGGCGACGAGCGGGTCTTGAACGTGTTGAGGAGCATCGACCATCGGCCGACGAACCTGGCCGGGTCGGCGGAGAGGAGTATTATGAGGACGTTGGAGGGCGGCTGCAGTGTGCCGATTGGTGTTGAGACCACGTGGGTCGGCGAGCCGGGCGAGGACAGGCTGCGGCTGAAGGCCACCGTCGTTAGCCTGGACGGCAAGCAGGGCGTGGACGGCGAGATCACAGAGACGATCAGGACTGTGGAGGAGGCCGAGGTTCTCGGTCGGAAGCTGGCCGCGGAGCTGGTCGAAGGGGGCGCACAGAAGATCCTCGATGTGATTAACTCGGTCAGAGAGGAGACGGCTCCGGGGGCCGGGGCTGCTGTGAAGTTGTCTTCCCTGATCCATTAAGAAGACGGACAGTTGCACCATTACGTGTATATTATTCCTCTACCGAAAAATTGCATGTTCGGACGGCCGATCACCTGTATGATGAATCAAGACAACTCCGCTTCGCCGAACCATCGGTATATGTTACATTTACGGGCCCCCACGACAAACTGTTTCGTCTTGTATGTCCGAATCCTTCAGGTTGAACTGTGTGTTCGATTTTCTGATTCTTTCTGTCCGTCCGTCGCACTACATTTAGTGCTCAGCCTCCTCGCCCGCCGTAAACGTCTTGTACTCCTCCGCATCCATAAGCGTCTCCAAGTCCTTGACTCCTTGCTCGTCGACGGTCACCTTTGCAATCCAGCCGCCGCCGTGCGAGTCGTCCTCGGGCACCTGGTTGATAGTGCCGGGCTTCTCCTCCAGTAGGAAGTTGACGTCGGTGATCTTGCAGCTGATGGGGGCGTTGATGTCGGCAGCGCTCTTGACGGACTCAACGGCGCCAATGGCGTCGCCGGCCTTGACCGTCTTGCCCTTCTCCGGCAACTCGACGTAGACCACGTCGCCGAGGGCCTCTGCTGCGTACTCGCTGATTCCGATGACGCCTGTCTTGTTGTCGGCCGAGAGGTCAACCCATTCGTGGTCCTTGGTATACTTCCGCACAGGCCCTTGTATTCTTGTTAGCAATTGGGCAGGAGCTACAGCGTAGTGGCGTGACCCTTACTTATCGTCGTTGCCGAAAACGCACGGGTGGTGCTGAAGCTGGGGATGGTCCGAGGGATGGAGCTCCTGGTCAGGGTTGGGAGGGCGGCCGGCCGCGCGACCCTCAGACACCGTGCAATTGACGCCATTTTGTCAAATATGTTGATGGTTAATGGGAAATAATGAGGGTATCGTGGTGTAATTTGGCGGGAATCACCGTCGTTCGCGGCGGTCAATGACGATGTCGGCTCACAACGATAGAGACGATTTTCGGAGCTCTCGACTGTCCAATCGGCACAGACTCGTCGGCTGACCGGCACTAGCCGGCGATGGATTATGTAATGACCGGTGTTCGCACGGTGAAAGGCCTCGGAGCCAGGAGCCAATCACTTTCGCGATGCCTGAGCCCTGCAAAAGGCGAGGCGGGGGTGGGGACGTGATTTGGGTCTCTCGGCGACTCGAAGAAACCTCAAATATTGACAACTTGGGCCAGAGTAAAGTAAACAACCACCTCAAGGACCTACCTCAAGGTAACATGCGTATAAGCTGAGAAGGCTACATGACGATTTTGAACATCGTATAAGAATTCATGCCAATGCGCATAGACTCTCGCTGATTGGGCAGATGACGGATGGCATGTGATAAGACGGCTGTTAAGGAAAGTGAGCTGTCCACGATAACAAACAATCCATACAGGTGTCAATGTTTAGACAGCCCTTATGCATACTTGATCGATAGACTCTTATCATCCGTATTCTATATTGACTTTCTGTGTTTTCAGGATGCAGGAACAGTCAGGTATTTCTTAGAGTTGTAGCAGGTACCGGTATCTGGTGAGCAATCCTGGCCGACAACATGAAACTTGATGCGAAGAAAGAATAGAGTTTAATCATCTGCATCTCGCGTCGCGTCATTACGTGCCACAAGCGTGTCTTGCTGCAAAGTGAGTGGTCAATCCACCAATTTACCAAGGGAGGCACGCCCCGCATAGGTGAGCATAGCGTCCGAATCGCGCCTGTCGATGAGTGCTGCATTCTGGCATTTTAGTGGACGGACGGCTGCCAGGCTGGCATCTCAGGTCTACGATAAGCGCTAAGTTCCAACCTTTACCACCCACCATAGCCCATCAGTGTCCCGTCATTTGCATCCTCAAAGGCTGAACAGGGAATCTCTCACCAACACACAATCGACTCCACCACTTCACGACCACACTTCGACCCCCCTCCGCTCCTTGCCTTGGTACGTAGCATCTTTTCCAAGCCAGAACAACGTTTCGAGCTGGTGAGGAATCAGAACCGTACGCCTGATACTGTCATTTTGGCTTTCACCAGGCATTGGCTGATTATTTCATCCTCAGCTCTCCATTTCCAGCTTTGGACGCTCGGATTCGTCACTTTGATCGTGGGGTCCCTCGAATTCTCCGATCTGATCGTCGGCTTCCGCATCCATCCCTGAAGCCGGACGAATCTCGACAAAGTCAGCGCAAAGTAAATGGGAGAAGCACGCTCTTGGAGTTCCCATTAGCGTCGGTAGCACCGTCCATGCAGTCACCGTAACTCGCAACTGAGGGATCCCATTCGTCGGCACTCGCTTCACGGCTTCCTCTTGTCGGAGACAACTTGATCACGCGGATCGACTACTTTCGACTCAGTTCGCCAACGATAGCTCGATTCGGCGGTTTCTTACTCAACCATAAGCCTCTCTTTACACAAACCACCCACAGTGGATTCCTCAACGCTCTCCGCGGGCTCTCCGGCCCAGTTCTACGACGCCCCGGACAGGATGGAGAATCATGACGCAGCTCCGATGCCCCTCGACGGCCACCACGACGACACCCTGGGCGGCATAGAAGGCTCGCCCAATCTCGCGTCCAACAGCCAGAACACCAACGGCTACGGCCGCCCAGACGACCGGCGGCACGTCCAGTCTCACTCTTTCGACCAGGGCCTGACCGGCTCCCCACGCGGCCACCAGCAGCAGCCAAATCAACAGCAAATCCACGACTATAACCAACAAGCATACCAACAGAACCTCCAGAGCTCATATGGATACCCCGGCAGCGGCATGGACGTCGATCCTAGCGCGCGCTACACAACCCCACCAATTCCACAACCGCACCCGAGCGCGGGGCCCTCGATATCACGGCCGCCATCAGGTCTGTCGGGTGGCCAGGGCCAGAGCCAAGGCAACTACGGCGCAGACCACGCATCGCGAGCTGGTAGCAACGGCGCGGCCGAGAGTGCGCAGCAGAACGGACGCAATCACGTGGTGATCAAGGTCGGCATGGTGGGCGACGCACAGATCGGCAAGACAAGTCTGATGGTCAAATACGTCGAGGGCAGCTGGGACGAGGACTACATCCAGACGCTGGGCGTGAACTTCATGGAGAAGACCATCAGCATCCGCAACACGGAGATCACCTTCAGCATCTGGGATCTGGGCGGCCAGAGGGAGTTCGTAAACATGCTGCCCCTCGTGTGCAACGATGCGGTCGCCATCCTGTTCATGTTCGACCTGACAAGGAAGAGCACACTGAACAGTATCAAGGAGTGGTACCGCCAGGGCAGGGGGTTCAACAAGACGGCCATCCCGATTTTGGTTGGTACCAAGTACGATCACTTTGTCAACTTTCCGAGGGAGGATCAGGAGGAGATCTCGAATCAGGTATGACATACATCTAGCCAAAATGAAAATATAGCTCCTAACTCTACACCAGGCTCGACGCTTTGCAAAAGCGATGCGAGCCGCCCTCATCTTTAGCAGCACGAGTCATAGCATCAACGTCCAAAAGGTCTGGATCCTCCCTGGCCCGTCTTTTTTTAACCAGCTACTGACACTTTGCCATAGATCTTCAAGATCGTGCTCTCCAAGGCGTTCGACCTGAAATGCACCATTCCCGAGATCGAGAATGTCGGAGAACCCTTGCTACTCTATCAGTCCTGCTAGTCGCAGCCGCCAACGATTGTCATCTCGCGCCCTCCGTTGCCCGAAGCAGTCGGGTGCAGGAAGAAGCAAGTCAAGTTTGCGGATAGGCTCATGTAACGACGACAGGCACAGCACTTTGGGTCAGCATTTAGCGTCTTGGAGGTTGTAGGTGTACCATGAAGCAGGACGAAATACGACATGGGGTTACGAATTACCATACGAAGAGTGCCACCGCTGTGCTTTCCATTTGTCAGATCAACCAAGAAGGGGTCGAGAGGGTTGGTGAGTGAGAAGGAAGAGAACCTTCTCATGGTCTCTTGGTGGAGTATAATTGCATGGTACTCGAAGCCATATTCCAAGCCGGAGGAGAGAAGTACACCACCACCATGAGATATCATGGGGGGAAGAAAGAAAACGACTGCTGCATTGGGAAGGAATACCATAGTTTGTTGGTAGGTGTCTCTGGAAGGGTTGGACTGGCAGGAAAGGCGAACCGAGTATCAGAGGCCCCCTGTTTTTGATCCGTTCTTGTCCCTTCACTGCATTTCGTTTGTCGAAATTTAGGACGTTAAGGCGCGCATGTACTCTGGCTGAGGAGAAAACTTGTCATCTTTCGTCCTTCCCTGCTGTCTTTGAATCGTGATGCTTTTTATTTCAGCACTGCTCTCTGCAAGTGTACGATTATTCAATGACTTCCGGAAGATAGGCAAGTAGGGTCAGGGAATCGTATTAATAACAATACAGTGCTGAGGCTATTAGGTCATTACGCGATTTCCGGCCATGGCACCTGATATCCAACAACCACACTCTCGAGTCTCCATCAGCTCATCCTCCAGGGCCCCCATCGCACCCAAACCTCGCACCGTCAACCATACCCATCACCCTCTTTCCCTCCTTGCCGGCCCTTCATTCTGTACCCTGTGCGCGTCTCCTCGATGACCCCGACCCCCTCCGTAGGCCCGGCGGCTCCGGCCTCCTCCAGACCCGCTCGTCGTCACCAAGCGAGTTACCCCTCACTGCTCCTCCTCGTCCTCCTCTCAGGGGCCGCGCAGGCGTCCTGTCGGCCCCGACCTTGGGCGTGTCCCTCGCCAGATAGCGGCCCAGCAGCTGCTTGGCGCGGAACGACACAAAGGGACCTGGGTCGGCTGCGGGGGACGGGGCCGGTTGGACCCCCTCCGATGCCGGGGTTGGGGGATATGTTCCCGGCGGCGTCGGTGTGGGCGGGACTTGGGGAGAGGGTCGTTGTGCCGCTGCGGAGGAGACGTGAAGCCTCGGCTCAGAGGTCTTTTGTGCTAACACGTTGGCGTGGATATTCTCCTTGGCCGCCTCGTCTGACGTAGCAGCGGTGTGGGCTGGCTGCTGGTCCGCAAGGTTTGCTGTCTCTGGGTCTCGAACGATTTCCGCTGCGGCGTCTTCTTTGTCGAGTGACCGGTGAGCCACCTCGTCCCCTTGATCTACGGCTGTGGTTGTAGCCGGCTGCTTCGGAGGAAGAACGTTGTTCTCGAGGGTTGTGGTGGAGGAAATTGCGGCCGGCATCAGTGACTTAATAGCACCTGCGATGGTCGTTCCGAGGGCGGCGAATGTTGTTGGCTGCACGGCCAGCTTCACTACTTCTGCGTCTGGGACAGTCTGTGCTGCACTACCATGGGTGTCGGCCGTGGTTGGAGTCTTGTCTGCGTGATCTTCAGGCATCGGTGTAAAAGCTGCTGGAGTGAGAGTGGCGTTGGACATAATTGACTCCTTGGATGTCCTCGCTGTTCGCACCCTGACCTCTGGGAGAGCTTGGTCATGCGTACTAACATCAATTGGCTTGCGTCGTGTCGGAGATCCAACATCGTTCAACCAGCCCTGGACGATGACGTGCGGGGCCGTGGCTTTCGGATCAGATCCTTCCACAAGCTTGTCAGACGAAAGATCGTGCGATGGTCTTCTGGCCGTTGGAACGGCGACGAACGGTTCCTGGCCCTGGTATAACTTTGCAGCGGGCATGGGGCCGGTCTCAGCTGGAGTCTGTCCCTCTGCGAGCTCTTCGACTGGTGAAGGCACAGCGCCGCTGACTGGAACAAGCGGGACTCTGTGATAAGAGCAGCCAGAACGACCGGACCAAGCAGAAAGAGTCGGTGACATCGGTCCCTCCGGGGGAATGGGCGTACCAGGGCGATCGACTGACTTGCGAGGAGACGTCGGGCGAGACAAGAGCGGAGACGATGCCGATGGGGGTTTGTCGCCCAGACTGCCCGGTGGCGTGCCTTCCTGGATCGACCCAAGGGGTATATTCTCACCCTGCGGAGGAGGTGAGGCGCAAACCCTCGACCTCTTGGCCGTGGACATGGTATCTTCCGACAATCTCTCCAAGACCGGTGTGAGCAGCCCGCGATCACGTAGCTCGATGACGGTACAGGTGACCGGTCCTCCATTGCCGCTGCTGTTCAAGCTCAGACAGCTGTTGTTGGAGCGACTGGACGCAGCAGTCGCTGCATTCGGTGTTTTGCCCGCAGCATTGTGATCCCCGACCCGCTCTCGGGTCGAAGATGTCAACGACGACTGTCTGGAACCATTCGCGGTGCCGAGCATAGATCCAGAGGCACTCGGGAGGGAGTCCTTGCGTGGCGCTCTATTCTCTTTACCGGGCAAAGAATAACCGGGTGGCAAGGTGGACGTAATCGGCTTCTCTGGGATGTATGGCTCCTCAACGACGCCGTGCTTATTGTTCCACTTCTCCTCTTCACGTGTGCGCACTTCGAGTTCGTTGCGAAGGACAGAGCAGCATGGGCAGAACACCGCGGTGGCGACGTCCTCCTTGCGCGAGCCCTTTATCCCATACAACTCACGGACCCGTCGGGTCTCGCTCGAAGTGAAGACAGAACAGCTAATACCTACGTTGCGTGTTAGCCTAGTTGGACGCTTCCGGTCTATGAAGAGACCATCGAGGGGATGGCGGGAATGGAGACGATACCAAGGGGCAACGCAAAGAAGAACCAATCCCAGCAGGCTGCATTGGACGTCTTGTAGCCGTCAAGATCGAGGGGATTGTCATTGCTGTCAATCCGCTCGAGACGGTAGCGAGTCTGTCCGAAGACGCAGCAAGGAGTGAAATAAGCGCGGAGGCAGTCGTGGACTTCGCCATCACACAGCGAACGATTCCACGACGCCATACCGAGCGCATGGTCGGGCGAGGGCTGGTAAGGATGGATAGAGACTGGGACAATGAGCTACGCAGGCCGTGGGTGGAATAACCTAGAAGTAAGAAAAGCGCACTGCTGGGGGCCGGCCAGCGTCACAGTGTCATCTTCATCAGCGGAGTCAGGACCAGGTCGTCGGGATGGTCGCAATGAACTGCTTGATTCCGCGACATGTGCCTTCCAATCGGTATAACCTAGCCTCCTGCCGTAGAGCGCGGGCCTGCCATCGACCCAGACCTCTGGCCGTCGGTGTTGCCGATCATACCATGAACATCATGCCCCTTCCTCGGTAAGTAGGTAAGGTGCGTATCACCTAGGTACCTAGGATCACCTAGTTACCTAGGTAGTCGGGAGGTGAGACTTTCGTGGAATTTGCGGAAGGTTCATCTGGCGTGAAGCGTGATCAACTCGCTGTCAGAACTGACAAACTCTCACAGCTGCGGTTTCAAATTCCAGCAATTTCAAGAATCGTGTCCCTGACATGGTAAAGTCGTCTTCAATTACTCGCCGTACCGGCATCACGCCGGCTAGCTAACGCAGCATCATGATTAAGAGTACACAGCACAATCGACCACCCCCTCCGACGCCTCACTTCTCGGTAGGGTCCAGCTTCTTCGACGAAGGCTTGTCGCTCAGCTTCTTCTCTTGCTGTGAGGATCGTCAGCATCAAGTGCCAGGTTGCGGAAAGGGGATGATGAACCTACGCTCTCGCTAGAATCGTCCATCTCCCCATCCTTCTTAGTAGAATCCTTGCCAGAGCTGTCCGTCTTCCCCTTGTCGGAGTTCGCGTCTGTCTCCTTCTGCTCGGCTGCCTTCTCATCTGACTGCTTCTTGTCGCCTTCTGGACTTTGTTTGTTGCCCTCGTCCGCCGCTACCTTGTCCTCCGATTGGGCTCCTTCTTGCTTATCCTCTTGGCCCGCGGACTCGGCATCGCCGGAGTCGGTGTTCGAGGTGGGGGTAGGCTCATTCTCCTTGCCAGTCTCCCCTTGCGATTTCGCATGTCCTACACCGCGGTCACCGGCTTCGGATTTGTGCTCATCATGAGATTTCTTCTCGGGTCCGTTGTAGAGAAGATAGGCCAGTGCTGGGATGGTAATAGCGACAGAAGTTGCAAGCCTGTAGACGTGTAAGTATGGGGCGGAAGGAACATTGGTACCGAGTAGGGACGGGATCCATACCAAGGTGTGTCACTTCCAGCCTTGTGCGCGGCCTGATGGGCGGCTCCTTGTACGCTTGCATATCCTCGCCTGCTTAATGTGATAGGTGCTTGAGACTGGATGCGGCGGTTGCATGCTGCTCGAAGGGAAGCGCGAAGCGCAGATGCTGCACGTGTGGCCGACATGGTAAGAGCTGTGCCCGTAAGCTGTCAGTCTTGGGATTCCGAGCTTCCGGACAGCGACAACGGTACTAACTCTAATGTATACGCTTACAAAACTCAATTGGAAAGTTCCAGGGAGACCGGTGAGGTTTTGGTAGTAGCAAGTAGTCAGGTCAGTGGAAAGCTAAACGGAAGGCTGCACGTTGACACGGAGAAAGATATATATAGAGAGAGGGTGAATGGGAGGAGGTTGGTTAGCTGACGGGATGGTTCGGTAGAAGCTGCATGGACATATTGGTACCTCTTTAAGTATGTCCCGCAGGCGGACCAAGCGGGACGCACTTGTACTGCAGTACACAGTACTTTATTTCTCGAAGTTCAAGATGGAACTGCGGAGAAGTTATAACTTGACTACACTCGACCCGAGACCAGACCGGATTCCTTTCTTTTTCTTCGACCTCTCCTTGCACACCTACTGCCCTATGCACACTCGTTGGTTCACTTCTTAGCAGTACAGGACTGTGCTGTATCACGCAGATGGTCTTCAATGAAAACAGTACAGTATGCTGTCGAGTCGATCGGCATCGTAGCTCGCGCACTCTGGTCACCCAATTCGTCTTGCTGGTTGGTTGAAGCTCCCAACCCCGAGCTGACTCCATGATTGCGTCAGGGTTGGCCCAAGCTCCTCATCGTCCGATTGCTTTGCCAAGACCTTGGTAGAAGTCCGGGGAAACACGACGCTCCTCCCACTACCTAGTGCAGTACCACGTGACTTCCGTCCGAAAACAGAAGTGTGTCTTCAGCTCAGGAACGTCCCGCTCTAAGGTTAGCGCCGCTAACCCCGGGCATTCAGTGCATTTCACCTGATAATTGACGTCACGGTGGATTGCTCATCCATCATCATAGACACTTCATGGCACTGCAATACTTGCCAGGACATGACATGTGGATTGTTTTTCAGCATTTTTCTTTACGCGGCAACACACATTCTCTCGCTTCGCGCAACCATCTCGTTCATAAAATTAGACCGTCTGCTTTTTTTTCCTGCCGGCCCTGACTGAAATTTTT
The DNA here is from genome assembly GCA_023628855.1 of Coniochaeta sp. PK30-01. Lineage (NCBI taxonomy): Eukaryota > Fungi > Ascomycota > Sordariomycetes > Coniochaetales > Coniochaetaceae > Coniochaeta > Coniochaeta sp. PK30-01. The sequence continues at coordinate 121,478 of JAMAJW010000041.1, read as the reverse complement.
CTCTGGCCCCGGCTTCTCGTTCATACAAAAGGTACCGCAGTACACCACCAGGACCTGCCAAGACCTGTCTGTCTTGCGTGTGCAGCCACGCCACACTCTCTTTCCCGCCTCTCCCGACAACTCTCCAGTATAACCCCGAACTATTGGGTGGTTGCGTGGGCATTCCTTGCTCTCCCCTATATCGATATAAGACCGCCTCCTTCCTCATATCAGTTCGCGATAGTTACAGCCCGTCGTCATTCACAATGTTGCGCCCATCATACTGGGTACGTACTGCATGTGCCCTCCTCGTCGCACCCCATACTAACACTTTCGCCAGGTGTTTCCCATAATCTCGGGTCTGGTATGGCTCGGCACGCTATTAGGCCTCCTCATCTGGTGGTGTGTCGACGCACATAGAGCCAGATACCCTTCCATGGAGCCAACCCAGAGTATCGCCTACATCAGCGACGTTGGCGCGCAAAAGCTCAAGCCACTGTTCATCACTGGATGCGTCATCACAACCATATTCCTTGACCTCTCCTTTCTCTCGGACCGCTGGTTACGCCACAGGGGCAGGCTCGTACCCAACACTACCATCAGCGAGAAGGTGCTCTCCGGCCTTACCATTGTCTTTGCTATTATTGGTACGGCTGGTCTCATCTTGCTGTCCATCTTCGACACTCTCAGACACCCTAGGCTGCACGATATCTTCTTGCTGCTGTTCATCGCGGGCTATATCATTTCAGCGATCTTCATCTGCGCCGAATATCAGCGTTTAGGCGTTCGTATGTTTCCCTTCACTCTTGCCATAACCCGCGTCAGACCCAAGCTAACACCCAGAAATCAGACTTCCGCTCTCACAGAGTCCTGCGCATCTCCTTCTGGATCAAGCTCGTCTTTATCATCGTCGAGGTGATCCTCGCCATCGCCTTCGCAGCCTGCAACTTCACAAAGGCCTCCAACGCCGCCGCCGTGCTCGAGTGGGTCGTCGCCTTCGTCTTCTCCTTTTACGTCTTCTCGTTCTACGTCGACCTCTTCCCCGCCGTTCGCACGCGCCACACCGGCGCCGGTTTCAAGTCGCACGACCCGGCCGTCCGGCGCGAAGCCGACCGGGAGATGGAGGAGGCCGGTAGCGATCGTCACCTGAACGGTCCCATGGATCACCACCATGATGGCTATACGACCGGTGGCACGAACGGGTACACCAACGGGTACACCAACGGAACGACGGGGCCGCACAACAACTTCTAGGGTATGTTCTGTGGTTGCTTCGTCGTCGAGGGGCGAAATATCGAGCGAAAAGTTCAGGAAATTGTCGAGGAAAGCAAGTAACGGTTAGCATGAAGGATTTGCATCTGATGGTATTACTGCCCTCTATAGCAGGCGGTATTTCTGCATGGCGTTCAGGTTGATGTCGGTGCATTTTGGCATACGGAGACATCTGATAGACGGATGTCTTGTACCTATATTATATGGTGGTTGTACGCTCAAGCAAGCGTTGGGGATTCATAATTATCTGTTTATATATCACTTTAGATCAAATCCAAGAATATAAGTCATCAAGCACAGGGAACTGTTCATAATATATCGAAAACCTGTCTTGTCGCTTATAGGAAAGAGGGTTGTCAGCCTTCAGAACAGGATGCTCCTCGCCCGTTTGAACGTAGAACGCCAACGCAACGCATCTTTTGCCATGACGCCCGTGTGTACCTCAAATTCATATTCATATTCATACACCAATCAATCACCAGGGCTTCCAACCAGACGCCTAGTCAATAATCTCAGAAAACCTGCTTCCCCTTCCAGGAGACACGCTGAGCCGCGCGACAGTCGCCGGATCCCTCGGCGCCGGAGGCGGCGTGATCGTCCTTGCTACATTCTCCCGCGCTTCCTCAAATGTCTCGTCCTCTCCTCCCTCTTCGCTGGAGCTGCTGCTGACCGAGCTAACGCTCCGCGCCGGTGATGCCTCACGCTGCTCCGCTGGCGCAGTGGTCGACGGCAGCGCCTGCTCCTCCTGGCGGTTGTTGGTATCCCGACTCACGCTCGCCAGGGCGACGTCCCGCAAGCTGGAGGTGGACGAGTTGCTGCTGTCCGTCTGTCTGCGCAGGGCCGCGCCGCCGATGAAGCCCCTCCCGCCATCACCCTCGCCTCCTGCCGCTGCGTTCGTATCGGGACTGGAGCCCTTGTCCTCGCCTCCCGGTGCCGAGGCGGTCGACTTGGTCCTCGGACGAGAGAAGCGCGACGAGAACCAGTTCTTGATCTTGGTGGTGCCCGATCGGGGTTCATCCTCCAGCGGCGGGGAGTTGCTCTCTCTTGGGCCCGAGAAGCTCTGGCTCCGCTCCTTAGTGGCGGCGGACTGCGTGACAGGGCTCTCCACCGGCTCTCGGCGCTCCAGAGGCGCGGTGGCCGGCGCATCGTCATCTTTCGTGTATCGTTTCCTCAGGTCGAGGGCCAAGGGCTTTTTAAGGAATTTGGACCTCCGCCTTTCCGTGGGCTTGGCTTCTGTGTCATCCGTCTTCGCCTTTGACTCCTCCACTTCGGCGGGTGAAGCTTCAGCTGCGGCAGGCGCAATCGGCGTGGCATCCACCTGTGTGAGAGCGGCGGGCACAACAGGCGTGACGACGGCCGCCACAGACGATGGCTCGGCTTCGTCGTGATGGTCTTCGTCTGCGACCCTCTCCTTCAAGTCCACAGCAAGTGGTTTGGCGGCCTCTTTGGATCTGTGCTTTTCCTCCTTTGCCTTGCGTTTCTGTTCTGTCTTCTCGGCCTTCTCCTGCTCTTTTCTTGCTTTCTCAGCCGCCTTGGCCTCGGCCTTTATCCGCTTCTCCTCGTCCTTCTGTTGGTCTGCAGCACTTTTTAGCAATCGGCGACGGCGATGTCAGTGGGGCCTGCAGGACTCACCCTTGAGTTTCTTGTGAATGTCGTGGATCTCCTTATCCCTTCCCTTCTCCCGCTCTACCTCTTCCTTGCGGTGTTCCTCATCCAGCTTTGCCGTCAGCTGCCGCTCCCTCTCCGCCTCGGCTTTGCGATTGATGTCGTCAAGCACGGGCTGTATCCGTTTCGCCGCTATGGCGTTGACTTCCTCCTGCGTCATGTACACGCCGGCTCCAAGGTCAATCTTGCCCTCGTTCTCGTTCCTGCCCGACTCGATTCGCAAGAGAGCCGCGGAATGAGCCTTCATTTCCCAGTCGTTCAGCCGACTAGGAGGGACGCGACCAGTATTTTCGTACATCTTCTGGTCCATGCCCTCCATCTGGGCCTTGACGTTCCTCTGGGCAGCAGCGAGCAACGCCTGCCGTGCGTGAGTCCGCTTCTCCTCGTCGACCTTGGACAGCGTAGTGCTGAACATCGACATCTCCTGGCGAATTTGCTGAGAGCGCTTGCGGTCGTCGATTATGTCACCATCGCTGGATGAACGCCTCCTAGTCAGCTTCCCGCGGATAGTGCCAAGTGTGCCGGTGTTGCGCTGCATGTTTTGGGCACCGTAGTAGTCCTGGTAGCCGCGCTCCTTTTGGTGCTCGTCGTGGAGCTTCGCGAGCCGTTCCTGGGCAAGGCGGTAAGCCGCTTCTTGCAGGTTCGGGAACCCAGTCGGCACTTGTCCGTCCGAGCTTACTGGGCTTATGGCGCCGTGGCGCGAGAAGGACGAGGAGCGGGCGGCGGCGGTACTGGCGTCGTTGTTCTTGGCGCTGTCGATGAGCTTCTGCTGCTGGTTGTACATCTGCTTTGCCATGGCGATCGCTGATGCGTGCAGAGAGTCTGCGTGCTGTTTCTCCTCCACCTCCAGCCTTACTGGTGGGCGAGAGGTATACATCTCCCGGGGCATGTTCGTGTAGGGAACAGATCCCCCTTCGTCGAAACTGCCTCTCACCGAGGCCCGATTCGCGGCCCTGAGAGCGTTGGCGGAGGCGTTTGCCTGGTCTGGGTAGGTGTACTTCTGCGGCGTCGATACGGACCTCGGTCGGGATGCAGCTACTGCACCAGTGGCACCACGTAGTGACTGCCGCCGGGAAAGCGCGTAGATCTCGTCGTCGTGCGCATGAGAGGCTGATGCGTTAGCAGCCTGGAAGGCCTGGTTGGCGGCCGAGTATTCCCAGGCAGAGTTAGGTGAGACAGGCTCTTGTTTGGGCGAGCTCAGGGCAGATGCGGCCGATGCAGCAGCCAGAGTTGCTGCTTGATAAGGCGCTGCGCTGCGTTTGGTCTCACGGATTGGCGGCATCCTGTAGTCGTTGGCTAAAAGAGCTGCTGAGGCAGCAGATGATGATGTCGTGGGTTTCCAGGGTTCGATAGTCCTCTGGTGATCGTTTGCCAAGTTTGCAGCGAGCGATGCGGAAGACGAGTGCGATGGTTTCCAGGGCTCATAGGACTTCTGGTTTGCCCATCCGAGACTGGCGGCGGCACCTGCAGCTGCGCCGTCCTCTTTCAATCCGGTAGAGGGGTAGCTTGGGAGTTCCTGTGGGCTCGCATATCTTATCCTTCCAGAATGGCCTAGTAGAGGTTAGTTGGAATGCGCGAGGAGATGAACGAGTGAAGCTGAGTGTTGAAGCACTTCAATACGGATAAAGAGTGATGTAATCCAGACTATCGGGATGCGGACCCTCGAACAAGACACTTACCTGGCGGAATATGACTCTGGTCTACAGAAACAGCCTCCATCATGTGGTCTAAGCCGCCTCTTGTGGAGGCGCTGACGTTGCTGCCTCGGGGCTCGTGATTGGTGAGCGCCGATGGTATGATGACCGACCGGAAGCTTGCGCGGAAGCAACGGAAATACTGGGATACCTGCGGTCGTTAAATGTGGGTGAGATGGGATGACGGAGCTTAAGCTTTATGAGCTTATTGAATAATCTGGAGAAGAGGTGTTGCTGGCTGACAATGACGATCACATGTCCCAGGGGCCGAGTTGATGGGTGAGAGTGAATGTTAAAGTCGAAACAAAACTTCAAGAATGGGAAGTATGTCAAAAGGAGGAAAACAACATCAGGTTAGGAATCGTGAGAGTCTACCTTATTGCGCAAGAGCCAGGGAGATATACTAGAGCTAAAGGACCTCAGCTGATTTTGCTTCGACATCATCATCTTTGGAGATGCACGCCAACCCCCAAAGGGGTGCGACTCTGATCGTGGCGACGTCATTGCGCTTGTGATCCGTGCTACAAGGGTCCTACTGCGGTGCATGTACCGCACGCAGTCCGCCGCACTACGTTAGTTCGCGATTTTAGCGTCTGAGCTATGAATTTTCAGTGACGTACTGGCCATTTTACCAGTTGAAATGGCCTCACTTCGAGAGCAGTCTAGGGAAAGAACAACATTGAACAGGACAATAAAGACTCGTAACGAAGTGAGCATTGTTTCTATAGTCCTGACTCGGAGTAATAGGTAAAGGACCCGAAGCTCTGGGGACACCGAACCCTTGATCCTTGACCTAAGGTAAGTACCCAGATATGTACTATATCCGTGCAGGGGCAGGGCCACGGGACATCAGAACCTGGAATCCCTAGCGCCTTATTTAGTGTTGAGCAATATCAAGATTCTCGCCAGGTAATGAGTGATAAAGGTAGGTAGGTACTGTACCTGACTTTTGCAGTATTTCCCTTATTGTACATACAAACCTAGTTGTGCAATTGCCTTACACGTAGTGTTGAAGTTCTGCGCTTGCATTGTGCTATAACCAGGGGTGTTTGTCCCAGTGAGTCCTGGTGCACCCTGCGGTAACCCCTGTTGCGAGAGACATGGACAAACAGTTGGCCAGTCAGCAAAACGGTCCATCTCACCATGAAACACTACACCGCCGGTGAGGTAATACTATACGTGTACCTACTGCGTAACGTACTGCGTAGCAGGAGTCTCGCTATCTCCGTTCTTAACGGCTTCCTCTCCTCAACAACACCCTCAGCTCAACTAGAGCCGCGCAATGACGGCTAGGAGCAGTAATGACGGCGATGGCCCCTTGAAGCCAACGTTTGATAACCTCTTGAACTTCCGCGATGTGGGCGAGTCGGTCAACAACTTCCTGGGCAGAAAGTAGGTTACATAAGAAAGCCCATACGCATGAGACTTTGTTGACAGATGATTATCGCAGACTGGTGAGGGAGGGTCTTATCTATCGGTCAGCCCGACCAGGTGCGCTTCCAGCTGTAATACTCAACCACTGTGGTACACGTTTCTCACTGTCTCAGATGATGCGACCCCGGCCGACCGGAGACGGCTGAAGGAAGACTTTGGAATCAGGACTGTCATGGACTTAAGGACCAAGTACCTTGATCTCTCTGTGTGGCGTATTTGCGGACATGTGGACTGATATGGTGTGCAGGACTGAACATCTCAATGCAGCCAAAAAGAGACAGGCAGAACTAAACCTCGTTCCCGTTGCCCACGCCAAGAGCAATGCCGCAGTCGCCGAGCCTCTCCGTATACCCGGTATCATGTATCGCGAGATCAAACTGACGGGCAAAAACTTTGAGAATCACCTCCTGAAGCAACTCTCATGGCTGAGCTACTTGTATGCTCTCGGCCCGCCGCTATCAACGCCCACCAAGGCTGATTATTATTATTCCGTAGCAAGTTGATATTCCTCTTCGTCTTTGGCTTTCGTATGCAGGCCATCGCGATACTTGGCCGGGAGGTAATGCTACCGCGCGGACTGGTTGGTCTGGGCTTGGATACGCTGGACCACTGTGGCCCGGAAATCAACGAGGTGAGCGGTGACAATTGACCATGGCGGTGTACGCATGATTAACATCCAAATAGGCCTTGGAGATAGTCCTCGACTCTTCTAGCCTTCCGGTGCTCATCCACTGCACCCAAGGCAAGGACAGGACTGGCATTGTCGTCATACTCGCCTTGATGATATTGAGAGTCCCTCCGGAAGCCACCGATTACGACTATCAACTCTCTGACCAGGAACTGCAGCCGGAGAAGGCGTCCCGGCTGGCCGAGATACGCGAGATCGGCCTGTCTGCCGAGTTTGGCGACACAGCGAAAGATATGATCGACAGGGTAGCTGGGCACCTAGACGACAAATATGGCAGTTTGGACATGTACCTAGATGGCATAGGATTTGGACATGACCAGCGAGAAAAGCTGAGAAATACCCTTGCATATTAGAATTTTTCATACCAGTTGAATTCAAGTATTGCGCAAGGAGCCTCTGGTGTCTAACCAAGGTCTATCTTTAGTCACTTCTTATAACATCGCCTCATGATTTCTTCCCCAGATACTTGGCTGGTATCCTAGCAGGGCCCATCTCCCTCCGAATCTCGTCCAGCTGCTCGGTTCCTGTCTTCCAACCCTTCCTGACGTACTTATTATTGAAGGTAGAATACTGTCCAAGGAAATCATCCAGCAGTCCGTCAAAGTCGGACCGTGTCGGCCCTGTGACACTCGACACCGACGAGATGGCCGAGACAGACTGCATATCATCGTCCTCGGCGTTATAGGCCTCCTCAATCTTCTCGAACCGCTGGTCCAGAATCCCCATCTGCTCCGTCCGCACGAGAGAAGACGAAGTCATGGAGTAACTCGACCCGTTCGTTAGCGCGCCCTTACGCTTCTTCCGCTTGCCGCCGTTGGTTGTGGTGGTCCATATGGAGGACTGCAGCTCCGAGGGTGTCGCGCGTCCTGCTGCTACCGGCTTTTTCTCGACCTTCTGGTCCTGCTTGAACTTCTTGAAGTCCTCCAGCCAGTCCTCCGACGGACCGTGCTCCGGCTCCGCTGCCCCTGATGCGTCGACGAGTGCAGGTGCTTCATCGTCATTGAACTCCTTCGCCGGCTTGGCCGTGGCATCCGACTCCCATCCTTCGTCGTCTTCGTAGGTATAGGCCTCGTCGTACGTCTCGTCGAACTCGTACTCGTCAATAGCATGGGGATCCTTCGCTAGCTCCTGGAAGATATCCTCGTCATCGTCGACGTAGGCCTCGTCTTCCAAGGCCTCCAGCACCTCACGCAGGCGCGGGTCCATATCCGGCTGGAAACCAGCAATAGCATCGGGGACGTCTTGTTGAGCTTGGTAGGTAGACTTTGGTAGGTTCTTGGACGGCAGGATCTGCTCGTCCAGTAGATCTCTCGAACTGTTGTCCAGATCCAACTGCCGGAGCGCGTCCTCCAGCGACTCCTTTTGCTTGCCCTTGCCCTTGTTCACGCCGAGCGGCTCCGCCGGGACGAAGACGGCCTCCCCGCCATCTGCGCCGATGTCGCGCATGTGCTGCATGTAGTCGTACTCGGTGTCGTCGTAGTAGATGCCATAGTTGGCCGCCTCGCCTTCGTTCTCTCGGATGCTCGCCGCGTCGGAGCCCAGCTCCGAGGCAAGATCGCCGAGCTTCTTCACTTTGGAGCTGTTGAGCTTGTGTGTCGGGTTGAGCACCATCGGCGGTGCCGACTCGTCGTGGATGAGAGGGTCATTTTGAGGACGGTGGACGAGCGTGAAGTGCGTCGCCGTTTTCTTATCACTGTATAGTTGTCAGTCAGGACCTCCCCGTCGTGGATGACACGGTGAAGAGAGGTCACTCACATCCACTTGCCGCGCGGCATTTTTGAATACTGCTGCGGTACAAGGGCAGGTTATGGAGAGATACGTTGGTAGTTGGCGTTCTTTGGAAAAGGAAGTTGAGTGCGTATACGGCATGTGGTGACTAGCAATGGACAAATTCGATGTCCGGCATTATGGTGGGATTTCCGTTGGACAACCACTTTTGAAAAATTAGTGGGGCTCGATAGAGTTTATCTTATCGATAAGGTTTAGCGCGGGGCAACCGCTCGACGGAATTTGCTGCTTCTTTGAAATTTGCCCCTCGCATAAAAGGTACAGTACCATATTAATCAGCGATAAACCTCTGAACGAAGGCTTCAGACGCAAACTGCTTGACCATCTCTGTCGTCTGACAACCTATAAGCTGTGCATGATACTTTGAGTTGCGATAAAGCAACATAATCCATCGAGTCCGATACACGGACCATACACAAACACAATTGACTCGGACACGCGAAACCGGAAACCATGGTTCTCGCAAAGTCGACCAAATCGGTCGGTCTCGGCAACTCGCTGATGAACGACCGATTCGGCAAGGGCAAAGGCAGCGACCGCAAGAAGGGGGCAGGCGTCAAGCGTATCAACCATGCGACGGGCGAGGAATACATCACAAACGAGCGCGAGGAGGCATCATGGGTCAAGATGCGATCCGTGACGCAGCAGGGCGCCCTCGACGAGTTCTTGTCCACGGCCGAACTTGCGGGCACCGATTTCACTGCCGAGAAGGCGAACAACACCAAGATCATCCACATCGACCAGAAGAACCCTTACCTGCTCTCTGCCGCCGACGAGAGGAAGGTGCGGAACAAGCAGAAGGAGCACAGGGCTCGTCTGACCGTGCCGAGGAGGCCGAAGTGGGATGCGTCGACCACAAGGGAAGAGCTCGATGCTCTGGAGAAAGAGAGTTTCATGGACTGGAGGAGAGGGCTGGCGGAGCTGCAGGAGAGCAACGACCTTCTAATGACGCCGTTCGAGCGGAATTTGGAAGTCTGGAGGCAGCTGTGGCGCGTTATTGAGCGCTCGGATGTCATTGTTCAGATCGTGGACGCACGCAACCCGCTCATGTTCCGGTCCGAGGATCTCGAATCCTACGTCAAGGACGTTGACCCTACGAAGCAGAATCTTCTCCTGATCAACAAGGCCGATATGATGACGTACAAGCAGCGAAGGGCTTGGGCGGACTATCTCAAGGGTGCTAATATCCCCTACAAATTCTTCTCTGCCAGTTTGGCCAAGGAGGAGATTGAAGCTCGTGATGCTGAGGATGAAGCGGCCGAGGCCAATGGCGGAGTGAGTTCCTCCGCAAAGCCCGCTCCGAGCGGGAAGCCTGAGAGCGAGGAAGACTCTGACGGATTGGAAGAGGAGGAGGATGAGGACAGTGAGGATGGTGAGGAGGAGGACACAAGGATTCTCTCAGTTGATGAGTTGGAGAGAATTTTCCTCACATACTCGCCGAAGGACCCAAGTAAGTTAACTCTGTCTTGAACGGCACAGACACAAAGTGCTAATCTTCTGGTCAATAGGTCGGAAACTACAAGTCGGTCTGGTCGGATATCCCAATGTCGGAAAGTCATCTACAATCAACGCCCTCCTAGGGGCCAAGAAAGTGTCCGTATCTTCGACTCCTGGTAAGACCAAGCACTTTCAAACTCTCCATCTGAGCGAAAAGGTCATCCTCTGCGATTGTCCCGGTCTCGTGTTCCCCAACTTTGCGACGACCAAAGCGGACCTCGTTTGCAACGGTGTCCTGCCGATTGATCAGCTGCGCGAGTTTACAGGACCCGTGACCCTCGTAACTCAAAGGATACCGCAGCCGTTCCTGGAAGCCACCTACGGCATCCAGATCCGCACACGGCCCCTCGAGGAAGGCGGCACCGGTGTGCCCACTGGACCAGAGCTGCTGTCAGCGTACGCCCGTCACAGAGGATTCATGACGACGGGACAAGGTCAGCCGGACCAGTCTCGCGCAGCGCGCTACGTGCTCAAGGACTACGTCAACGGCAAGCTACTGTACTGCGAACCGCCACCAGGCGGCGAGGATGCGACTGAGTTCAACCGCGAACTCTACGACCTGGCTCACCTGCCCGAAAAGAGGCGGTTAGCGGTGCTGGAAGCCCTGTCCATCGACGACGACGATGACAACGTATCTCTCGCAACCGAGGTCAGAGCCCTTCCGGCCGGTCCCAAGACCGTTGCTCTGGACAAGGGCTTCTTCAAGGCTACAGGGGCTGGTGCGGGCCACGTGGCCAGGCCGTTCCAGTACAAGTACAGCGAGCAGGGGAAGGCGGCTATGGAGGAGGGGAAGCAGCTGAGCGGGCGTAAGCTGCGGACCATGATTGCGATGGAGAAGGGCATCGATCCGAAGGATGTGCAGTTGATGTCGGGGAAGAAGCACTTCAAGGGCGGCCCGACTGGCAGGGTGAAGGGAAAGAAGCAGAGGAACCAGGTAACGGGTGATAACCCGGAGTGATTGGCTGGTGGCTGTTTTGCTTGGGGTCGAAGAAGCTCTGTATATGCAGGCAGTGGATGCAGGAAGTCCAGTGTAGACTGGTGACATGGTCGGTATGGCTTCAGGGCCAAGGAGATTAACCTAAGGAATAGTTTACTCTCTTGACCATTTTAAAGATGGCATTATCAATCACTCACTCGCTTTGGATGATTCCAGCGCTAAGCGCAATGGGCCTCGTCCGGGCATCCAAGTCATCTACACCCAGTGGAAACAAAATAATATTTTGGTGTCTGAAATCAACTATTAAAGCTCAACATGTGAAACTGAGTGTCACAAAAGACATATGAGATTATGTGTGTTCGTCGTGATAGCAGCTCTTGTTCGTTTCTTGAGGCGAGGGATGTCCACCCATTCTAGAATCTTTGAAGTTACCTCGGTTTTTCCACAGTCAACTATTATGTCAATTTAAGGCACATCTAGACCGCAACCATCTTTGTAGGACATAACGCGCAGACCATGCAGCACCATGAGAGTCAATGAGAATACCGGTTAGAGACCTTGCTAATCGCAGCATAATCGACTTGAGACTTACTGGCGGGTTCGCATAGCTATTTCCACGCCCACCGTGCTGCTCGTCCCGTACGAGCATCGCCATGTCTCTAAGTACCACGGATGGATGCAAGATCCAGTGAGCAAGCCTTGCAATATCTGGCAATTCACCACATACTGACCTCCGTGCAGGCCATTCAAGAAGCCACCGCATCGGAACCGCTCACGCTCGAAGAGGAATACGCCAACCAAGAGTCATGGAGGACATCCCACGACAAGCTGACCTTCATCGTGTGCCAGCCACTTCCCGCCACAGCTACCGAGCCAAAGCACGTCGACGGCGGGAAGGTTGATTCAACGGAACGCATGGTCGGCGACATCAACTTCTTCGTCTACCCATCCGACGAGGACGACGACGACGGACGGAAGGGGCTTTACGAGGGCGAAATCGACATCATGATCGCCGACGAGGCAAACCGGAGCAAGGGCTTCGGCCGCGCCGCTGTGACGGCTCTACTGCACTATGTCGCCCGGCACTCGGAGGCTATCATGAGTGAGTATATCAAGGGCCTCCAGCCGCCGGCCGCCGCAGGCCGGCTTGTCCTCGTCATGGCGAGGATCAAGGCGGAGAATGTTGGGAGCATCGCACTGTTCAGGAGCCTCGGGTTTGAGCAGCGGGGAGATGTGAATTATTTCGGGGAGATCAAGATGGTCCTCCCCGAGGATCTGTTTGATAAGCTGGGGGAGAAGGTGCCGGAAACTGGTTATGAGGAAATAGAGTATCGACGGTTGGATCAATGACAATGATTTGTATTACGTTCTCTCATATCATTAAAAAGCCACCGCGGTCTAATCTATCCAATCCAGCAGTGTCTGCATTGAAGCCCGTCTGGCCTTGACTCCTTTTCTTTTCTTTTTCCTGTTCATCATCTCGACTAAATCCCATAAGTCTCCTTGTACTTGTTCAACAGCTCCAGGTTGATGTTCGACCCTCCACACACAACCAGTACAACGTTCTTCTCCGCCCACTGCTCGTCACTCAGCCCACTGCCGAGATATCTCTTCAAGTCCCCGTTATAGGCGGTCGCAATCGTGGCCCCGCACGCGACCTCGACCAGCATACGCGCATCGTTCAGAAAGTTCACGCAGCCCATGACCGCCTCTCCGTCCGTGACGGTCGAGCAGACGAGGGCATCGCCCCTCCGCCGGGTCCACTCGAAGCACTCTTCCGCCACCCTGGGGGCGCCGAGGCTGGTGGCGATGCTCGAGATCTTCTCCAGCGTCACCAGCCTGCCCGCCTCGACGCTGCGGTACAGGCTCTCGGCCCCGACCGTCTCGACCGCGAGCACCCTCGCCCTCCCCAATGCCGACGTTTTCGTCTTCCTGCGCGCCTCGAGCCCCTCCATGACGCCGCAGAGCAAGCCGCCGCCGCCGACGTTGCACACGACCGCGTCGACGTCGACGTCGGCCATCTGCGCCGCCAGCTCGTCCACGAGGGTCGCGGCCCCGGCCCAGATGTCCGGATGGTCGAACGGCGGGACGTACACGCCCCGCGCGCCTCCCTCTTGCTTCTGGGTCAGCAGCTCCTCCCTCAGGTGCCTGTCGGCCTCGCCCCAGTTGGCGCCCGTCTGCACCACGTCGGCGCCGAGGTCGCGGAGCTTGCCGACCATGAAGGGGGAGGTGGTCTCGGGCACCACGATGGTGGCCGGGGCGGACAGGGCGATGGCCGACGTGGCCGCCGCGAGCCCGGCATTGCCGCCGGAGGAGCAGTAGAAGTGGACGGCGGCTCCGGGGTCGGTGTTGTCGGTGTTGCTGCCGGAGGAAGTGGCGGCGATTGCGCGGAACATCATGTTGCCTATGCCGCGGGACTTGAAGGACCCCGAGGGCTGGAGGTTCTCGAGCTTGAGGTAGATGTTACTGTGGCTTGAGTTAATTTGTCTGTTGTGAGGTAAGATGGGGGGTGTAAACTGACCATCCTGCTGCCCGGGATAGGGGAGCTGAGCGCACACATGGCGTCTCGATCCATGGCTTGGGACGGTCTTCGTGAGAGATGGAACCCATTGTGGAGGGCTGAGGATAAGCAGAGAGGCCGGTATATACAACGGCCTAGATGTGCACTCTCAGTAGAAAGAAAGAAAGAAGAGCGAGATTATAAAACGGTCTATGTCGAGATATATAACCAAGAAGTCCAAAAGCAACCTTCAACTTTCCAGGACTGGAGCTGTTTATCAAAGGAATTGGGTTTTCCCCCAAGTCTACTCCGGTACTCGGTGAACAACAGATAAGATCGGAAGCGGCTCAAAAAGCTTGATTCCGGTTCGAGGACGAAAGACAAGGAGATAAAAAGTTACTTCACAATGAGGGAGAGGTGCAGTAGTAGCCTAGAAGGTACAGATTGTTCGAGATAACAGAAAAGCTAATTGGAATGGATAGGACAAATGGCCCACAAACCAAACCACACGACCTTCCGCATCAGATATGCCGCTTTAAATCCGCCATCTTGAAGAGGTGTGCTTGTAGCATCTACATATCTCCAGGTGTGTCAAACTGCGGAAGACGGCAGCGCTATGGGGGTTTGACATGAAGGGCGCGGAGGTGAGACCCATGCCGGCTTAGTTCCGGGGCATTTTCGAGGCGTGGCTGAAGGTGTAGGTGTAGTATACCGTGTACTTTAAGGTGACGAGGTGTAAGCCCGATATCCACAAGCCGTTGCTGTCCGCCGATACCATCCATGCTGCACTAGGCCGATGATAAACGGGATACTTCTAGGGTAATGTTTACGTTTCACCTTCCCCAGTTGCGCATTGGACTCAACCGCGTGACGTACAAAGGCTTTTGACGGACGGGCGGGGAATAGGATGCAGGACTAACTTTGTCATCAATCGTCCGTAATGTGCCATCAATGGACGGCCAACTTCGTGACGGTGGTCATGAGGAGCCACGCGGTTGGGCAGATAGCCAGAGGCAGGAGAAGGATTGTCTGATCCGATGTACGAAGTCAAGCAAGTGACTTCTATCCTTGGAAGCGATCAATTGGTAAGGTATCCAACAGAGTAGTTTGGCCATGCCACCGGCTTAAACCACATGTTTCAGGGGCTAAGGACGCAGAGAGAAAGGTGCAGAGAGCCAACTGAAGATTACAGACCAAAGATATCACATTATCTGTACACGTGGGACACCATCGTACAGTCGACTTCGACACAAATCGTCCAAGTCGAGGGATATTAGTCCTCAACCGGAAGAGGAGGAAACAGCCCTGCCTTGCCCTTGCCCGGATCCCGCAACGGCGCTCCGTACGTGAGATCCGCACCCAGCCGAGCATCGTCAAAAGTCCGCCGCGCCGGGTCGACTCCCAGCATGTCGAGCATCTCCGCCGCCTTGTCCGGGATGAACGCCTGCAACAAGATGCCGGATATCCGCACCGCCTCGACGGCTAGGTACACCGACCTGTTCAGTTCCTGCGCTGCTTCCTTCGTTTCGGTGCCGAGCTGCCACGGCGCTGTATCCGCCACGTACTTGTTTGTCTACACCGACTGTTAGCCAACATTACCAGGGGAAAGGAATTAGATAGTCACGCACCCGGCTGATCACATCCGTAATACTCAACAACGCCAACCTCGGATTCAGACCTTCCATCGCAGCCGCCACCTCAGCAGGATAACGCTCCAGCATCGCAGCATGATCCGAGTGCAGCTGCTTGCCGCCCTTCACACCGGGCAAGCTCCGGGCGCTCGCCACAACCTCCTGGACGCTCCACTTCTTGGCGCGCGTGAGCCGGCTCGTCAAGTTGCCCAGCCCGCCCTGGCAGTGCTTCTTGTACCTGTCGGCGATGGCAGCGTTGCTGTAGTCCGAGTCGTACTTTACCTGGCCGTCGAACATGAGGAAGAAGCGCATCGTGTCCACGCCCCAGCGGTCAATCGCAAAGAACGGGTTGACCACGTTGCCGATCGACTTGGACATCTTCTTCCTCCCCAGCGTCCAGTGTCCGTGGCTGAGGACGCGTTTCGGCAGGGGCATGTCGAGCGCCATCAGGAGGGCGGGCCAGTACACGCAGTGGAAGCGGACGATGTCCTTGCCGACGACCTGTACGTCGGCCGGCCAGCCGCCCGCTTCCTCGCGCCCGGGTGTCCAGTTCGGGTACCCGGCTTTGGTGAGGTAGTTGATGAGGGCGTCCACCCACACGTAGATGGTCTGGCTGGGGTCGTCCGGCACGGGGATGCCCCAGCTCAGACGCTCCGTCGGGCGCGAGATGGACAGGTCTTCCAGGTTGTTGGTGACCCAGTTGACCACCTCGTTCTGCCGCGCGGCCGGTACGAGCCACTCGGGATTTGTAGCATACAACTGCAGAAGCCTCTCTTTCAGGGCCGTCATGCGGAAGTGGTAGTTCTTCTCCTCAATCCACTCGACTGTATTGCCGGTCTCGACGGAGGCCATGTGTACCCGTCCCGTCATGGGGTCCATCTTCTTCTCGATCAGGGACTCGGGGTAGAAGCACTCGTCGCTCACGCAGTACCACCCCTTGTGTATCGATTCGTATATAAAGTCGTTGCGCTTCAGCTCGAACCAGAAGTGCTCGACGGCGGCGACATGGTCGGCGTCGGTGGTGCGGATGAAGAAATCGTAGTCGACGTTGCACTTGTTCGCGAGGTCTTGGAAGGTAGCAGCGAGGGTATCACATAGCTGCTTCGGAGGCACGCCCGCAGCAGCTGCTGCTTTCTGGACCTTCATGCCGTGCTCGTCGGTGCCCGTGCAGAGGAGCGCTCTCCTCCCCTGCAATACTTGCCATCGCTTGAGGACGTCGGCGAGGACCATGGAGTACATGTGTCCGACGTGAGGGGCTGCACTTCAGTAAGCACCGATACTTGCAGAGACACCAAGCAGAATAGAGCATTGCGTACCGGCATTGACGTAGAATATGGGCGTAGTGACATAGTATGGCTTGGATGGCTTGGACGACGTCGCAGATGTTGCCCATCTACGGGACGCGACATCTCGTCGGACGCTGCATCCCGTGCAGACCCAGCCTGTCCTGGGAGCTGCGATGCCCCGGGGTCTTAGTCTCGACAGTCGCCGGGCTGAAGCAGCTGCAAAGACCTCCATTAGACCTGAGTGCTGCTGACGATAGCATGCTGTCTTTTGAAGGTGAGCTCGTCGCGACTTTCTGGGACTTTGCCCGACGATAAGATGAGTGTAATTAAACGATAATGACAAGTATTAGAAGTTAGTCCCATGGGCATGGTGAGGCAATGCACTAGTCGCACTGTGCTCCCACTGACTACACAGTGTCATTTGGTAGTGGGTCGTCACTTCACTGTGCTTCTAGAATGGAAGTTGACTGACTGTCTTGAGAAACCCCGAATGAAGGTAGGTAAGGTACCTTATGTTTCCTATAAAACAAAACACCACCGATCGCGCTTCCTTCACCTGCACCTATCTGGAACCACCTACCCTTACAGATAAGACAAGCTGTTTGTGTCGCCTACCTTAAAACCAAACATCAACCGATCGTCTACCTTCATCTGCACCTATCCGGAACCATCTATCTTACTTGGTCGCCTCCTTCATCTGCACCTATCTGGAATCACTCACCTATCTTTCAGATATATCAACTTTGTCGTCTATATTTCATCGAGTAAGTTTTCATTGAGAGCATAACATATATGCGTCGACAACAGGAGCTGACGATATCAGTATTAAAATCACCAGCGCGGACTGAGCGTACCTCGAAAGGTTTTGTCCAGCACAATACAACAGTGTTATTTACCACCGGACCGAAGTCTTGATATCTTCTCACGGAACCATGGCTACATTCCGCGAGAACCAGCAAAAAGCTGCCAACGATGGTACGTCCTTGCAGCCATCTCACATGGCCAACTCGCTAACCACCATCTCAAAGGCGCCTCCCAATTCGTAGAGCAGTTCTACCTCTGCGTAAACGGATCACCCCAGCCGATCCGCAACTTCTACGTCTCGTCCAACACGAAGTACACGCAATCTGTTGTCCCTGCGAACGTGGATATCAGTATCAACGGCCGCGTGCTCACCGGCGGGCCTGACGAGTACGAGCAGATGCTGAAGACGCAGCGCATGACGCCGTCTGGGATCGAGGCCAAGGTCCGCTACGAGGTCGACGGGTGGGACTGCCAGATTCTCAACCCGGACTTCGCGATCGGCTGCCCGGACCACCTCCTACAGAAGTACGAGCAGGAGAAGAAGAGCGGCAAGACGCCGAGCAGAGAGTACTTCAACCGGGCGTCGCTGCTACTACAAGTCACTGGCACTGTCGTGTTTGGGGGTGGTGACAAGGATGTCAAGACGGTCTTCAACGACGTGTTTGTGCTGGTGCCCAACTGGGATACCCACGTCAAGAACCCCTCCCGGAACGCGAAGCGCTGGCTGATTCTGAGCCAGAACTTCCGGGCCCTGTGAGAGCCGGGGTCTGGAGTGACAGCCCAGGAAGAGCACAACGCTGACTTGGAAATGACGGACGCAAACTAAAAAGGCAACGGACGGCGTCTCGAGGGTTCGGTTGGCTTGCATAGACTGCCGGTGGAGTTTTGCTAATTCAGGGAGCATGGGCACGGCGTTGACAGAAGGTCTGGATACCCGGAAAAGGGACACATGAGATTGGAACAAAAAAGTGCTTTCAAGGGTCATACCTAAATATGGATAGAGTCATGCATACAGCAGCGATAGAACGTCACAAATTGGGGGGTTTTCCTCTATCTCAGATTGCCCGTGTCATCATTAACATCCAACCATGTGAGAACGTCCAGTTTCCGTTGAACAGTATTTTCCATGCAGTCTCTACAACACGTAACGCCAGACCCTGCCCTCTATCTTCCTCACGGTCCCTTCTTCTCGTCCACCATAGCCCTCCTCCATCCCCAATACCCGGCTCGTATCGGATCCCACTTCTCCGCCAGCCGTCTCAAGCACAGGTCGGCTTTCTCTCTCTCTCCTTGCTCAGCATAGATCTCCGCCAGCAGGTCCAACGCATGCGTACTCTTCACCTCCTCCTCCTCCTCCGTTCCAAGGCCCGTGACATACTCCTCCGCGGCCTCCCGTACGCTCCCCAGCTTCCGACCCCCCTTGACTAGTACCCCCCTGAGGTAATTCCACGGACTCTGGTTCTGCGGCGCCAGCCTGATCTTGTCGAGCGCATACGCGATCTCGCGATCGACTATCGCCCCCGGCACCTTGGGGTCGTGTTCGGTGGCCCCGGACCCCTCGGTGCTCTGCTCCGGGTCCGAGAAGACGACAAAGAACCGGTGGCTCCATGCCGAGTTGTTCCGCACGTCCTCGTCGACCATCTCCTCCACCAGCCGGCGCTCTCTCTCCCCGGCGGCCTTCCACAGGCCCAGCTTCCGCACCAGGTAGCTCCGATAGCTCCACACGTGGTAGTTCTTGGCGTCCTCCTCCAGCATGCGCGTCATGAACTCCGTCTCCTTTCCCGCGAATTCTTCTCTAGCCTGCTCGTCCCGCTCTATCGCGGGGAAGTACTGGTCCACCAACAAATGCCGGTGGTGCCAGATCTGGTAGTTCTTGAGGTTTGCCAACGCCACGCCGTTCAGCCAGGCCATCTCCTCGGGCACGGGCACCCCCAGCGCGAACAGGATGCTGGCGCGGTACAGCCACACGGTGTAGTGCGCCGGGTTGAGCCGGATGACGTGCTCCGTCAGCCGCAGGCAGCGCGGGGAGTACTCCTTCCGCAGCATCACGGCGCGCAGGTACGACACCGCCTCGGCGTAGTCGTCCGGGTACGCGATGGCCGCCAGCGCACCCTCGGGCTCCTCGAGCGCCACGGGCGTCACGTCGTCCCACTCCGGGTCGGCCGCGTACGAGCTCTTCCCGGGACTACGCTCGCCGTACAGCTCGCTCCGCAGCGCGGCCATTTCTTTCCGCCGGGTGCGCTCGGCCTCGACGTCTACGTCTAGGAGGACGGTGGGCTCCCTTGTGACAGGGTCGGGTATGCCTCGCCGGGCTCGGCCGCGGCGCTCGTCGAAGGCGCGCGAGGCGACGATCAGGCTTGTCAGGCGGGCGCGCTTCTCGGTGCGCTCGTCGAACTGCGCGATCAGGTAGGTGCCCACGTCGCGGCCGGCCTTGTCGGTGCCCCAGACGTTGTTATTGGGTGCCTTGGGGGGCAGGGGTTTCAAGCTCCGGACCGGGAGGCTAGCCTCGTTGACGTGCCGCCACAGGTCGCGCTGGGCCTTGGTGCCGAGCTTGGCTCGGAGTCGTGGTGAGGCGGCGAAGCGGCTGTTGATCCAGAGGGTCCTGTCGGCTGCGGACAGGCTGCTGAGGCCGGCGGAGCAGGCGAGGGTTACCGCGGGTGGGTTTGTGGCTTCTATTCGCTGCTGCGTCCGTTCGTTGGGAGTGGATGGTGGTGGGGGTGGTGCTGCGGTCGTCGGTTTGGAGGTGGACGGTGCTGAAGGGTGAAGAAAAGTCAGCTTTGGCCGAGGGGAGCTAGGCAGAGAGCTGCCGTAGCTATATACTAGATGAATGCCGAGAAGTGACAAAACTTACTCGCTGTTTCTTTGGGCTTTGCGGCCGCCTTGCCTTTGGGTGGCATTGTTTGCCTGCTTGGATGGAAGGTTTGCCTGTTGCTTATGACTGACTGCATGGGCCGGCGGGGTCGGAATTCCAAGCAATCGAGCTGGAGAAAAATAGGGGGGCCACCCGGACATCACCACGGCCGGTCCAGGCCGGTCCAGGCCGGTCCACAGCACCTACAGCACCTCCGGAGTCCGGACAAAGGAGCAAACAATACAAACACCACTCTTCTCAGACAATACTAAATAAATCCTGAAAGGCCACCATTCCGTGCGTGACCTGACGTTTGTTTCAGCTTATTTTCCCCGTATTTACACACCAATTATATTAGCTACTACTTCCAACCGTAAGGCCCATCTCTAAGTCTAGAGAATGGCAGCAGACGCCACCCGTGTAACGACAAACATCCAATCGTAGGAAGTGAAGAAGGCGGTCATGAAGCCGCTCCCATGACCTTTGTTATAAACCAATCACCGCAACCGGAGGTTGCCCAAGCGACCCTCCATTAGGTAGATCCAGCCCATTATACGCCATCCATCCCCAGTTTCCATCACCGGGACTCGACCCGCCAGAACTTCCAGCCCTCTCTTTCACCAGTCCCTCCCTGGACACCCACCAACCGCTCCACGCCGTCGTTGCCTTCCGCATTCAGGAATTTCTCCAGGTCGATCTCCATACCGCCTTCGTCGTCCTCGTCCATCCCATTCTTCAGGACAGCCGGCCAAAGCACACCAACCCCGTCACCGCCCAGCGTCGTCTCGAACTTCTTGTACCCCTCGTCCTCGAGCTGCTGCTCTAATCTGTCAAGCTTTTCCCTCGCCACGTTGGGCTTCAGCAGCGTGATAGAGCAACCGCCGCCCCCCGCACCCGTCAGCTTCGTCCACCCTATGCCCTCGTGATCAACCAGTTCGCGCACGCGCTCCAGCCGCGGGTGCGACACCCCCAGCGACACCAGGAGACCGTGGTTGATGGTCATCAACTCGCCGACCCGCCGCAGGTACTCCTCGTCGTCGCTGTCGAACTCGTCCGAGCCCAGCAGCTCGTCCGCGCTCATCGTGACGCGGTCGATGGCGTCCAGGATAACCCCGACCAGCTTCGGATGCGCCTCCTTTAGCTTGCCGACCTTGGCCACCTCCGCGTGCGTCGACTTGGCCTGTCGCGTGTCCACCAGCAGGAGCGGCAACTCCGGAAAGTCCCACAGCGGCCGCACCGACGGCGGCTTGGTGTAGTCCTCGCGCTGGAACACAACCGCCTTGCCCTGCGTTGCCACCGTGTTGTCCACCCCCGACGGGTTGCCGTGCATCAGCATCTCGCACACGAAGGCCCACTGGTTTATCCTTTCCAGCTGTATCCTCGCCTCCTGTGCCGGTTGGTCTGGATGAGGCCCCGAGAGCGTCCGGAGTTGTAGGAGCAACGCGCCCGATAGGCACACGGCGATCGAGGCACTGCTACCCAGGCCAGCGCCGATAGGTATGGTCGAGCGGAGCGTATACTGGCACGCGGCGAATGACTGCGATCCTAGAGACATGAATATGTAGAGGAACGACGCGGCGGCGTTCCTGTGCACCTTCTGCAGTTCCGGTGGCTTATCCTCTGAGACATCCTCGAGGAAAGGCTGGATGGCGGCGACCAGGTCTTCGTCGAGAGTGGTGACGAGATCGTAGTAAAACTTCTTCTTTCCCGGGTCTGAGAAGGTGGACCACGGCAGCTCGTCGATGTTCCAGGTATGGGCGAGGTCAATGTCGGGAAATTTCAAGGTAACGGTCCTCTTGGATTTCGATAGCGTCGTGACAAGGAGATAGGAGCGTAGTGATATGGCAGCGGCAATTGCAGCCTAAGAACCACAAGGCAGTCAGTCATCTGGCTCCGTTTTGGACAAACCTTCTAACTCTGTAACATACCTTGCCGTGGACGACAGCATGCTCTCCGCAGAGGATGACCTTGCCAGGTGCCGAGACCATAAAGGCAGGCATCATGGGGCTAGACTGCTTGCGATCCAGCTTCTTGCGCTGGGAGACTTTCAGGGTGCCATTCACAGATGTGCCGTTGACACCGTTGGCGGCACCATTGAGGTGGAGGCGGTCCACCTCCTTGTGCAAGCCATTGACGGATTTGACGCCGTTAGACATGATTTGGGTCATGGGTTTCTCTCCCTGTTCGCTGGAATGTAGGCACGCTCCCTGCAGCCGTTCGTCAAAGTGGCGTGCGACTGACCGCCTTTATTCTCCCCTCCCGGAGGGAAGCACGCTTGCGAGTCGGTCGACGAATATTGCGCGCGTATGGTCGTTAGCTAGGGGTCGAGACTCGACGGGTCGCGACGTGGTATGTAGGTAATGTATATACGGATTCGCCCGTTGTAGCGTCTTGTACGACGGAGAGCGCAGATCGGTAGCGCAAAGGATAGAGTAACAACCCAAGCACAACCTCTAGCAAAGATATAGCAGCTGGAGCTGGAGACACACTCTGAACACCCGAGGTGGCGATTGATTCAGTTGGTCGTGGTGCAAGCACGGATGCCACGCAAAGTTTATTTATTCGCGACGGTGACGCAGTGGCGTGGCTTAGATATTAGGTACCTAGGAAATATTAGAGGAAAAAGGAGGTTAGATATTTGACTTAGGGCCAAGCGATATCGCTGAACAGATTGGCCTCGACAGAAAGAGTGGCTGAGAGAACAGGAAGAAAAGAAACTGTACAATGTCTGTGAGCAAGCAGGAGATGTTCAGGTTAAAGAAGGACGGAGGGATTGTGGTCGGCAGGACGGCATCGTGAGGGAGGTCGTCACGGTTTCCCAACGAACAAGGGGAAGAGATGCCGCTAAGGAAGCCTAGCAAGTCGCTTTGGGAGAGCGGGTCACATCATGATTTCACCCCTGGAGTTGAATCAATTGGAAATTATGTGATTGGCCATCCAGGAGGCGGGATGGACCCGCTCAATCGTGCATTACCCCAAGGGGCAACTTTACACATCCTGCTCTCTTTGTGTCACTTCCCCAGATAGGACACGGTTCGGATACGTTCTGGAAGCTGATTGGAACTCTGACATGCTGAGTGGCTGTCCTGGTGCTTCTCATTGCCAAGGGCAGATTCCTCGTCTCTCGTTGCCGTAGCCAGGAGCGCGTTTGAGCGCGTTTGTGGTTGATCGGTAGCTTGACATACACAGGACTTCGGGATTATATATGTGGTTGTCCCAGATCTACTGCGAGACTTCGAGTCTCGCTTGTCGCCGTCGTCGATTTTTGATGGGAGGTCACACAACGACAGTCGAGTTGGCCGGTGAAGAACGAACGCATACCGGTACACATAACGGCATGCTAGGCTCGTTGCACAGCATCAGCCACTGGAGTTGCTGGTACCCCAAGAACTGCGGGAGTTATCATGATCGATATTCGCTCGCCTCGCAATGTGCATCGTGAGAAATAAGTTATAGATTCTTCGTATAATTACCTTAATTAGACGGGACTTTCCATTGTCTGAGAATGGAAAGCTCACCCAGTAAAACCCCCGATGTTCGTCCTCATCAGGCAGCATGTCTAACGTCAGCTCCATTGAAGGAGGGCAGCAAGGATGATATGCTATCCTTGTGCCGGTAACTGATGCGACGACTATATATTGTAGGCCTACTGAACGTAGTTCTGCATCACGTCCTTTCAAATGGCAATCACAATCTGGTAAAACACACTTCACCATGGCCGTCACTGAGATCGCAGTCTTACACGCCAGTGCCGGTACAGCAGGCGACGAGCTCCGCCAGAGTCTCGTAGAGGCATCAAAAGTCCAAGAGGGTTGGCTAGCCAAGAACTTCCCCAATTCGCCATCCAGCGATGCCGAGCGCGGCGTCGCCATGTTTCGGCAGGTAGAGGACCCAGCCAAGCTCCTCATCACGGCCGGCTGGGACTCGACGGCGGCGCATTGGCAGTGGATCAACAGCGAGGAGAACAAGGGCATCATAGACAGCATCAAGAATCAAGTTGCCATGAGCGGCGAGAACCACACAGCGTTACGCCATGTCGCAGGGGAGCTCTTCGGCGGACCGGCTCCGGAGAGCATAACTCACATGCTTGACGCTCCTTTGTCAGCGTGAGCCGGTTGTATGCTCCCGCGGCGAACAAACCTGCCAATGATACTATAATCAAGGACGTCGCCGGCGCACTGCGAGAGTTCACTGCGCCTGGGGACACGCGATGGGGTTGGGCCGTCGACCCGCAGGATGAGAACGTCCTGGAGTTCATCATCGTCGCCGGTTGGGATAGTGTTGAGGCGCATCTCGGCTTCAACCAGCATCCTAGCTTCGCAAAGTGACACGAGTTCCTGGATCTGGCGGACTCGAAGGGATCCCGACACTACAAGCGATTCTTGTAAGACTGGTCAAGCAAGAGATCATAGGTTTGGTGGCAGGGAAGATGGCTGGCGGGCAGTCCAATGCAATCGTTCGATACAATGTCTGTTTTAGACCTGTAAAAGCAATCCCAAGATTTGTTCCGAGACGCCTAATCATGACTCTGGTCCGTCCCTTTCCCTGTTAAGGGAATGCATGTGTCCGTTCCATATGATCGATCCGCCGCCGCCCCAACATCCGACTCCAACAATCGACAGAGCCTTGAGCTTACGACGAGGCCTTGCCAGACTTGTTCTTCTTCGGCAGCTCCTTAATCTGCAGACCTGTAGTGCGGACATTGTCAGCAATCGCGTATGCCAACCCGGGCGAGGGAGGTGTCCGTACTAGGAGGCAAGCTCTGCTTCAGCTTCTCGGCCTTGTCGGAGTCCTTGAGGACAAGGGTGTACAGGTGACGCTGGCAGCGGACCTTGAACTTGATCTGCTGCGACTTGGTGTTCTTCTTGATCCGGGCGGCTACATCTGTGTTAGTCGCTGGACTTCGACTTCGATCTCGCAGTCGCTAGGAATCGTCGGTCAAAACCTACAGGAGGCATCCTTCCGCCGGCAGATCTCGATGAACTGTTAAAACACCGTTAGTGATTCGTCCTTGATTGCAATTGATCGTCACTGGACTGCGCCGTACCTTCTTGATATCGGCGATTTCCTGAGGCATCTTGTCGGTTTGGCTTGGGGTGTGTGGTTGGGTATTGACGGCGATCGAGTTCCAAAGACAGTCAAGAGTATAGAATTTCGCCCAGAATAATTTTTGTGGGCGTCTTGATTTCGCCAGTGTGCAGCTGGCTGCGGGCCGTGGGACCAAGTTTAGATGGCCCGTGCATCGAAATCTTGGCGGTGTGTGGCTGACGCGTCCGAGGCTGTTAGCGGGCTGTGGCGCTGCTTCGTGATTCGCTGTTTGTCATTTACTATGAGGCCTTCTCAAGAGGAGGTCGTTGAGTCGCCTGAATATGCCACATTGCAGTTACAGCCCCGAGAATAGTTGGAGCATGTGATATTTGAACAAGATTGGTATCACGTTATATATAATCCACACCAGGTTGTCTTTCTCGAGCTTAAGTTGGAGAGGCATTCATTCCCTGGGAACTAACTCCAACCTATCTTGCACAAGCCACATCACACATCACATCACTGAGGCGTCAACAAGATGCCCACCCCACTCGACAATGCTATGAGATCGAGAGTATGTATACACGGCTCCATATCCGCTAATAATCAGACCATGATGCTGACTTGTCACTCAAGAATGCTGTACTTGGTATGTCACGTACAGTTCGCATCTCCTGTGGTTGGCTGACGATGGCTAACCTTACATCCTTGTCACTATTAGCCTTCGCTGGCTTGGTGACGGCTACGGCCGTCTGGACTATCTGGGGAGGAGATATATTCCCTGCGACTTCTGATCCCTCGGGCGAGCCGGAGACGTGGACATTCGAAGAACTGCGGAGATGGCTGGCTGCGGTAAGTTGACTCGTTGGAGTTGTTCTCAAAAGACTGCGACTAGTCTGGCCACACAAGGACCAGTCGCTGACCTCTCGGACAGCGCAACCTCCATCCACAGAGCTCGGCTACGCGAGAGCAGTTGATTGAAAGGGTGAAAGCGAACATGAGAATTCCGAGGCAATAGGCACATCGATCTCCACCGTGATGATTGTTATGCTAGGACTGTGAGGCCGTCTGGATAAGAGACGAGGATTGCCACCGCACACGACTCGGACATGTAGCGGAGTCGATTTCATATTTACAGACAAATATCAGCAATTGATTCTTGTCGACCCTGTAAGCTTTGCAGTTACAGCGCAAAGCGACTGGCACTTCCATATTTGGAAGAGGGGGGGGGCCTAGGTACCGGCGGTAGCGGCAGCTGTGCAGCTTCTGGAGAACAATAAAGCCGGCAAATCTCCTGCATAATACCAAGCCAATCAGCCTCGATTGTGGGGGCTTGAGCTAGCGCACCGGCAGCCCTGGCGGGGATACTACGTAGTTCCAACCTTAGTAAACGAAGTGCCATCGAGGACAGCTTGCCTTTGATCCATTCGCTGACTACATTCCTTTCTTTGGCTCGTCTGTTCTCATCTCTTTTACTTTCTTCATCCACTTTCAAGTAAAGAAGGTGATAGCTTCTTTGCTTCACCGGCTCTGCC
The DNA here is from genome assembly GCA_023628855.1 of Coniochaeta sp. PK30-01. Lineage (NCBI taxonomy): Eukaryota > Fungi > Ascomycota > Sordariomycetes > Coniochaetales > Coniochaetaceae > Coniochaeta > Coniochaeta sp. PK30-01. The sequence goes on along the minus strand of JAMAJW010000041.1, from coordinate 94,889 downwards.
CAAGATGGATTTCCTTCAGGTATGCGATCACTGTTGAGTGGAAACGCGTCGGTCATGGCAGTCAGGATGCGGCTAACAACATCTCTACAGCGCCTAGCGAAGGCTCTTGACCGGCCCCTCTTCCCATGGAAGAAGCTTATCATCGGCTTCTCCGTCGCCCAGTACCTCTTCGAGAGTTACCTCAGCTTCCGCCAATACCAAGTTCTCAAGAAGCTTAAGCCCCCCAAGGTCTTGGAAAACGAGGTGTCGCAAGAGGTCTATGACAAGAGCCAGGCATACGGCAGGGCCAAGGCCAAGTTCGAGATCGTCAACTCCTTCTACGGGCAACTCCAGAATATCGGCTTTATCTACTTCGACGTCCTTCCGAAACTGTGGTCCTGGGCCGGCAACGTGCTCCTCCGCCTCGCACCGGCTCGCTTCAGCGGCGAGATCTCGCAGTCTATCGTCTTCGTCCTTTCGTTCATCCTCCTGCATCAGCTCCTGTCACTGCCGTCCAGCATCTACCATACGTTCGTGCTGGAGGAAAAGTTCGGCTTCAACAAGCAGACCCCCAAGCTCTTCGTGACCGATATCATCAAGTCGAACCTGCTGGCTTTCGTCCTCGCTCCGCCTATTCTGTCCGCGTTCCTGGCCATCATTCAGAAGACCGGAAATCAGTTTTTCTACTACCTGTGGCTGTTCGGGGCTGGACTCCAGGTCTTCATGATTACCATCTATCCCATCGCCATCCTCCCGCTCTTCAACAAACTCTCACCCCTGGAGCCCGGCAAGCTGAAGCAGGGCGTGGAGGACCTGGCCAAGAGGCTGAAGTTTCCTTTGCACGAGCTGTACGTCATCGATGGTAGCAAGCGCAGCGCTCACAGCAATGCCTACTTCTTCGGTCTGCCGTGGAAGAAGCACATCGTCATCTATGACACCCTGATCGAGAAGAGCGAGACGGAGGAGGTTGTCGCTGTTTTGGCCCACGAGCTCGGCCACTGGAGCCTCGGACACACCACCCGCCTTTTTGGCATCTCCCAGGTAGGTTTGCTCCCACAGGAACCCCACCGCTCGTTTCGCGGTATGACTGACCAGATTGCAGGTTCACTTCCTCTACATCTTTACTCTCTTCTCCGTCTTCATCAACAACGACTCTCTGTACAGCTCATTCGGCTTCCTCAAGGAGCACCCCATCATCGTGGGCTTCATTCTCTTCTCCGACGTTCTGGGGCCCATGGACACGCTCATCAAGCTGCTGATGAACATCCTCAGCCGCCGCTACGAGTTCCAGGCCGACGCCTTCGCCAAGAACCTCGGCTACAAGACGGAGCTGGCCAAATCGCTCATCAAGCTGCAGATCCAGAACCTCAGCACCATGGACGCCGACTGGATGTTCGCGAGCTACCACTTCTCTCACCCTATCCTGACCGAGAGGCTGAAGGCGCTGGAGTGGGAGTCGGGCAGCAGGCCCCTCACAAGCGAGGTGACGGAGGAGAAAGGGACGTTTGCCGATGTTGCTGCTGCGGCGAAGACGACTGGGCGCGAGGAGCTGTGAGGTGCGCATGGGGTGAAGAACAGCGAATGGAGAATATAGAGTCTCAGCGGATGGCAGATATGGTGACACAGGCCTCGAATAGAGATTTTTGTTTACGTTTTTGTCTATTTCCTCTGAACAACCACCACCATTCGCAGAGGGTGTGACTGCGTGGACCCTGGGTGAAGCCCCAGCCGGACTTCGGAGGTATGACAGCCACTGTTGCTACTTGTCTAAGGGCAACGGTGCAAGGTGGCTCTGGTCAGGGTGGTATCCAACATGACGATGCCACGTGTTGCTGTGAAATACATCGAACTTATCTCGCACCAGCAAATATATACTCGATCACGTAGATAGCCATCTTACCATATTAACACATCTCGGCAAGACTGTGGCGACATCTCACAGCTCTCTGGATAAGCTAAGGTAATCACATATAATGATCCCTATTCACGCGAAATTATGATGCAGATGCTCTCATCGCCAAGCCAAGTCGTCCTGACTACATGAAATACCTGTTTCTCGTTCCACTAATGCAAGCTGCTCACCTCGTGCTACATTTTCTCGCCATATAAGGTAGTGCAACGTTCGCTTAGAACCCCTTACACATGCTCCTTGGTCGTGACAGTCTCCTTCTCCAGCTCCTCGTGATGCAGCGTCTTCTCAACCACCCTCGTGGTCCTTTCCTTGAGCTCATCGGGCTCGAACACTGTGGAGATACGGTCAGCAAGTGTTCACGATTCTCAACGTCAGCCACGAGAAACTCACAGAATGCCAACTCTTCCAGACTGCGATCCGACGTCTCAGGCCAGAGGAAGTAGATGAGGATGGCCTCGACGCAAATCCAGCAGCAGTACACAAGCAGCCACTTCCAGCCGATAGCACCCGTGCCGATCGGATTGACGTTGGTCCCAAAGAACTGCGCCGCCTTGCCAAAGAACTGGAAGATGGCGATGCCGCGAGCCCGCTGCGTGAAGGGGAACAGCTCGACGAGATACGTGTACGTCAGGGCGTTGAATCCCAGGTTGTATGCGGGGCTGTACATGTAGATCCAGAACAGGCTGAACTTGGCCGCGACGGTGGACTTGGTCGTGACGAACCGCTCGCTGCAGATGGTCCAAGACACGTACACGATGAGGATAGAGACGATGGCCGTGAGGTACATGGTCCTGCGCTTGAAACGCATGACCACCAAAGCAATGGTGATTGCGGATACCAGGTTCCAGCACTGGTTGCCCAAGTTGTACTTCGCCTGGAAGCTCGGGTCCGTGTAGCCGATCAGCTTGAGCACGTCGCCCAGATAATACGAGATGACGACATTGCCGGACAGCTGCGTGAACAGGCCTAGGAGGGAACCGATGAGCACCCGACGCCGCATGCCCGCCGTGCGGATCATGTCCATCCAGCTCTGCTTGCTGTTCTCGGCCTCGAGCGCCAGCGTCTCCTTGATCTCGGCCATTTCGGCCTTGACGAACTCCGAGTTCACGTCGCCTTCGGCGTGGTACTTGACAAGGATCGCGTACGCCTCCTCATGCTTGTCCTTGCTGATGAGGAACCGGGGGCTCTCCGGGAGGAAGAAGACGAAACAGACCTGGAGGAGGGATGGAGCCATCTGGAGCAGGGACGGGATGCGCCATGACCAGTTCGAGGGGATGGTCTGCGTGCCGAAGGTGATGCCGGCGGCGACGATGGCGCCGATGAAGTAACAGGCGTTGAACAGCGATGTGAGGATGGGGCGTTCTTTGGGGTAACCGAGCTCGCCGATGAGACAGGAGCCAGCGACAATAGCGAATGGAAGGCCAAATCCGATGATGGCTCGGGAAAGAATGTACATCACCCCTTTTCAAATGGTTAGTTCGGTGCGGGTCGCTATGGCGAAGATAAAGCACTTACCGTTGACGGCAAAAGCTTGCAGAAGAGAGCCGATTATCATCAAAGTCGAGCCAAAAATAATGCACCATCTTCGGCCGAAAGTGTCGTTGACGTAAGGAATGAACGGCAGACCGATACACGATCCCAGAGGAAGAGACGATGCTAAGATGCCTTGATAACCGCCGCTTGGATGGCCAAAGTCTGCAGAAGCAAGATACGTCAGCGACGGACTCGGTCACAGCCCTTATCAACAGACCACACATACATTCTTTCCACGCCGGCACGATCTGAACAGCGTTGATGATCTGAGAATCGAACCCAGATGTCATCTCGATGCCAATGGTGGTCGGAAAGAGCAACCAGTACAGTCCTCTCAAATTCGGTTTCTTGTACCATGGCACCGGATCATCCATCGCCATGCGATGGATGATATTGTCGGAACCCCCAGCGGTGACGACCATCTTGGCGATGTTACTCTCTCACTGAGGCTCTGGGAAGGTTGTTGGTTCCAAGACTCGCGGCTCTGCTGGTCTTGAGCAGGGAGGTACGGGAGTCGAAGGACAAGACCTGCATGGCGTTCTTGGTACGAAACATTGGCGCCTTATAAGACGACCCTACGACCCTCCAGCTCACGGAGGCTTCGGTAGGAATCAAAATGTGACCCAACGAGGAGGAACGGAAGATATGTTGGCAATCAAACGACTGGGTGATTGGAGGTTCTCCACCACTGCCCGAGTCGCCTGATATGTCGAATTATATGACAGGTGCAGGCCATATCGGACCGTTCTGAACCTCTGCAGGTGCTTTGTCGACCCATGCTCGAGAAAATATATGAGATTTTCGGCGCTGTTGGTGAAAATCTGGCATCGTGTTGGCCGGCTCGCATTCCTCCAGGCGGCAGAGTTCACTTTAGCCGGATGGACAATGTCCGGCGACCCGCGACACTTGATATCCTATGGGCAAAGCTGGGTTAATATAGACAATACTGCGGAGTGGCGGCTATGTGAGCCTGAAGTAGTGCTTTTGCTGGCTGGCGAGCACAGATGGTGGTCCAGCTCCAGACCCGGAAATCTTTTAAGAACGAGTGCAAGATCAACTGAATAGCAGACATGGTCCATCAACCACGAGATTGGAGATTGGAAAATTCATATGAATGTGCGTGCTGTTTCGGTCGAGGGGCCGCTTTATAGTACTCGTCGAGTTTGCCTCCTGCTACGCGCACTGCTGTTGTGCGCCATTCCGCTTGCCTACAGGCAGGGTCAAGTTGCCTAACCAACAAGCGTTGCAGCCAGGACTGTCAGAAACAGTATATTGCACAAGGTAACTTTGAGCGAGTGCGAATGCTGCTGTGACTGCGTAGAAGACACGAGGCGTCCAACCAACTTATGGGGAAACTGACAGACAGACAGAGAATAGAGATGTTGCCTTGTGCGGAATTGTGTTTGACCATCGCCTGGGCAGTCTTGGTAACGGTTACAGAAAGCCGCAGCCGCATTGTGCTGGTGTCTTCAGCTTCAGGTGTGGTACTGCCAGCAAGCCGAGCCTGGCAGTATGTGCTGCTTTCTTAGCCACGGAAATGTCAAATCAGTGCCACTGACATTAGTTCAGGCTTGAACCAGCCTACAACACGTCGCCATCCAGCAAGGACCTGGACTCGGCATCAGCCATCAGGGTCACTTAGGACTGTGTGAGCTCATGAATCTGGTAGTGGTTACGTCAGCAGTCGACGGAGCTATAACTTTGCCCGATCAAAGGAGGCAAGCCAACGTCCACACAACCAGTGTGCTTTCAGCAGCTTGGACCAGTCTGCGTCACCGAACACACTCACCACACTGAAAGGCAAGTGCGTGGTAAGACATATTCCATTCCCCACTTGGAAGATCGAATTGTTGAGTTTGGGTCCGCTGAAATGAGCAGCTATGTATCACCAGCCAGCTCTAGCCGCCCATAGAGGTCCAGAGAATTACCATCCGCTTCAATGGTCATACCAAGTTCTCAATGAAGAACCGCAAAGCCAATCTCGAGACTGTCAGTGGTGTGGTTGTGAGGGCAAGACGACGATACTGAGAAGATCAACAGACGTGCAGTAGTTCTCAATGGACCCCCAAGACCCCTGAAGCTTCAGGGAGCCCTCAGTGGCCAGGCAGTCCAGGGAGCACTGGGAGCGCCTGGGGTAACTTTCGGCCGTCGCAATGATATTACGGATCCGAACGGATAGGGGTCCACACGGGGCAAACTCCAACTGTCGTCATTTGCCCAACCGTGCCCTCCTGTGCTCGACTGCCCTCGCAGATCATCATGCCCAGGCGTCGAAGGATCAGCGCCCGAGCCATAGTCCGAATGGTCGCACTCTGTCCCCCCACTGACGGCAGATCCGAATAGAGTCGTCGGGCGAAGACCGGCGCATCAACAAACACAACTCGGCCGGTCGTTCCTTGGGAAATTGGGGAGTGGAGGCGTCTTGCAACGTACTCTTCTGTTTTCCTGGGTCTCGGAGCGAACCTGTTGTCGTCGTAGACCCCAGATTGAATAGGTAAACCTTGAGTTGCTTAGATTCTCCATTGCACACCTGCTGGAGTACAAAATAAGGTAGAATAAAAGCTTTTTATCGACAAGAATAGGAGATCTGATGAAGCAGCTTGAGCAGTGTATGTCGATGCCAAGCCGCAGTAACCTCGTGCCGTGGATCGCAGCAAAGCAATGGCCCGGGCCACGCACTCGACACCGAGATTAGCGTTCTAGGCCCTGCCTCTTTGATGTTGAGGATCCCACCGACTGTAGAGTCTGGGCATGTTTCAACCCGCAAAACCTCTAAAGAAAATGCCCTTTCTTCCGAATATTTGACCCTTAAACAGTTCACTGGTTCTGCGGATACTCTCGAAAACGGACGGGGCCCTAACGTGTACTGACGTGTGTGGAGGGTTCCTGCCACTGGATGTGATTCGTCAGGGTGTTACGACGGCAGCCAAGACAGAATGATGTATGTAGACCGAACAATGCAAGGCTGGCTTTGTTCGGATGTGGGTTGCCATCATGAATGTCTCTGTTTTGCTGTGACTGACGTTTTAACGATGGCAGTGACGGATGTCATGGAGGTCGCGTGTGGATACCTTCCAGTTACTTGGAACCCGCCTGGACGAAGTTTATTAGGTAAGGTAGCTGTTTCCCCTAGCGAACCTGCAGCCTCGGGCGACGGAGACTACGTCATGGCCCACTTAAAGCCAATATGGGGTGGCGTATTCTGACCTCACGCGTTACTTCGACCGTTTCTTCCATCCAGGCAAACAACGTCAACGGCCCTCTAGGTATTGTCGTCACAGAGCTCTCTGTTGTTGGAACTGAAAGGTTTTCCCCAATGGCCTGTGCTTTGGTGAAGCCTCCAACCCCTCGGGGTCGATGTCATGGCTGCTGTCATCGCAGCAAATTATGCGCTTCGCCCGGCCTCGTCCGAGCTCCTCGACGCCGTCATACTCGTGATTCCTCCCCACGATCAAACCATAATGCCGCCCAGCGTTTAAGCGAGATCGCACACTACGTATCCTCTTTCACATGTGGGCAAGTGCGGCGAGATGGGAAACGGTGCTCTCGATAGCTTCAAAACAGGAAACAGGAAATACCATCGTGCCATGCCCGGGAGCGCATGGTTATCCCGCTAGCGCAGCACTTCGGACCTGTGGTGGGCAGCCAGGGCAGGATAGACACTGGAGACCTCACCAGCGTCGGGGTCCAGGACGGACTTCATACCCTCCGAGCAAGGGTCCACCCACACATTAGTCTGACGCACAGTCGAGGAGATCTTGCCGGAAGCATGGTCGTACAGGTACAGTACATACATCCTGATGTTTGCGTTTGGCTCAGAAGCGCCTACCCGATACTACTATGCAGTATCTTTGCCGTTTTATGATGGCGTGGGTGACATCCACCAAGTGGAAAAGGATACTGTCATCGATAGATCTACAGGTGTAGAATGTTGTCGTAGCGGCAACTCTGTCCATCCCCCACAGCAGAATTCTGTTTGCTATCATGGTAAGAATATAAGCTGGTGTCTTGCGTATAAGTTGACCATTTTCGAATACCAAGAGAGGTAACTTCGATGATTCTTCGAGCGCATCTAGGCAGAGACATCACATTCCATCCGCTGGTTTCGTTGTTGGGACTGCAGTGCCGTTGCACGAACAAAGGGGCTGTGGCCAATGATATGATATCACGTATGACTCCAGCGAAAGACCGATCTGCAGGGTCTTGCTTCTCTGAGCCTCGCTTCCCACGCAGCCCACCCAGTCATCATATCAAACCGTAAGTAACTCTACATTGCCTCATCCATACTTCCGTCGTCGCTGACTAGCGTCTATACTGTTGATCTGGTCTGCTGCGGTCCTCCCAGCCAATCCTGGGCGCGTATGAAGGGCCCTGAGGGCATCCCTCCGCTCGGTTGAGCAAGCCCATCCTTGTTGATCGTCGCCATGCCTCATCAACTGGAGTTGTTGGAAACAGCTTTCATCACTGCAGATCCGCCTGAAGGAGGGTCGACGTCGTAGCACCAGTGAGCACTAAGCGGGCCAGAACCTTGTGATCAACGTGCCAGGCGAGCGGCCAAAAGAGACGGATCAGCCTACCTGCCTAAGTACTTCCAGTACTCCCCGACGCAGCTCGCACCCAGCTCGCGGTGACGGAGCTCGCGGTGACGGAAGGGGCTCCCCATCCTTTTGGCCTCTATTCCTATGCACAGTAGCCCATGCATTCCTACGTATTGCCGGTGTTGCTGTAGCCCTCTACACCCATCACGTCAGTACACTAAATGTCTGCCTTGCGCTCCGTTTATAAAATCACAGCTCCTGCCTGCATGATTTTCCTCCGTTTCTATCGGCATCAACAATTCCCCCTAGCATCAAAACATACAAAGCATCTAAAGGAGCCTCCATAGCCTACCTTCATATCAGAAAATTTATCCTCTGACCTAGACTCAAGAAACTCAACTCGACATGTCATCTTCACCACGAGACAACTACTCGACATTCTCCATGTCTCCGTCACCTCCCACTGATCTCGGATCATACTCCCGCTTCATGCACCAACACACCAAGAGACAAATGGAAGCTGCAAACCGTTCGTCTCAACGCCGGCGTTCAAACCAGCCCTCGAACAACAACAGCGGCACTTCATCCATGCCCAATGGCGTCTCATCATCACGGGACAGTCGCAGTCCCGACAACGACTACTAGTTATCGATCATTCCCGGGTCAACAGATGCTGAGCGTCTGTTTGACCCATCTCCCAGATATCCTGTGTGATTTTCGTCGACGAGAACGCACACCATCACGACGAGTGATTATGGTCTAAAACATCGGCGTGGTAGGCTCGTTGGAACACGGGCTGAAGGGTCACTCGCCTCATGAGCTGTACATAGTTGCAGCTTGGGCACGCGATGGACTACTGTTGATGATTCCGTAAAGAAACCAATTGCATTGTATCGGAGTTCGAGCTTCACCTGGCAGATTGGTTGGGATTTAGAGGCGTTCATGATTTGGAGGGACAGGTCCGCATAAATGTAATGACTGATGAACGATATCCGCATGAAATGTCATCTCATTATGCTCTCACACTTTCCATCGATATGTTTGCGACTCCTATCATCGTACTCCAAACTACCTAAATGTAGCAAACCAAACCGTAGATCCGAGTCTCCCCCAGGGCACCTGCCGGAGTGTGTGGATATATCATCGCTGGCCTACCGCGACAAGTACAGGACGTCGACATCAACCCAGGAGTGATTCAGTGAAGTCATCGTTGTACCCAAAACAGAATTTGCATTTCAAATCTTGTGATATCACCTGGCATTACAGCAACCTCGTATTCGAGGGTACATGGTCGAGACATCCAACATTGCTGTGTTGGGAGGGAGGTGAAAACCAAGACCGGGAAAAAGGGGCTGACAGTGACGTATGTCCCATCGTCACGACACCCCTCCTCCCCAAGAATGCAGGTCTCGAAACAACATCGCCCAACCACCAGAGTAGAGCTACCAGTAGTGGAAAGCCCGGGGGCTCTAGGTCAACTCTCGGCTTTCAAGATGAACTGAGTGGACCTAAGAAGGGCTTGATTCAGCAGTCCATTCGCTATGAAGAAGGACCACGCAACTGCAAAAGTAGCATTTTAGGCGGCCTGAGCCCTGGCCGACATCTGCCTTGGTGCAACACACGCCCTACACCAGCGGCTGCTTCTTCTTTATCCCAAGCAACGCCGCATGGTCCTTTTTCTTCTTCACCTGCCGCTTAAAACTGGGCGCCGGTGCCTCGACCGCAGGAGATTCAGCGATTTTCGCCGGTGGCGGCGTAGGCAACGGTGGCGGTCCCATCAAACCGGGCGATGACGTCGACGGTCCTACCACGGGACTTGCTGAGCTTCCGGAATCTCCATCTTCATCCATGGGCTCCTCAAGCGCATCCTGGCCCCTAGCAAACGCAAACGCCCGTCTAGCAGCCTCCTCGTCCTCCCTTTCCTGCCTCAACCTCTCCTCCTCCTCGGCGCTGATACCCCTGTCAACTTCGACGAGGTCCACCCCCTCCTTCTTCGCGCGCTCGATCCTCGCATTTCGACTCCGAATCTCGTCCAACGCGTCCGCGACGGCCATCTCCCTCTTCGCATCCGCCGTCTTCGCCTCCAGCTCCGCCATCGCGTTCCTCTCGGCGTCCGCGCCCACCCCGTCGGCGTCCGCCATCTCTCGCTCCAGCCGATCCAACCTCTGGTCGTCGGTCTCGTCCTTGGTAGGGTCGTCCCCAAGGCCCCTCTTCCACGGGTCCGTGTTGCGCTTCGCGCCCTTCTCGCATATGTAGTCCTGTGACCGCGGGTCCGTCTTGAAAACGATCTCGGCCGAGCACCTGGTACACCGGATATAGAACCTAGGTTGTGTTAGCAATAGCCGCCTTTCTGACAGCCGCGCAGGAGGTGTGCGCGCGCCACACGCAAACCAAAACGGCCTATTCATTTGTCGCTTACCTGTAAATCTGAATCCCTAAATACTTCTCGTCTATCGGCGTCTCCTTCCGGGCGTTGAACTTGCGCCCTTTGCTGTAAACCTGTCAGTATACCATGCCAGCAAGATTCTACCAGCCGAGAACGCTGCATACTATATGTATTCACCACAAGAGGTGCACTTCATGCTGAATGGTGACATGAGACGCACGGTCTGGACCTTGGGGCCGACTTGCTTGGGGGCTTTCGAACGGCCGAGGGCACGCGGGTCCCAGTCTGGAGGGTAGTACTTTGCTGTGAAAAGGGCAAGGTTAGTGAGATGGACGTGGACATGCGCTGCGCATCGGTGGAAAGGCAGTCGCCTTTCCCCGGCGACGGCGCTTTGGGGAGGTCGAGAGGCGATGACTTACTGAGGACTTTTCGCTCGGACATCTTGGCTTGTTGACTGGCGCTTCGGGCTTTGTGGAAGTGTCTTCGTTACTGATAGATGGCAGATATGAGCGCCTAGCTGATGTGTTTTCGTGATTTCTTGCCTGTTGCGCTGAGACGCTTTTCGTGGAGGCGATGGCGAGGATAGCCAACGTTCAGAGTTCAGCCACCGACGATCGACGTCGTTAAGTTGACTAATCTGTGGCGCTTGACTAAAGTAAGGTTGCGGGACGTTCAATGATCCCTGTCTGTCTTTGGCTGTGGGGCAGTGAGGCTGAAAACAGTGCACGGGCCAGAAGTTCGGTATGAACCAGTAGGTACGTACCCCTAGTACCAAAACCTGAAGGTCTCTTTTACCCAACACTCTGATGACAGGCTGTGATGATCGTACATGTTCCGTCTCTTCGTCCAAGAGAATGACGATTTCTTCTATCGGCACAACCCGTCTCACTATTGCGGAAGCTACTGGTAAAACTCTATCACTCTCGGGTCGGTAAGACCGTGAAGTCTGGTCTCGCCTCAAAGCGAAGTAATCAACTTCTTTGAAGCGAACCTGCAGATGAACATGGCTATCTGCCAAACTCGATCTGTTTCCTCACCTTTTATCGATATTCCCATCTCATATGGCCTTCCTTGTTGAGGCCTTGCCAGATTGACATTTACCATCCTGTATACTAATACCTGTTAGGTCATTGCTGTCCTCTCTGCATTTGACGAGGGCCGAGGCTAGAGCTTGCGAGCTCCGCGGCTTCACCCGGGAAAGCTTCACATGATCGAACCTTATCTGACTACCGAGGATCTGAAGACGAGTATCGGCACTCTGATGTGTATTGCCTTAAAACCTGGTTAGCGTGAGTTCCCACGCGTCTTCAGCGTATTGATCGAGGCAAAGGCCATATTTCGGAGGGGTGAGTCATGATGCCCAGCCCGCGAGACCGCGGTAGAGCTAAGTGCTTGCATGTGTGGGGAGAGATCCGCTCGCTCATCTGGTGGATCGCATCAGTAGCGGCATGCGGGGTACAGAGAGCCGCATGGTTAACCTCGACCTCTCCTCCTGATGGCATCAATGATATCTGTCCGCGTCCGAGATCCTCCGTCCTAGGTTTGTCTTGTACGTGGCTGTAGCTTCGATAAGTCTCCTGTGTTTTGGCCAGGAGCATGCAAGGTTCCTTGGGACGCGCTCTCCATCTGCGCGGACTTTGGAAAGGTCCTTGCCTCAGCTCGTGATCTCCTCTCCACGTCACGTCGCCTTGCCCGCTCGTCCGTACCGGGGGACGGTAGGGCGACGGAGTGGAAGCACTAGTTCAAGAGCGCCCGATCTATCTCCAGAAAGAGTCAGCCTGTTGGGACCTGATTGGTATACTCCACAAGGAAATAAACCCCTCTTTGGCGGAAGACAAGCGAAAGCGGCCCGCGTATCAGATATTGACCTGACATGATGCTCATAACGCCGTGTGTATAGGTCTTGCGCTTCCAAACTCAGCGAGGACCACGGGTCATACAGCGAAGATAATTGGCCTAGCCTGGAGCACTGGCGATGAAGAGAGCAGCACTGTCATCTTGTCTGTCGGTTCAACCGAGATATTGCCTTGACCAGAGATGAATTTGAGCTTAAACGATCATCGATCTCCTGAGCAACCCTGTAATATCGAACATGAGTGAATGTGACAGATGTTATGTGGCTGGTTTGAGGTTGAGGAGGTGTTTGTGGAGTCGTCTCGCATATCAGACAGACCGGGGTGGTGTCCGCGTTTCACACGCTTCAAGCCCCAGCAAAACGCCAGATGGCATCCCTTCAGCGGGTAAAGCAAGACCTGTAAGCATCTGGCATCTTGACGCTTTTCTCGACGTCTACCGCTTGTTCGGACAAAGTCATACAAAAAGGAGTAGGCGCTAAGAAAGACCCATGTCATAGTGTCGGGCAAAGTCGGAGAACTTGATGCGGAAAATCCATGCAAGTGTTTCTGATATGCCCCCAAAATAGGTGGCAGCTTGGGTGGAATACCCTGAACAACTGATGGGACGTCAATCTGGCCGAATTCACTGGGTTAGCACCGGATATTTAAAGCTTTTGACAGGGAGTCATGAGACACTCAAGTCTCAACGGGCACAGCAATAAGAAGACGAGATGAAGACGACTCTCTTAAGTCTCGAATCGATTGACCCCGACCACGACCCCTGGCGCTCCAAGCTTCAGGAGCTTCTAGCAAGCTTCGTCTGATCATTGCACATTGATGAGCTTGGCAACTCCAGACCCCAACAAAGATGCACGGAGAAGTGGGGGGAAGTGCGTGGATGCAGCTCCGGCACCCGAATTGGTGGCCTCGACTCGTTGGATCCGAGAATCAAGTCCCCGCGGTTCGGGACGGTAGGGATTGGTCTCGTCCATGTTCCAATCCAAAAAGGGTTATATCGCTGGGTTTCCTGTGTCTTGATTGGATGCTGCCCGCATTACCTCCCCTGCAGCTTTTTTCACGTCAAGCTATCTACATCAAAAATCCTTCTGCTGCACAATATCCGCAACGGTTTGAATGGTAGTGACTCATCGCAAATAGGAGACTTGAAAGGATCACATCTATCATATGAAATGAATTGTGCGTTTGTCGGACACAGCTTCTGAGTCTCTACTAATATGTGTGCCAAGACCGACGAGCATGCACCGGAAGCTAATGCCGAACCTGCATCAGACGGAATAAGCATGGCGTTGACCGCCCCGGAAACCGCAGCACGTAGGGATGTCTAGGTATGCCATGTGAAAGTCAGATTCCAGCTGAAGCTGTCGGTCTCACGCCGACTGTTCAACAGTCGGCCCAACAAAATCCTGAGGTGGCTTTCATCTCAGCAAGATGTACTAGGGCATGGAGCGATGGTCCTCATTCAAGTCTTGCAAGTGAGATGTTGCCTTACCCTCGCTAGCAAACTGTGTTCTCGTCCATACCTCACTTAAAAAAAAACCTGTCGTGGGATACCGTATCTCGTCAAATATCTGTGACTCGACAATTTCCACATCGGCAACGAACTCCGGCGCCGGCACCTCCAAACTCCACCTCGGACACTCGTTAGGTGCAATGGGCTGGCTCTAGCGCTAGGTACACGCACTATCAGACAATCTCCCGAGCCCCGACTTCTTCCATATCAAATCCTTCGGTCTAGTACTGCGAAACTATGAGTCTTATCCGAAGTGTCCTAAGTACAAGGGACATCAGCCCAATGTGAACTCTGAGAAGCCGCCCCTTAGTCTTCATTTTTGCCATTTTATAAGTCGGACCCACTTTGGACGCAGGTGCTGTTCCTGGGCAGCCACGGTCGAGGCAAAAATCACACAGGCGGTTGAAACATTCGACGAAAATCGCGAAACTGGCTCTGACATGGGCCTTGTCACAGCGAAGCAATTTCGCATGGGTAAACATTCCTCGACCCGGCGGGTATGTTGCCTGTCGAATGACTTATTAGGAAGTCTATCCACCGCCAGTAGCACATACCGGACGTCCTTCAGCTCATCGATCCTCGATATCAACCCTCCAACAAGTTCGAAAGGTTGCAGTCCGTCTCCTGGATCCCCACCACATCTTCCGCTCGGTAGAGTAGCTGCTGGTTCTGCTGGTTCAAGCCCGAGCTTTATTAGTCCTCCCGCTCGTAGTGACCTTGGTCCTGACCGGAAGTGGAAGAAGACCGCTGGCACTGCAGTCAACCGTTTCTTTTTCTCCAAGTCCTCGTCTGCACTCCTCCTCGGGCAACCATTCGTCCCTTCTCCTCCCCTCCCACATGCCATGGCGGCCTATGCATACAGCACATCCAGCTCTGATATCTCAACACCTCGGTCCATTTCCCCAGCTTCAGTGATATCCGGCCGCTCCTCGCAGTCATCCGTATCCAACAAGCGCATGTCCATATCGTCCCGGCGCATATCGGCTTCCAATCCAATGTCTTCGGTCGACATTGCAACTATCGAGGAGTCCATGAAGTTGGCACAACTAGATACCCACCGAGGGTATGCCCAAAATCACTATGGGCAGGTCCAGCAGTATGCAAAGACCGAGTATATCTCCCACAACCAAGCTGCAGGCTATCAAGTGCTCCGAGAACCATTGTGGAACAAAGGTACGCTTATACTTCCGGGATGTTGTCGTGCTTGCACTCCGTCTGCATGTGCAATGCGTGATCAAGGCCACTTCGTTCACATCAGGGTTCCTTCCGTCTCTCCCAAATTGTGACTCTTGTCTGAGATGACTTATAACCCATCCCCTCCCCAGACGTCTCTTGCTGACATGTTTCCCCTCTCTAGGACTTTCCTTCACCCCTGAGCAGCGTGTTGCCAAGAATCTAACCGGCCTACTACCACACGTCATGGAGAATCTCGACAAGCAGTGCGAGAGGGCACTGAGGATGATTCGTTCCCGCCAGACCAATATTGACAGGTATCTCTATCTGTCAACGATCAAGGACCAGAATGTCGATCTTTTCTATCGTCTGCTCATTGACCACGCCAAGGAGATGATGCCGTTGGTTTACACTCCCACCATTGGCGACGTCTGCCTTCAGTACTCGACACTCTACACCCGCCCTGAAGCTCTTTACATTTCCATCAAGCAACGGAAATCTATCAAGACCATCCTGCAGAATTGGCCTTATCCCAACCCCGAGATATGTGTCGTGACAGACGGATCTCGGATCCTTGGACTAGGTGATCTTGGCGTCAACGGTGTCGGTATTCCGGTACGTGTTAGCGGAGCGTGCTTGGCACGAACCCCAGGCGTAGGTTTCCTTGAAAACTAACGTGCATGCATTAGATCGGCAAACTTGCTTTATACACGGCAGCAGCCGGCATCCACCCGGAGAAAACGCTTCCCATTGTCCTGGACTGTGGAACTGCTAATGAGCACAATCTGAAAGACCCTCTCTACCTCGGATTGCGCGCCAAGCGCATCTCGGTGAGCGAGCAGCAGGAGTTCATGGACGAGTTCATGGAGGCTGCTCGTGAGGTCTACCCAGAAATGGTTGTCCAGTTTGAGGACTTTGAGAGCGAGAAGGCTTTCAACTACCTGGATCGTTACCGCGATAACTACAAGTGTTTCAACGATGACATCCAGGGAACCGGAGCCGTCGTCCTTGCGGGGTGAGTGATATGTGCTTCGTCTGTTCCTGGCATTTCTCGACCCGTGCTCACAACCTCGATAGTTACATTGGAGCCGTGAACCTTTCCGGCGTACCGATAGAGGAACAGCGCCTCGTCTTCATGGGCGCAGGATCCGCCGGTGTCGGTGTGGCCAAGCAGCTTGTCGAGTACTACACCAAACGTGGTCTGTCAGAAGCAGCCGCAAGGGACAAGTTCTGGCTTGTGGATACCAAGGGCTTGGTAACTAGGGACCGTGGCGACAAGCTTGCCGACCACAAGAAGTACTTCGCGCGGACCGACAATAACGGCCACCAGTTCCGTACCCTGGAAGAAGTCATCGAGTATGTCAAGCCGTCGGCCCTTGTCGGATTGACGGCCACGTTCGGCGTCTTCACGGAATCTGTCGTCCGTGCTCTCAAAGCGTCTGTCGATGCTGGCGGTCTTGGCCGCAGGCCAATCCTCTTCCCGCTTAGCAACCCGCTGACCAAGGCGGAGTGCACATTTGAGCAGGCTGTCCAATGGACCGAGGGCACCGTCCTATTCGCGTCCGGGTCTCCCTTCTCGTCGTTCAGTGTCAAGAACGGCGATCACATCGTCACGTACCACCCGAACCAGGGCAACAACGTCTATGTCTTCCCGGGCATCGGACTCGGCGCCATCCTCGCCAAGGCCAGCAGAGTTACCGACAACATGATCTACACGTCAGCTGCCGCCCTGGCAGGCTCGCTGAATGCCGACGAGATCCACAAGGGTCTCATCTACCCGCGCATCGAGCGCGTGCGCGAGGCCAGTATCGTCGTTGCCCGCGAGGTCATGAAGGCTGCTCGTCTGGACGGTGTCAGCATGCTGCCCGAAGAGCAGTGGATCGAGTGGGAGGAATGGGGTGATGTGGCCCTGACCAAGTACATCAAGGAGCGCATCTATGACCCTGTCATCTAAGCGCTGGCTCGGTGATCTTGACCGAATGAGTTTCGGTGGCGACGCTGAGACAAACTCGGATGAAGAGTATCCCGTTTCTTTGGGCTGTCGCTGTCATTAGGAGTACCTCGTCGACAGTGATGGGTGTTTTGTTCTCTCTGAAATGTTGTCCTTCGCGATGGGAGATTGGGCGCTTGCTTTATAGCATCGCCCACTTTCTAATGATGACGCTTCAGTGAGCGTGAGGGTCTGATAAGGGCCGAGATCTTGGGAGATTTGCACATAATACCATGGGTTTTGGGAACGGTTATACACGTACTTGCAAGGACAGACTGAATAGAGAAAAGCACGGATGCTGCCTGCTACACGCAGCTCCAGACCCGCGAAGAGGGCCGGGACATTAGTCAAGATACAATGGAGAGAATCAACATCATCATCGTTATCATCATCATACAATCCCCTCCCCGCAGCCTGAGGTAGTGAGTGGCCTTACTGGTTCTCGGCGGATAATATCCATCAGTGCGAACGCGCGCATTTGCGTAAATCACTGATTAGCTGCAGCTCTACGAGGTACGCACGCATATTGCCTTGGGCAGCAGTACAGCCGGCGAACCACTGCATGCCACAAACAGATGCCTTAAAACGCTATGGCACTCCACATTTCCCTCGACTCAAGGCCCAATCTCGACTGAACAACAAATCTCTCGACAATGACAAAGGTGCAACTCGGCGCGGCAAAGCAGCTACCACAGTATGCACAACGCTGAAAGCATCAATTTGGCATGCGGAATCGACTCGCTACCGCAGCTCTGTGGCTCATGCGATACTTGAATATGAACTGCAGATCCGGCTGCGTCGCCGAATCGTCAGCAGATTTTAATCTGATTGGCGCTTTTGTTCTCCGTGATGGAACTGACGAGGTGCTCTGCCAATCAATGTTCGTTGGGCTCCGCGGGAGTCCGCAGAACTGGCAGACCTACAGGTTCGCACTTCGGTTTGCTCATATGCGCCTCGTCATGTTTTAATCATTTCCATATGATGTCGTTCTGGCCTGCTGTCGATGCTCGGTGTCCCAGTGGACGAGCAGTGAGGCAACGTCGTGCTCTCACGACCAGGGGGGAATGCTTGATGCTATGAATTACAGGGGATGGTTGCTGTCGGTTGCCAGTGGGCTCTATGAGCGAATTTATTGGGTAAAACTCGGTGGTACTTATACATGATGCGCTGCAGGGAAAGTGAGGCTGTCTAGTCTCGTCAGAGTTCATGGGGGAATTATATACCCCGTTCTGGCCCCGAAGGAACACGAAGCACAGATATCAGAGGTCTTACTGCTAGTGCAAGGAGGCTTTGGTGCTACCTGTGTCCGTCGTCGAAGGTACCTGCTGAAAGGACACATTTGAGGTCCTCCCTAAACTACAGCACCCTCCGTTACAACTTCCCCCCAAATCGTGACTCTTCGACATCGGGTTGCTACTCCACGACGGGTCTCAATATCTCCACAGCAATGCCACATAGCCAGCATGGCAAAGACACCTCTACTAAGCAAAAAAACCGTCGCTCCAGTTCGCATGTTTCCAAGGGCAAACAAGACAAGCAAAAGCAGCTCGCGGAAGATGTCGCAAAGACTCAGCCAATAACCGCAGTTGCCGGCGTGAATGTGCAACCGCCAGCTGAGCAATCACGGCCATGGTCACCTTGGATTCCGGGCGACGACGGAAGATGGTTCTACCAGGGTCGTCTGAAAGCTGACGGCAGTGAGTTTATGCCACCTCGAACCCGAGTTTCTCGAAAAACGTTGGGACTGACCGTTGGCACAGGCGGATGGGAGTACCAGTTCACAGAAGGCTATCCCCCGGCATCTCGGAGGCGGGATCCGAGCTTGTACGCTGCGGCCTACCAAACCACGACACGAGCACCGCCATACGACCCTGCAATAGCAGTTCCGACGGCAGTTGTGGCCTCTGGGCTCCACTCAGCACAAACAGAACCTGCGGGTGGAGAGGATGCCAAGGAGCAGGGCGGTGACGGCGATGGTCAGGATCACAATATTGCGAGCTACACTCAAGCACCTCCCCAGGTACTCAACATCATGGTTACTCAGCCGCCCCGAGCCGTCGAGCTGGTCAATCCAGTTCAACCACCCGCGGCCTCTAAAAGTGGCAGTGGCAGACAAGCGGTCGTGAAGTACCTTGGTGGGAAAGGCGGAAAGCAGCTCAGCGCCATAGTCAAGGCAGACAAGGAACGCCGCATCAACTCGCGGAAGAGGGTGAAGAGCTGGCTGAGCGAGGTCACCCCTTAGTCCTACCCAAGGCACTGTGTAGGATATGCTCTCGCCTGGCCAACGATGCCATGATTGGGTGGGTTTTCACCTGAGACTTGACGCATCCATCATGACTGACGAAACCTGACATAGATAATTACGAGAAGACTTTGATATAGAAGACCCTCCCAGGAAGTAGGGTTCCCTACCACTCATTGTCGAGTCGTCAAGACGAGAACTACTTCAATCCTGGATCCTAATGACAAGCTTCTTCTCCGGCCCTCCTCCCGTCTCAAAGATCTCGGCCGCCTTGATAACGGCCTCCCACCCTTCGCCGTCGACGAGCTGGTACTCCAGCGGCTTGATAGCCCCGTCGGCGAGGTGCCGCTCCAGATCGGGGATCCAGGACGCCAGCTGGGCTGTCACCTCGCGGCCGACGGGGTTGTCCTGCCCCATCTCGCCCAGCATGCAGCGGTACTCGCCGATTCCGGCGGGGGTGGTGAAGGGTGTCCTGTGCCGGGATAGATCAGCGTCAGCAGGGGATCGGGAAGGTCTTTGGTTAATCAAGATGCGGACAAGGGGCGTGGAAGTTTGGAAAAGTAGGCAAATAAGCAGGAAGACGGGGAGATGTGAAAGACTGGGGAAATAGACCAAGAAGTAGTGCTGAACAGCTTCTCCGACGCCGTCGACACCTGCTCCAGGGCCGCGAGGGCGGTCTCGTGCCCGCGAGCGCTGGCGTCGAAGACCTTGCCGAACTTGCCGTCCGTAATCTCCTTGATCGTTGCCAGTTGGCTGGACAGAGAGTCGCCGTGGTTCAGCGTTGCTGCGGCGCCGTAGCTAACGGGGACCTAGGAGGTGAGAGTCAGTGTTGCGGCTTTCGTGTTGGAGGTATCTTGAGAATAATACCGATGACTTGGCTGGCGAGGAGGAGGCGAGGACTTTATATCCCGCCAGGCGAGCGAGCTGTTTTTGTCAATGATGTAGTTTAGCATCAAGCACCATGGACAAGATTTCTGAATGGTCTAGGACCATTACCTGCACAGCAACAGCTCCCACACTGCCACTTCCGCCGAGCACAATGATCCACTCGTCCTTGTCCTCCGCCTTCGTCCCCGGCTCAGGGAGCTTGACACCAAGGCCGGCCACGAGACCCAACATCGCCGTCTATCAACCATCGCATCAGAAAAACCATCCTTTCACTCATCACAAAGGGGGCCAAGACAGATGGAGACATACATCAAGCGCAACCCCGAGCGTACTAGCCTCCTCGGCACTCAGCCGCTCGGGCCGACGGTACGCCACCTCCTCGTCCATGAGGAAGGTCTCCTGGAAGGTGGCGTACTCGCTCTGCCCCACGCGGGTGCACCCGAAGACGCCGTCGCCGACCCTGAAGCGCGTGACCTCGTCGCCGACGGCGACGACGACGCCGCTGCCCTCGCAGCCGAGCACGACGGGCCAGGGGGAGGTGATGTTGGCGCCTGTGTGTTGCGTCAGGGGCTCACTAGGGAAGAGGGAATGGGGGTCAGTTAGACGTGGAAAGGGGGGGCTGGACACGGACAGAAGCTGGACTGACATTGGGTTTATGCCTGTGACGAGAGACTTGACGAGGACCTGCTTGGGGCCCGGGACGGGGACGGGGATGGAAGAGACGATGGTGTACGGCTCGTTCGGAGCTGTGACGTGGAGGCCGGTCTGGGTTGCCATGTTGAGGATTTGTTGTGAGGCTATGAAGAGAGACAGGAGGGCCTATGTTGGTATTGTTGAGTGTTTGGGAGCAAAGGGTTTTAGATCTTGACAAGGTTGGGTTGAAGGAGGAGACCAGCGTTTCGAGGGCGAGGTCCAAACAACAAGCACGGAGAGGCATAAAGCCTCCTTATATACTCCATCATAGCCATTCTTCGTGTAAGTAGTAAGACTATCATTGACGCCCCGCGAACTATGTAGTGCACTGCTAGACTGTAGCGCCTGTACAATCTAGACCCAGCCGATCACCCCTCACGCGCACACTCCTTCGGTAAGATGCTGCCGCTACAAACACCGATGTCGAGCATTGGTGAAAGCGTTAACGCCGGGGTATACCATAGAGCTATCTCCCGCATTGTCCAGATGGCAATCTTATTTTGTGGGATTGGGGAGCAGGCGAGGGCGAGGGTGTGATGTCTCCAACAAGTGGCCGCTTGCCAAGTCACATAAGATGCATGGACACTCCAGGGTCGTCTTCCGTGGTGGTGTGACGTATGCAGATTTGCCTGGGACGACCGTCGGGATATGAGATGGCCTATGCAGTTTTGAATTCTATCTCTCGAGAGGGTGTGGTAAGCCCGGCTCAATGGCATGCCGTCCAGCTTGGGAAAGTGCTGAAAGAAGCCGCGGCGAGGATGACGTTTGTTCTGCTGCCTTCAGCCTTCATCTTGAGGGTCAATGAGAAGGCTCCCAGACCGTCAGTCCTGCAGGTGCGGCTGGAAACGTTGATGCATGATAAGGAGTTTGTCCTCTGTTAGGCGCTCGGCAGGTGAAACCCCACTTTTGGCGCTGTATTTAGGGGAATGCTCAACATGCACTTTTACAGGCTCTGCTCATACAATCGAGAACATTTATGCGTTTGTAGTGACAAGGCCGGTAGATATCCCGTCTCAACCATCCACCCTCTTCGACTTGCACTATTCCTCCTATTTCACGGGTGGCCCATGATAGTGGCGAATCGGGGCTGCATAGTCATCGTCAGCTCGACACTCTTACCCAGACACTGCTGCCCTCAGTCGATGTCTGAAGAAAGGTCATGTCCCGAGCAGCTACGAGGTTGAGGATAGTGGCAATATCCAACCAGCTCGTCTCGCCCCGCAGCGATAGCCTGTTGATCCTCGGGCTGGAGCATGGTCAACAGAAGGAGGCTCAGAAAACGCTGGAGTACCAATGCGGAGCTCTTGTACCTTCCAGCCTATATTTCTATGTAAAAGTACTAAAATGTCCTGAGTGGTGTTTGGCCAGTTTGTCGAGTTTAGTTTGTAACTCAAGAAACAAGTACTCTATGATCTCTCCGTGCCAGAACCTGAGATCAGGAAAACGATATAGTCTATGACTATGTCGCCGGCAGCCGGCTTTCTACGCAGTTCTAGGGTACCTTCACCTGGTTGCCCTCCCAATTTTTTATGCTGGCATTGCTGTGATGTATTGGAAAGGAGAGGAATCGGGTCGTTGAAAAGTGTTGCTTCATCTCGCTCCACGGGCCACGGTGTGTTTTGCTCAACTTCGATCCGAAGTCGCTCCAGATCAGCACTGTGGACGGAAGCCGCTGTCGGTCAACTCCTCGGACATGGCCGGCTCATGTAAAATCTGGCTGGAGGTTTGGTTACTCAATTCCAGTATCCTTCGCTTTGGATCAGTTTGATGGAGAGCGTCTGCTCGATGGGAAAGTGTTTCAGATCATAGAAATGACACTCCCGGACGATAGAGTCACAGAGGTGGAATTGCGTCCGCTGTTCAGGTCATCGGTAAGATCCTTCATGGCAGAGCTGAGAGACTTTCTTGCGCTCTGCAAATTGGTCCCCTATGCAAAGTTGTCCCAGGATCTAATGCTCGTGAAAGTCAACTGAATGGTCCCCGTGCTTGTTAGAGATAGGAGAAGCAGGCAGTAGCTCTCAGAACGGCCGAGCTGAGACGAATTCGAAAAGTGTTGATACAGGAACTCGTACTCCAAATCAAGCTTCATGCGGATAGGGCACAGTGAGAAGTCTTGTTCGTATTTGGCTTTACAGTCTCGCCCCTGACGACCACCGCTATCAGTATTGGTGACAGTTCGCCTCGAGTGGCTGCCAGCTACTACCGGCAATTCATTCCCATGGTCAGGCAGTGTGGTAGATGCGTTATCTCTTGGCCCGTTTTCACCGTCTATAGATAGCCGGCGTGCTCTGGTCATTGCAGTATTGCCGAAGGGCCATACACTAAATAAGAGGTCATGATTTACTAGAGCGAAGGTTTCATTCATATAATTGGCCTTGTTATAACAACCGTACAATTTCCCTTTTTTTTTTATTTGTTTTTTATGGAAAAGAAAAATACTATTGTAATCTACAAGCAAGTTTCTATTGCCCCAAACAATTCATTCATCTATACGAGTCGTGGTTGTTAAACAATTAAGGAGTAAACTTTACTATCTAGGTAGGCGGGAGTATACCTAGCGTTAACGCCTTCGGCAAAGCAGTCCTTGAGGTACGAAAGGATACTCTTACGCCGCGCTCTTAGCTATAGGGCGAACCTACATACATTTCTTCGATTTCAACCACTGTGGTAATTCCGACGCAATTAAGCCCGTCGCCCAACCTTATTAAGCCATTCTGAAATCAGTCGGTAGTGTGCAAAGATCTGGAATGATTACCAGACGACTGAGCATACCCAACATGGAGACACCATCATGCATCGGCATGAGATATAAGGTAAATATGTAGACTAGTTCGCTATGCTCCCTCTATGACGATATCTTCCTGCTTGCTACGTTTCTAAAGTCCCTTTCCGCGCCTGTTGTCTATATTGCTAACGCCGTCGAACAATGCATAGGTATCGGAAGCTCATAAAATCCAAGCTCCCCCTGTGCCGGCGCCAGTGCTGTGTGCTACTCCTTTCCAGTCGCTGTCCACTCTAAAGCATTTCGTAACCCAAGCCAAAGCAGCCATATTTCCGAAGCCTTCTGAACTGCCGCCGTCTCTAAGCGCAAGCAGCAACCGGCTGCTCGACAGTTCCAACAGTCTCGGCCTCGAGCGTCCCCGGAGCTGTTGCGCCAGGTTCCATCTCGCCCTCCATCTGGAGTTCCGCGTCCTTGCTCTCCGGCAAGAAGTCTTGACCCTTCTCTCCCGCCGCAGCGAGCTCAAGCTCGGTTTTCGCGGCTTCTCCGCCTAGGCCGATGGTGTCGACCCAACTCCAGGCCTCGACCGTGCTGTCGGCTTTGCGGTCGAATATCGCCCTGTCGTCGTGAATTCCGCCTTCGAGGCCTCTGCCAGCGTCCGCGTTGGCCTCATTGCTCGCGTCCATCTTATCGATGTGAGCGCCTTCCACAAGATCGCCTGCCCAGGTGCGGGCGACCGGCACCTTGTTGCCTCGCAGAAACTGCAGCGCGGCTCGGAGGTTGAGTCTCAGAGCACGCTCCGGTGCATCGGAGCCAAAGACCTTCTTGCAGAGCCAAGGGAAGAGAACTCCAAAGTCACTTTGGTTGAGATGGGCGCTATTCTTGACGTAGAACACATTCGGCTCCGGCAAACGCACTCCAGATGGTCTCTCGAAATCCGAGGCAGAGACGACACGAGCGCTTGGGTTAGGGGACAGAATGCGGGCCTTCGCGTGCAAATGTTCGGTCCACTTGAAGAAGGTCTCTGATTCCACGGCCAGTATAGCCGTGCCACCAGGCGCAGTGGGGACGTCTGCGTATGCAGGAAGTGGAAGGTCGAGCAGCGGAGCGAAGGCAGCGGATACCAACGGGAAGCACCACATGTCCAGGAGTATGATCGGATTTCTTTCTGTGATTTGCTTTCGAATAGCCGACTCCGGTCGCGGTGTAAACGCGGGCTCTGCCATAGTGGCAATTTCCTTGTGATCCGCGTAGTAGGTGCTTTTGAGCAGCTGGACCATGGTAGCAGCGCCGAATGAATGACCACCGAATGTTATCTTCCCGGGTTCATGGATGTCGAGCCTTCCTTGGAATTGCTGCAGGGCGGGCAGGGGCGTCGTTCCATTCATATTGGACTCGATAACATGGCCAATGCCCGTGTCCAGTCCCACAAGTGCTTCCATCAACAAGCCCAATTCCCAACAACGAATCCGGATTTGCTTGTCTCGCGCTCGCCAGACCTCGGGCGTTTGCGTGTGACCAATGCGGACATAAGGTACTGCTTGCTGGGTGTTCCGCCTGAAGTAACGGTCTTGCTTCGTTGGATCGCGGATCAATGAGAGAACCGCACTCCCATCCCTGTGCTCGGGGCAGATCACTACAACGCCATGTGATGCCAGCGAGCCGGCGAAGTGACTGTAGGCATTCCGGCTCCCTCCGAGGCCGTGATCAAAGACCATGGTCGGCCATCGTCCATTCGGGATATCACTAGGCGGGGATTCTAGCGAGGCGTTCTTATGGACTGGTATCGAGATGTAGTTCATATGTCGGGGTAGGAAACTAGACATGGTCAGACAATGGTGAAGTAAAAGGTACCGCGGCGTATACTTACGAGAGCACTGAAGCCACCATCGGGCCAATGCCGAGAAACTGAGTGTAGGCGGACACATGGAGACGCTGAGGGGCCGGTAGCCATGTTATCCGTTTGCCATTGGTGTCCGGTGTAGCCGGGTAGAAAACACGGAACAGCACTGTGCTTATATGCGACGCATCTTCTGGCGTCGGGCTCGCTGGCTCAAGCTCGGATATGGGAATCTCAATATCGACTGTGCCAACTTTATAAGGGCCGGTATATTCGGGGAAGGCGGGTATTGGGTTCAAGCGCGATAGATAAGACGATAGCTTCTGGCTGGCGGCCATGCCGGGCGCAATTTTGGCGCAGTCCTTAGATCGGTGACAAAAAAAGTTGTACTGTGTCAAGAGAGGCAGTGGCCAAGTAGGAGGGTGTCGTGCTCAGGTGGTCGTGCAAGGAAGGATATTAAGTCGATTTGGTGTCTCGTTGCTTCAATAATGTAGTCAAGATGAGCGCAATTGGGAAACTCTAGGCATCCGATAAAGGAAGAATCGCAGGATTTCGATGTTCAAGGCTTTGCGAATGAGCGCAGGGTTGTAATTAGAAGTTTTTTATTTTATTTTATTTAGGTACGGGCGTGAGAAGAGCGAAGATGCGAAAGTGATGTTTTCGGGGAAGACGGGTGGAAAGACAGAGATACAATGCTTATCTGAAGTTTTAAGGAGGCAATGACATGACAAGCCAAGGCCGAGGCGCGTGCCCACCTTCCCGAGTCGGCGAACGTCATAGTTTGCCAGGTACGTAACTCGGTACCTTATCCGGATCTTCAACCTGGCCGACAGTGTGACATGACAGTGCCTTAGCAACCGCAGCGGGTCTCCACAAGGACGAAAGAGGCGCTAAGTTGCTCCCGCCAGGGGCAGCTGCGAGTCTGTGAGCACCTTCCGAACCCAGCCATCTCCAACATCCCCACAACGTCTGCCTCAAGGGTGACTGACTCTCAAGCTTCCCCTCTTTCCACTCTCCTCAACCGCTCTCCTTTCTTTGCAATCGCTTTCAATCAAGCAACTGGTACTCTGTCGCAACTTCAACCCGTCAAGTAGTACCTGATACTCCAGCCATGACCCGCCAGACGCCAGCCAGCAGCCTCCGTGCTCGGACCTCGAACCTCTCTCTCCGGTCTGGTGCACCCTCCGCAACCCCAAGCTTACAACAAGTCGAGGCGAACCGTCACATGGTCGGTCAGTCGCTGTGGGAGACCAGCATCCGGGAAGAGGCAACAGGGTATTCGGGCGCCTTCATCGCGGCCAACATGGAGAACCGCCCTGAGAGCGAGAATACCGTCTGCGTTAGCTGCTACTCGCAGTTGCGGCAACAAGAACGCCTGTTAGTAACGCTCGCTTTGACCGAGACGTGTCGCCTTTGCGCTTTTCAGGCTATCAAGCCCGAAGCCTTTACCAAGCCATTCTGCGACTTCTTGACCGAGAACCCAACCATCTTCCATACCGTCGCGTATGCAAAGTCGAAGCTTGAAGCTGCTGGCTACAAGCAGGTGAGCGTCTTGCCCCACACCATCCTCCTCTTCCTACCATTCGGCGTACTGATCAAGTACTTCTCGTCATAGCTGCCGGGTCGAGATTCCTGGGCTGGAAAGCTCGAGGCGGGCGGCAAGTACTACACTACCCGAAACGGCAGCTCCATCATCGCCTTCTCCGTCGGCAAGGCCTACAAGCCCGGTAACGGCGTCGCCATGATCGCCGGCCACATCGACGCCCTGACCGCGAGGCTCAAGCCCGTGAGCACCAAACCTCTGACCAACGGTTACATACAGCTAGGCGTGACCCCATACGCCGGTGCCCTGAACGAGACCTGGTGGGACCGCGACCTCGGCATCGGAGGCCGAGTCATCGTCCGCGACCCGGACACGGGCAAGACGGCCGTCAAGCTCGTCAAGCTCGACTGGCCGATCGCCCGCATCCCCACCCTGGCACCTCACTTCGGCATCGGCATGATGGGCCAAAACAACAAGGAAACCCAGGCCGTCCCCATCATCGGCCTGGACAACAGCGACCTGCACCAATCCTCCTCCGACGCCGCCGCACCCCTCGGCGGAGCGGGCTCCTTCACCTCCACCCAGCCCCCCAAGCTCGTCAAGCTCATCGCCAGCGAGCTCGGCATAAAGGACCACTCCACCATCCTAAACTGGGAGCTCGAGCTCTTCGACCACGCCCCGGCGACGGTCGGCGGCATGGACAAGGAATTCATCTTTGCCGGTCGCATAGACGACAAGCTTTGCTCCTGGGCGGCGCTGCAGGCCCTCATCCTCGCCGACGCCTCCGACTCGGACGGCATCATCAAGCTCGTCGCCCTCTTCGACGATGAGGAGATCGGCTCCCTGCTCAGGCAGGGCGCGCGCGGCAACTTCCTGCCCATCACCGTCGAGCGCGCCGTCGAGGCCCTCGCCTCCAAGGACTCCTCCTCCTTCGGCCCGGGCCTGGTCGGCCAGACCTACGCGCGCAGCTTCCTCGTCTCGTCGGACGTGACGCACGCCGCGCACCCCAACTTCCCCGCCACCAACCTGGCGGGGCACTCGCCGCGGCTCAACGTCGGCGTGGCCCTCTGCGTCGACGGCTCGGGCCACATGACGACGGACAGCGTGTCCATCGCCATCCTGAACCGCGTCGCCGACCTCGTCGGCGCCACCAATCAGACGCACATGATCCGCAACGACAGCCGGTCCGGCGGCACCGTCGGCCCCATGCTCAGCAGCGCCATGGGCGTGCGTGCCGCCGACGCCGGCATCCCCCAGCTGAGCATGCACAGCGTGCGTGCCACGACGGGGTCGCTCGACCCCGGGCTGGGGGTAAAGTTCTTCAAGGGGTTTTTGGACAAGTTTGAGAAGGTTGATGGGGAGTGGATACATGATCAGTTCGAGTAGGGTAAGTAAGCGTGTGTTTGGTTGAGGCTCTGTGATGAATGGTGGGATGTGATTGATGGTTGTACTTTGGGATCGGTCGGCCGATTGAGCGTTTGATTGCTTGTGGAATGCATGGTATAGAGCGAGGATATAGATTCCAGTCCATGTCTTGTATGAGATGCTATCTAGACGAGATCCGTAACAACTTGGATACAATTTTAATAATGCGCATCATGATGCGCCTAATCAATGCAGCAATCAATGCATGTGGTATCTCTACGCTGTCTTTACAACAACACGCTATCCAATTCTAAGAACATCCTTAACACCCAAATAAATGCTGTGATGCTCCTAACACGACTCGCTACTCGGTATCGCTCTCCTTCCCACCCCGCCGCACAAACCCCTCCGCCTCCCGAATCTCCATCCGCTCCTCGAGCAAACTACCCGAATCGTCCTCGTCCTCGTCCTCGTCGGACTGCAGACCGTCCTCGTCCGCCGCGCCCACGTCCTCGCTCGCCCTCCTCCCCTGGTCCGTGACCGGCTTCCTCTTCTTCTCAAAGTCCTGCCTGTGCGCGTCGGCCATGATCTTGGCGATGGACTTGCGGCCGATCGTTTCGGCGCGGCGGCGGCGCACCGTGCCCTCGAAGTCCGGCGGCGCACCTTGCTCCGCCGCGGCTGGCGTGGGCGGGGCGACCCGCTGGTCCGAGGTCCTGGTGCGTGTGCGCCCGACGTCGACGCCCGTCGAGCGCGCCGTGGACTTGGGCGTGAGGCCCGCGACGGCGGCGTGCGCCTCCTCGGGCTCCAGGGGCCCACCACGGCCCTCGCCGGGAACGGCCTCGGCCTCGAGGCTGGGCCGCTGGTCCAGCGTCTCGAGGTGGTACGGCAGCGGCACGTCGCGCGAGGCCCGGTAGGAGGCGACGTTGGTGCAGTGCTCGTTCTCGACGCGGAAGAGGGTCCACATGCCGCGGCGCGTGACCTCGGCGAAGGATACGAGGAAGGAGCAGATGGTGCTATGCTGCGTGTCGTGGGTGAAGATGGTGTAGAAGATCCACGAGAAGCGCAGGCAGGGGTCGACGATCATTATCGCGTAGTAGGGCCACTTCTGCCTCAGGGCCGTGACGTCGCGGAGGAATGGGAGCCGCGCATGCGACTGGAGCAGGGAAAAGTCCATGAAAATATCCCAGATTGCTGTTGGGTGTTAGTTACGCGCGTGACGCACGTGGTACAGGTCCTCGGTGGAACTTACAGGTGTAGATGCCGTTGATGGTCGAGAACGTGATGAACAAGGCGAAGTTGGTGCGACTGTTATCGATCCGGTACAGGCTGAGGCAGACGGCGGCCGTGATGGTCATGGCGTACTTGCCGCAGTTGACCAGATGCGGAAAGACGTTCCGGGTATCGTAATAACGTCGGAGACACTGCAAGGCACGCCATATCCCAGGCAGAGTCGAGAAGAAGCCAAGCAGCCTCGAATGGTTCGAGTTGCATTGTCCTGGATCAGCCCAGTACGTCGCGTACAGACAGAAGAACAGCTCGATATTCTGTACCAGGGTCAGCAAACGGAGCTCCGATCAGACATACGGATGGATTTCTCACACTCATCGCATAAGTCAAGGAACAGTAGATGTCTCCGAGAAAGAAATCACGGAATTCGACAGGGTATAAGCCGGCAAAGAACAAACGCCACTAGAAGGTGAGGTTAGCTTAGCACCAACACAGATTCATGCTGGATATGTGAGATACTCACATGAGCGTACAAGAGCCATCTTCTGCTCTTGTATCGTAGAATAGGTGCAGGAAAGAAGAGAACGGCGAGGCTGACCCCAATGAGGATGACCGGATAGTACAGATACATATCCGGTGACCCGTACTGGGAGAAGTTGAGCCAGATGAAGAGGCCGAAGAGCAGCAAGAAGAAGCTTGGAAACTCGGCGACCTGTCTCCAGTCGAGGTGGTCCCTGAGGTCAAACTCGAAGATAAACGGATAGTTGACTTTATTGGCCGTCCAGATGCGGCAGTCCAAACAAAACAACGCGAAGAGGTACAGCATCAGAAAGTAACCGCCGTAGATCTGCAGGAGATAACCCGTATTGAGACGCATCACAGGATCCTCCGCGTGTAATAGCAGATCGGCGCCGAAAGCAAGGCCCTGGACGGCGAAAACTGCGCCAACACCGACCAGCAGTCCGCTACGAAAGGAGCTGGCCGACTGGTCGGCCTTTTTGGTAAAACTGCGCAGTTTCCCAGCCGCGATCTTGTGGTTACCCTTTTCAAAGTAGCGGGCGTAGAGGTCTTCAACCGTGTTGATGTGGCCGTCCAATACGTCGCTGTTCACGAACCAGGCCTTATTGACCTTCTCGTTCATATATCGGTACGGTGGTCGGGCATTAACTGCTTTGTCGTACTTCTTGTTCAGCTTCCGGAAGGCCGTTCGGTTCAATAGCGCGTACGATTTCAGCAGCTCCAACCCGCGGTAGAACTCCTGGAGGGCAAGTTTTAGCTTCCTTTTAGCTGTGCGGTAAGGGACGTCATGGTCAACAGGTCGACGGGTGTAGTCTCTGTTCTCGGGGGCCGAGTGTCCAGGGGCCATGACGGGGGTCCGAGACATCTTTGCCAACGCCTTCGAATTCGGACCCGGTTTGAACAGCTTGTCCTTGAGCGGTTCTATCCAACCAGTGGAAACGCGCTTAGCGTTGTCTGAGTCTTCCTCGGTGTGGCTGTGGCCGTTACTTTGCTCTTTCCGTCTTTTCAGTTCCGTGATCTCTTCGATCCTCCTGTTCCGCATCTCGTGGAGCTGCTCGCGCAATTCCACGAGCCGCTTGCCGGCTTGGTCTTCCTTCTGCTTATAGAACGTCTCGACCTTGTCCAGCTCGCGGTCCAGAAAATCAAACAGTTCCCGTTCGCGCTCGCGGACCTCGTTGAGATTTTCCATACCAATACTGACTGCCGTAGCCCGCCTAGCAAGGGGAGAACCTGTCGAGAACATACGCACGATGCGCTGCCTAGGAGTAACTGGGGTGCCGCCAGGGCGGACGCCATTGTCCAGAGAGGCTTGCGGCTGTCCCTCTCCCTCGGTAATAGAGAGGCTACGGTGTAGAGCCAAACGACCGAGAGACCTTCGGAGTGTGTCACCCCCTCGCCCTGGTGAATCACTTGTTCTAGAAGGAACCTTGATAGCAGGGGCTGGAAGCTCGAATGTATTCCGTTCTGGAGATGTACTTAGGGGCGAGGGGCTCGGTGGCGTGGGTACAAAGCTCCCGTACTGCATCGGACTTTGGCCATCGAAACGCTCGTCGGATACTTCGTGTCCGCCTCCAGCAGGTATGGGCTGAGGTGCGCTACCTCCCCTAATGCCCGTGCTGGTCTTGCCTCGACCAAGTGGAGCGGGACTGCTGCGCAAGGGACTCGATTCATCCTCCTCGCCGTCCCTTTGCAAGTTCTGGAGACGTTGATTGCCTCTGGCCCCGAAGTTTGGAGTATGCGGCGGCAGGTCACCCCTTTTGCCCAACAGAGGCGTCTCATTTGCGCGGTGGACGGCGCGTGCCACGGCCTTAACGTACTTCTTCCCCGCCTTATAGTTTAGATATTTCTCTCTCCATTCTGTCTCTGCTGTCAGTACATTTTTCAGCCCGTAGTACGGCAGGGGGCAATATCACCTGGCACGAGTTCTTGCTCGAGCTCTTTCGCGAACTTCATGACGTCACACAAACAAACGAAGGACGGTGGTCAGGGACATTCGGGGACGCGGATGCCATTGAGCGCAATCTCATAAACCGAGTATTTGCGATTGCCGGTTTTACCACATAGCAGCATAAGAGAGTATAAAGATACCTATCTTATGCACACGACGGCTTCACGTTCGCCGAGAGTCAGAACCGCCGGCTCTGTGGTGGAACAGAATCTCAGAATAAGGTTTTTTGCAAAGAAGGTGTGGATCTGCAGAGGAATGACCGACAGCGGGGAGGGTGCGTCATCAGGTGGACAGCCAATAGCAGAAGCCAATGGCTCCGGTACCCAACGTGCTACTGTTAGACTTCGGGGCCCAGTTTTCCAGAAGCAGCTTCGTGGATGGAATTTCAACAAGCGCGAAAATGCGATTCTATTCGGTACGTACTGTGTACATACATGCCCTTGTCTTCGTCTGAATGTTAGGATGCTGGACTTCCAACATCCAAACTTACCACGGCTTTGGTCTGGGAGATACCGAACTGGAAGACACAATGGCTGACAAGGTCCCCATTCGCCATTCAGGGAGCCAACGTGGAAATATCACCAAGTCTGTACCATATCATGGCGAACTGTATGTCTAACATGCTCACCGCACACCACCTAGGTAGGGTAAATAAGGTACCTCAGGTAGTAGCGCGCACGTGTCACTGTGATAGGTTGAAATTCCGTTCAAGGTTCCGGAGTGGCACTTTTCGCGAGCGCGGGAAATCTTGCCTAAGCAGACGACCAGACCGGCTTCCGCAGCAAGACTTGACGGAAAGATCGAGAGCAGGCCGCTTCATCGGAAGTGTCGAGGGCTTTTCTGTGCCCGATCCCCGGCTACGGTCCTGCCGGGGATCCGAGAACAAACAACTGTGGTATCTTCATGATAGCTGCACACTTCCTGAATGTTCGAGGGGCCGGGGGTTGGTAGTCAAAATCAGCCCATAATAGGGCAGCAGTCGAGAGCGGCGTGCCCCACGTTTCCCCTCTATGGTAGCATCGTAGCCTTAGTGTCGTTGAGCCTTATCGCGAAATTCGACATCTTGGTGATAAGTGATTACCACCGTGACCTCAGTAATGGGACTGACTGGTGTTCTGCATGATAGCAACCCTGGCTATCTAAGTCTAACGGTCAAACTGGTGTGCCATTGCTCATTCTCGCCGACCTCTTGCATTTGCAATGAATCTTAAATGCGCGAATAGGATAAGACGGACGACGTGATTCAGCTCGGCGAGCCAGACGCGAGTGAGACACCTCCGGAACTCTTTTCAGCCCCGCGTCGTAGTTGCTGCCCTCGTGGCAGCATACCATTTCTCCGAACGCCTTGGCTCAGGTGGCTTCGACGAGATAGTTCAAGACTACCTATGGTGGGGTTGTTCTGCGAGACTCGAGCCAATGTTCTATGGTAGCTGTTCTCCAGACAAGCTCCAATGGGAACTACAGCTCCGGGACGGTGGTGCATTTACATTCGCCCAGTGATAGTGAGATCGAAAAGTCACACAACTTCCTTTAAAAATCCGCGGTGTGAAGGGAGGGACAAGACGATGCGGCCGGGCTGGTCTCATTCCAGAGGCGATCGCCCGACCTCTCCGTCTCAATTGAGCAGTAACCTGGAAGTCGCGCGACGGAGTGCCTCGCATTGTAACCAGAGCTTCACATAGACAGCAGGTATATTGGGTTCAAGCTTGCATCGGGGCTGTTGTTTAAGTTCTCTTGGCTTCGATCCGATCAGTGCGAACTTTGCCTAGCGCCAGATATTGAGTTAAGCGCCCACCCGGGGTACAGAGTGCCGTCTGCTTGAATCAGTCGACAGAACTCGGAGGAAACCTACAGGCAACCGACGTCCCGGCGAGTCCACTGGACATTTGTGCAGACTTCAAAAGCAAGAGCCGGCCCGCCTGCTTCATAGTCCGGGCTACCTGTACTTTTCGTCTGCTATTTGTCTCGTCTTCAACTTCGACACTTACAGTCCCTAATTTTGACTGTAGTGCTTGTCGCCGGCTGAAGCTGCTGTACCTCTCTCCGCCATCCCAGGTTGCTTCGCAGTGCAGCTGTTATCTCAGGCTAGCACCCAAAATAAGTTCCGTCATCACCAGACCCGGCACGCACCGTCAGCAACAGATCAATCTAAGGAAAGGAGGCGCCAAAGCTCAAGCCTGAAATCTGCCGCCAAGACTCGACTGAGTGATCCATTCGCGGTGCCAGCGCATCACTCATTTCTTAATCCATCACTAGCTGACGCCATCATCCCTTCTACCGTTCCGACCAGGCAAGGCGGCCGGCGACTCAGAACCTTGGTCAAGAACAACTCAAAGTCAAAGATTGCTGCAACGGAACACGGTCGAGGGTCGAGGATCTCATCTATAGACCAAGATCTGGACACAACGGACAGGGCAACCTGCTTTTTGGACAGGCTCAAACACGGTCAATTACTCGGCTCCAGGGCTCGGGCTCTGTGGCCCGGTCACTCGAGCGCCCTTTTTCAGCAATAATAGGGCCCACATATCAGGCATTAGCATCATCGGGCCAGGGGGGTGATGCAAGGTTCAACGCCAAGTTTGGTGCCATCCTCCCTTCAGCTTTCCCTTTTGAATCAACTGATTCCCACTACTGACGTTTGGCTGCACCACACTTTTGACTTCATCTCCAACAACTCCTCCCAATTCACCTTCACCTCTCGGCGGCCTGAACATTCGGTCGACTGCTCGGACTTTATATAACACTCTGTCGCTGAAGTTCCTCACATAAGACGAGGCGGCGACAAGTAGCATTGATCTTACCTTGCATACATACCTCCAGCTACTCAACGTTACCTTTGTCCGAGTCCCACCCGTCTTACAAAAAACAACAGGCGATTTAATCGGCCATCCCGTCGCTCGTCGGATGCGCGCGCGCTCGTCCCACTTTACAGATATCAGACATACGGGCTCAGTACCAAACGTTGAAACAAACCATCATCCCAGTCTAGTCAAGAGCTACACTAGTCGAAGGCCGCCAACTCCACACATCGGCGTCATCAGCTAGCAACAACTCCGAAGTCCCCAAAAGTTCAAAGGGAAAAGGGAATTCCACAGTATTATCTCCCTCATACAACCCACATATTCTTCGTGTCCGGCGCCTCAACCTCGACGACTGCCTACCTCACAACGGCTTCGCTTCCAGACCGGATCTTGGATATAACTGATCTCGCGGGTCTCTCTGGAGCGAAGCAAAAAAATGCTGGACTCGCAATACGGACGCAGGCGGGGTCCACCACTAGATCCCTCGAATACGGTCATATATACTCACAGCCGCACGCGCACCACTTCTTCGAATACGTTTCCCGTATCTATCCAGTCTCCGCAGCCGACCGGCGGTTACCAAGCACATGTGCAGATGCATCTGGTCCAGCCGCAAGGGGGCTCATTTCAACGCCGGTCGCCCTCGGTCAATACCTTCAGCACGGTGTCGAGCTCGGGCATGGCGCCTCCGGCCGCCTACCGGACCTCGCCGACGGCGGACATCAGACGGTCCACCTCGAGCCGCTCCGGCGGTACCCCCGGATCGCCACAATCGGGAGGCTATGTTGCCCTTCTGAGGAAACAAAAGGCTACGGTGTGGTGCGACCGCGCGCAATATGAGGACAATAGGCTTCTCGCTCAGCAGCGCGCCGCCAAGATGCGAGCAAACCTCGAAATAGTGGGAAGCGGGTCTAGCACCAGTCTGGGGCCCGGTTCCGGCACCGCCCGCACTTCAACTGGGTTGAGTTCTGCGGGTGGCAAGGTCGCAGCCAAGATTAGGCATCATGGCAAACCCGGTGTGGTTGGCTACTCGCCAGAAACGAACTACGTCGGCGTCGGCGGCGTTCCACTGCGTCTCAGCGCGACAGAAGTTGAGGGCGAGGACAGCGACGACGATGAGGTGGCCATGCAGAGGCTACACCACCGGCGGACGGGAAGCTCCGGTCGGAGCAGCACCGGGAGTGGCAGGAGAGGCCTAGCGTATCGCTCCTCCGGTGGGCTGGGACCTTCCAACTCGCTTACCAGCCGGAGATGGAGCCCCGGCGACACCCCGGAGCGATCAGGGTCCCTCGTCGAAGAGAAAGGCGGGGAACAGGCACTTCCCGACTCAGCGAGCGGTACGGCGAGAAGTTTCGGCAGCGGTAGCAGTGCTGAGAGGCTCGACGCCGTCCCAGACCTCAGCAACAACGCTCCGCGTCTTGCAAGCAACAGCTTGATGCATTCTACCGTCACCCGGGAAAAGAGTGTCAAGAGCGCCGATGACCTTAAGAGGAGAGGGAGTGTGGATGAGCGAACGATGACTCTTACGGCTGGAAGACTCTTCATTGCGAATCCGGATTAACAATCCTGAGATGTTTGGATATGGCCGCACTTTTCATCACAGTCATTGTATTTTCTTGAGTCACTGCATAGGATGGCGTTGGGTCCTTGGAAAGAGAGACGGGTCTGGATCGAACTGGCATTGTCGGCGAATACCCTATCGGTCGCTACACGGCATGGCATTGATGCGCTTCAAGATATAATCCTATACCGACCTTCGGGTTGTTTTCCTTCATTTCTGATTTTACGAAGACGGTGTCTTTGACGGGCCAGTTAGGCTTTGGAGGTGCAGGCGCCTGTGATATACCCTGGAAGAGAAAAGCTTGG
The DNA here is from genome assembly GCA_023628855.1 of Coniochaeta sp. PK30-01. NCBI lineage: Eukaryota > Fungi > Ascomycota > Sordariomycetes > Coniochaetales > Coniochaetaceae > Coniochaeta > Coniochaeta sp. PK30-01. Next base: position 58,361 of record JAMAJW010000041.1, on the reverse strand, counting down.
AGACTGTCAAGGATGGCACAGCTCATGTTCATCTCAGATGCCTCTAGAAGGCAGAAACCGTACAGCTCTACGCGCTTCACACTAATACACCTCACATCAAAAAGTCATATGCCACTTGCTGCTTCTACATTCTTTGATGTTGCCTATGTCCTCAGACCTTCGTTACCACAGTAGACCTCAGGAAACTGGTACGTCGGGGTTGCCAAATTACTGGAACTTGGTAGAGAACGATGACGCCACTGAAGCCATAGTAGAGAGAAATTATAAGGGTTGATCCTTGAGATCCGGTTTGGGGTCCATTTCGGTACCATATATGGGTGTTGCAAGGGACTGAACTTACCTGAGGGTGTTATAGGTTCGGCCGATTTGCAATGCTCGCCGAGGTATGACGAAAGCTGCCTCCCACACTAAAGGTACGTACAGCAGGTACAAGATTAGTAACCGAAGGCAGCAGTCACGGTGCCTGAGGTTAAGTGAAGAGAGAACTTTACTTTGTGGTCTGTGCTTCATTTAGGGTACTGTGTAATTGCATGGGCCACTATGCCCAAATCCCGACGCGACCCTTGTCCGCGATAAAGTGCCTTGTCGAACGCGTTAAGTCGCGTCGTTTTACCCACTCGTCCATTCGTCCTAGACCCTAACTTCAATTCCACTTCCAAAGCTACCATTGCCCCCTCTGCCCAAACGTTCCAGTTGTACAGCCTCACCGGACAACCAAAGGCCTTTGTGTATTTGCATATCGAGTTCGCTGTCGAATTCTGAGGACATTATATTTGTCGACAACATCTCGAACTTTCCCTCAAAACGGCACCTGCTCAATCCACAGCGGCATTCAGGGGACTCGAGGACGGTCCTGGACTTCCTAATGCCTCTAGTCGAGATCTCGCCTAATATACAGGAACCCTCTCGGAAGCGGTCACTCGACGAGTTTGCCCAGATGGAAGGCGGCGAGCTTCACGACTCTAAAGCCCTGTCTGGGAAGTTGCCTGACTTGCGAGCGTCCGACAATAGTACGTCTTCCCAAGCTCCCCTGACTATCTTCTACGGCTTCACCTAGCCAAGGCTTACCAAAGGCACCTAGAAGAGAACGAAGAGAGCGGATGGATATCTACTCCCAAGACTCTCAAGCCTTCGCCTGCCGAAAACAGTCCAGCTTCACTTACCCCTTCTGGAAGTAGTGAACCTGATCGCCGATCTATCTCTCCGAACCAGACACCCAAAAACAACTTCCTCACAACCTCTTCTTCCGCGCCTATACATCACATTCCGGAACCAGCCATCATGGCCGGCACACCAACTCGCCCGTCGGCACAAGCCACTCTCGATGCGTTTACGCAGCCGATGAAGAGGAAGAGGCATGACGAGGAAAACACCAGTCCCAGTCATCCCAAGCCTGTTCTACAGGTCTCTGTCACCTTGGCCGACGCAGGGTCTACCACTACTCTGGGACAACCTCCCAGCAGCGGCTCGCCCGGTCAGCTCCCCGCTAAGAAGAAGCGCGCTACGAAGGAAGAGATGGAAGCACGGAAGGCAGAATTGGAGGCGAAGAGACTGGAGAAAGAGAAGAAAGACGCAGAGAAAGCGGCGAAGGCAGCCGCGAAGGCCGCGGAAAAGGCGAGGGTTGATGCGGAAAAGCAGGCAAAGGCTGAGGAGCAAGCCAGGAAGGCGCGAGCTCAACCGACTTTGGCCAGCTTTTTCAAGGCGAAGCCTACAACATCGAAAGAGAGCAAGTCTGATGGTGTGGCGCAGGCGAGCTCTGCCGGTACGCCCAAGATGACCGAGGTCAGGGAGGTGTCGTTTTATGAGCAGATGTTCAACCCGTTCTTTGTCAAGGACCAGGTCACTCTCGCTCCTCGTTTTCAAATGGATGAAGCGACAATGGATGCCAAAACACAGATTTTCGAAGAGTACGTTGCCGGCAAGCGTGGCGTGGTCGAGGTCAAACCTTTCGTCCCCGAGCAGGCTCTGCAGCTGCCTTTCCTCCTTCCTCGAGGCCGACTTTACCCCAGCGTCCGGGACATGATGGCGGAGTGGCACGATAACTCCTTCCGCAAGCCCGTTGATCTCACCACCGAGTCACAGAATACCCAGATTCGCAAGACGCGCCAAGCGTTACAAGACGTGCCGATGAAATTCCTCGGCTTCAAGGAAGACGTCAGGCCTCCGTATTACGGCACAGTCACAAATTTGCCCAACAATATGGCATCCCTACGCAAGCTAGCGCGCAATCCGGTAGCCAAGGATGTTTTACCCCTTCAGTACGACTACGATTCCGAGGCGGAGTGGCAGGAGGAGGACGGCGAGGATGTTGATTTAATGGACGAAGAAGAAGACGACGCCGAGAATGACGAGGACATGGGTGACTTCCTCGACGACTCTGACGATGTCAGCCTTGCTCGACCGGTCATGGTTAGTGGCCTGGAACCCGAGAGCACTGGTATCTGCTGGGAGAACCGTGAGAGGCTGGGCCCAAAAGCGCACATGTATAAGTATCGGATGGAGTTTATGCTGGGTAAGTCTTGCAAGGCACCCCTTGACGCGATGATTTCTGAGAGTAATGCTAATACGCCGCATAGACACACTTGAGCACCATTCACGCATCGATCCATTCTCAACAGAGTACTGGGAGCCAGTCAAACCAGCCCCGACGGCGGCCACTCTCACACCAGCAACCGGCACCTCGACAAAACCAGACAGCAAAACCATGCCACCGCCCTGTCCGACGGATGCCTTCAAGGCGATTGGGACAGGAGCACCGGCGAAGAAGTCGCTGGCCTTGCAGCCAGACATGATCCAGAAGCTGAAGGACATGGTTATGGAGAAGCGGGGTCTCAGCAAGGTTGGCATCGTCGAGTTATTCAACTCCGAGAACAAGGTTCCCAAGGCTGCGATCAAGAACACGATCGACATGATTGCTGAGAAGAAAGGGAAAGAGTGGGTGCTCAAAGCAGGTGCTTGAAGCCTTGAGTGATATTACAAAGCGTTGCACACTCCGCACCTAGTTGTCTGGAGCACTTTTAGACGATGGGTGGTGTGGACTGAGGTCGTGCATTGGAGAATCACTATGAATTATGTATTTGTGGACGGGTTTAAGCGTTATATGGCGGCACAATGAGCTGGCCAGCCACAGTTCACCTGGCGTTGAAGGCGTCTTCTTTACGGCGAAATGGACCTGGGACTCAGCCAGAGGGAACTCGTTTTACTGCACTCTTGGAGTTGGTGCATTATAGAACATACAGGCGAAATTGCTGCAGATAACCTAGCAAGATACCACAATCATTCTGTGGATTATATTCAAGTCTCTCGTGAAGCTGTACTGCCCGTGGTAAGCATCTTCCGCCGAGATTCGGTGTTAGGGAGCCCACTTAGACTTAGACTAAGGGAGCTGTGATGTCACTTCAGCCCTACGGTCATGGAATCCGGGGTAGCACCTCGCCTCGCGCTCAACCTCGCACTTGAACTTCAGAATGTCTCTACGGTGTTAAGCTCACGGTCCGGAGGCGACATAGACTGTTGACAAAGTGAAAGTCATGTACATATAGCTTGTATTTCCTACTAACCCTGTAAAGCACCCTTGACGCCGAGTGCAACCACCATCCATCATTACTAATGTTCTGGATAGGTCACCTGCTACATATACCTCTAAGTCTAGAGCTGTCGTGCCTTATTACCAGTTCTCCTCACGCTCGCCACATGTTCTCCTCAGTTCGCCGTTCTAGCAGATCTCTCTGGAACCTCATATCCATCCAGTCCTCCCCATCAAACATTCGAAGGCCTTTGAGCAACATGGCATCAACATCGATCACTCCTTACCATATTCACATCAGTCCCGACACTCCCGGGCTCCTGGGGGTAAAGCAGACCGAGGAGGCTTCGAAGAAAGTCTCTGAATTGCTGCAGAAGGACCTTGAGGTGGGTTGACTTACTGTCAATACTAGACCCCATACTTACTCAAACAACAGGAACACCATGTCTTCTTCAACGAGGACGGTTTCCATAACCACGTAAGTGGAGGCCACCCTGCAGCCCGCCTGTACGAAGACCATGACCTGACCAACACCCAGATCTCGCATCACCTCTTGGCCCTTTATGGAACAGGAGCCGGTCCAGAGCACCTTCAGAAGGGCTACGATGACAACGTCGGCTACCAGCGACCGACACTGTCGGTACATGAGAAGGTAGTCACAGAGCTCAAGTCGTGGAACCATGCCAAAAGCTATCTTGGAAAGGAGAAGTACTACCCAGACTTCCTCCGCTTCTTCCAGGGAGAAATCGAGAAGACTAGTTGGGAGGAGGTGATGAATGAGTATGTGTTCAAGGGAGACGAAGCTGCAGACGCTCTGTTCTCCCGACTATTCGCTGGTACGTTCTCACCTTTGCTATCCAGGAGCTAGGCACTGAATGTGACTTCTTCAGAGGCATAGCTAACACACTAGGCAGGTTTCCTCCACCCAGCCATCCAGCTAATGTACGGCGTCGAGTGGAGTCAACCAGCCATGGTCGCCATGGCGCTTGCCCAGACTGCCGTCCACAGCAATGACCTGGGGTCTTTTATGTTGGAAGCCGAGCAGGCGGCCAGGTCCTCGTCATCGGACATGCCACCTATCTCGTCGCTCTACGAGGCAGTAAGAGCCAACAAGAAGTTGGCCGGCGCAGCCCACATGAAAGATGCAAACAAGATCCGTGACGGGGTGCTGAAGCGCGCCAGGGACGAGATGCTCGAGCTGGCGAGCCGGATCAGGGTGAAGCCGGAGCAGCTGGAGGAGAAGACGGTCGAGATGTACGACAATGCCGTGTTTATCGCAGCCTCCGCGGCCTTCCACCCGCCCAAGATTCCCAAGTTCGACTTCTTCTTGATGTAGGTTCTCCCCCACCCATATTGTATGCGGAAAGAGTACTGATGAGCTTACTCAAAGGCATCATGTCAACGCATCCCCACTCTGGGTCACGATCAACGCAGCGCCGTGGATCAGCACGGAAGTCAAGGTCCGGCTTCTGGAATGGAAGATCCGCCTAGATCTCGTACAGTATGCTGGCCGAGCCTGTCCGCCCCTGGCACTGAACAATATCACCTCGTACAAGCCAAAGGATAAGCCAGAAAAGAAACCGCTGGGTATGTCACTGCCTCCACCCTCATGCACTGCGCAACTGGGTTACGCCTGAGACTGACCATGCTGCAGAAATTCTTTCTCGGCTCCACAACCTCGACGACGACGGCCACGCCATCAAACTCGGTCGCGCCACAGCAGTGTGCGAGCAGATCTCCAGGAAGTACGAGGACAAGGACTGGTTGACCATCAAGGGCGACGATACCTGGTCGAAGATCTACCACCTGATAGTCGACTCTGCCGAGGCACCGGGACAGCGCTGGGTGAGGACTGCTGGGCTGGACGAGGCGTGGAACGTAGGTGCTGATCTTCACCTTCGCAGCATGAGTGGTTTTATTGACATCGTGGCTAGGATATCCCGGATGCTAAGCTATGAAGCGGAGCATGCGACACGACATGATGAAGCAAGTATCGGTCACCTGGACTGGTTCTCCTGTCGAATAAGACTGTAAGCACGAGGAGGTTCTTGGGCTTCTGGAAGACATCGATAGCACAGATTGTATGTAGGAAAATCATGAGTGTGTTGGAATAGTGAGGTCCTCGTTCTGTCAAAATATGGCACTATAAAAGTTACAGTATAGCAGCAGGATTTACTGTCTACAGTTCCCCTTGCTATGCAGCAAGTTATCATGGCATGGATCACTACAAGTCTCTGCAACAGGATTCACATCCAAATCTATTGTTTCTCTACTTCGAAGAGACCCCTTACCAAGCATTCATGCCAATGAAGCAATGCATTTCATGATGACTCCGTTGCTGAACCGAGCCACCCAAGCCATATAAGTATTGAAATTGCGCTTCCAGTTGTCGCGGTATCCATCTTGGTCTACATATGTAACACACTCCTGAAGCAGAGGCAGGAGCAGGAGCACAGCTCGTACGGGAGTCCAGTGCTGTCATCGAGCCATGTAATCTCGGCGCCTGATTCAGAGTTGCTATCGTCATTGTTGCCGACGCCCAATATCAGAAATCCATGAGCAGAGCCACTAGCCCGTCTTAGACGTAGAAGCTGCCACGATTAGAGACATAGAGCAGCGGACAGGCAGTAATACGCCATAGAAGAATTCACAGTACATTGGCATCCGAGCCAGCCTATCTATTCTACTCCAGTCCCACCCACTCATTCTCCTTCATCTCAATCTCACCCTCGGGCTGGATGAGATCATCGAGGCTCATCCCCTTTTCACCCGCGGTAAGCGACTTCGGCATACCAAGACTCGCCCCCGCCATGTCCCAATCCAGCTCCTTCGTGCCGTCCTTGGCCTTCTCAGCATTGGCCGTCTGGCCAAGCAGGTATTCGACCGTATACACGTTATCGTCGGCCAGCTTCCTGATCTCGTCCCTCAACCGCGTCACGGCCCTGGCCACGAGGCGGAGCTCGACGTCGATCTTGCCCCTGTTGGCGCTCAGCCAGGGGCCGTGCTTGTCGACGAGGGCCTTGATCCACAGCAGACAGAACTCCATGTGCGGCGACTGCTCGGTTTGGGCCGCCACGAACCGCAGGAGCCGCGGGACGTAGACGGTGGGGAAGTACTCCACCACGAGGGGGATGTCGGTGTGTGGAATCGCCTGGAATACACGCTTGATGAGCCCAGCCTCGTTGAGGCGGAAGGCCATCACGAGAGCCTTGAGGTAGTCCTTGTCATGCTGCAGCACGGACAGGGTAGAGGCTGGGGTGATCTCCATGTTCAGGTCGAAGGGGTCAAATTGCAGGGTATTGTCGAGGCTGTAAATGAGTAGTCCTTCAGTGGAAGCTGCGCAGAAAGCGTTGCCCGTTGGCGAAAAGGCGACGCCCGAGACACGAACCTCGGGCATCTTCCTACGCGCAGACGGATCACCACGCTTGGAGCCCGGGAGTGCGGTGTCTCTCCGGTCTTCCGGGTCTGAAGCGTCGCCTGAAGTATCGATCAGCCCGTCTGGCCCAGCCTCTGTGAGGAGGCGACTGTTGAGGAACTCCTGGGTGCCGGAGAGCGAAAGGTTCACGCTGACAGTGAACTTCTTGAGCAGCACCATTGTGGTCACGGAATAGAGACAGATGTACTTGCTGTTACCACCGGCCAGTACGCAGCTTCCGTCAGGGCTATAGCGGAGGGTGTTGAAGTTCTTGGTACCCGCAACATTAGCCGCTGTTCTCCGATCCGTGATCTTGCGACCACCGGATACGTCACGCCGGCCGTCAAGGCCAGACATCTGCTCTGCTTCCGAGACAGACCAAAAGCCTAGTTGTCCGTCGAGGGTGCTGATGGCGATTTGCAGCGAATCCGGTCGGAAGGCAATATCGAGCACATCAGCCTGTAACTGAATCGGTTCACTTGTTTGTGTCCTGCTGAAGATAGACCATATACGAGCTGTGCGATCCCAACTACCGCTTACCAGCACACCGCCGTTTGGCGCGAATGCAAGCGATGAAACTGGTCCCTCATGGCCGGATAGCTGGTCCAAGAGCTGTCCGGTCTGTACGGACCAAATGTGAATGTCGAAGGAGTCCAAGGAACCAGCCGCGACGACCTCACCACTCGGATCGACCGCCATGCATGAGAATGATAGCCTTGTTGGAGCGGTGAAGGTTCTGAAATTCCGATAACGGATCAGATCCCAAGCCCGGATCGAGCCGTCCAGACTGGATGTAAACAGTACGTTTCCCTTCTTTGAAAACTCGCATGCGGTGATGCCGCTCGTGTGTTCTGTAAACGTTACTATGCAGAACCCGGACTGGATATCCCACACCTTGATTTTTCCGTCGTCAGCAGTCGTAATAATCTTCTGCCCGTCTGGCGAGTAGACCAGTGCGTTCATCGAGTCGAAATGGCCCTGTTGCTTCAAGATATATGACTCCGATTGCCATTCCCAGACAAGAAGCTGGCCAAGCTTTGAAGCTCCGAAAGCAAGCCACTCGCCAGTCTTGTTGATAGTGACAAAGTCGATCTCGTTTTGTGAGATATTGAGGGTATGTATCATGTTGAAGTCCGGCATCTCATACAGTCCGAATATGCCGTTGGAGAAGCCAGCAACCAAAAGGTTAGAGGCCGCATGGTATGCCGCACACCTGACCGTGGCGCTATTTTGCATGAAATAATGCCGATTTACTATCCTCCAACGCATATCTATGTCGTCGTCGTCGTCGCCGCGCATCTCGGAGTCGTCCTTCGGCGGTCGGCCAACGTACTTCCAGTCGAAAACGGCGCCATCCTTGCTAACCGTGTAAATCGTTTCCTGATCTTGCGAGAACCACGCACCAACGACTCCTTGCCTGTGGCCTGACAATACAGTCGGTACGAAACCCTCTTCCGGGTTTAAGCTCCATATCCTTGTCGTGAGATCCTTGGAGGAGCTGAGGAAGAAGCGCGAGTCATTCGACCATTCTATATATTGGACGTCGTCGAAGTGTCCTGTATGTGTGTGATGTTTTACGAAAGGGGCGAACTCGACCTCGCCCTCGGCGTTCGAGTCTGGCGTCGATGGGGTATGCCAGACCTCGAGCTTCCGGCCTAGGCCAACGGCGAAATACCGTCCTGATGGAGAGAAAGAGAGCGCGGTCACGCGTGCCTTGAAGGAGAAGTGGTACAATGGTACGCGCCGAGGTATGTTCGTGAGGATAGCTTGGCCATCCTCGTCGACTGAGAGGAGAAGGTTGCCTTTGGGATTTAGGCCGATGCTCGTGATGTTCTTTCGGTGCGTAAATGGGAGGGTAAATGATTTGTTACTGTGTGTATGTTAGCATATGGCTTGCCAAGTAAGAGAAGAGGAGAGGAGAGGAGAGAGTCCCTTACTTTACGAGATCGAAGACGGTAACTCTGTTCCCTACTGGCGAGAAAAGTTGCTCGCCATCGGGACTGAACAGAAGGTTGCCCTGGCAGTAGACAGTCCCTAGAAGGTTCGAAAACTTCCGGCACGATGTTAGCTATCTCAGTCGGTCGGAATCGCAAAGTGTTCCTCACCTTAAAATCTGTCTTCATGATTGTCTAATGGCCATGCCGGCCAGCAGATAACAGGTTGAAAATACTTGTCGCAAACCCTTTCCAATCTTCAATCGCCATCCAAGGTGGGCTGCACCTTCTTCACCTTAACGAACCTGGAAGTTCTAAACTTTTTAGCGGGGTCGGATGTTCTTTCCTCCTTGTTCCGTGTCCTTAGTCCCAAAAAGGAAAGGCTCGTTTGTACCCCGGCTTTTCAGGGTACTTGTCACTTGTCAGGAGCCGACAGGGGAAATTCAACATGAAGTCGGAAAAGGGGAAACACCCGCTGCTTAGCTCTGTTTGGTTGCTGCTGCTCTGTGCGCTGGATCTGGAAATTTGACCTGCCGTGGAGACTTTCCTTCCCCTGATTGATGCCGGGAGCTTGTTCCTCTAACACTTGGATTCTGTTGTCCACACCGAGAGAATAACTGCGCCCCATTTCCTCTTCAGAGCTTGCTTGATCTCCGTCGCGGGAACGGCCATCAACAGTACACTGCTTCTAGCGAAATTGATATAGCTTTTTTGTTTGCCTAACGCCCACCATGGCACCAGCTGCTGCAGAGAGCGCCTCACCGATTGGCATCGCCAATCTGCCCAACCAGCGGCATAAGATTGTTGCGAAGAGGGGAGCAGCCTTCACCATTATGGTCCGTTCTTATCCCTACAATGGCTTCAGCTATGTTCAAGGTGTTTATGTGTTCTGACAATGGTTGAACCATATAGGTTGCTGGCGAATCTGGCCTTGGCAAGACGACCTTCATCAACACGCTCTTCTCCACAACCATCAAGAACTATGCCGACCACAAGCGCCGGCACCAGAAGCAGGTCGACAAGACTGTTGAGATCGAGATCACCAAGGCTGAGCTAGAGGAGAAGTTCTTCAAGGGTAGGACGCAACGTGTCCGCAATTTGTCAACAAGGCACCTAACAGCAATATAGTCCGCTTGACCGTGATCGACACACCCGGTTTCGGCGACTATGTCAACAACCGCGATTCTTGGATGCCTATCATCGAGTTCCTCGACGACCAGCACGAGTCCTATATGCTCCAGGAGCAGCAACCGCGCCGCCAGGACAAGATCGATCTCCGTGTCCATGCTTGCTTGTACTTCATCCGTCCTACCGGCCACACACTCAAACCCCTGGACATCGAGGTCATGAAGAGACTCTGCTCGAGAGTGAACTTGATCCCTGTCATCGCAAAGGCGGACACGCTCAGCCCGGCCGACCTGGCGAAGTTCAAGCAGAGGGTCAGTTGCAACTCGGCGCGCTTGTGCGACATTGGTAACTAATGGTCATTTTAGATCCGGGCTGTCATTGAGGCACAGAGCATCAAAATTTATCAGCCACCAGTCGAGGAGGACGACGAGGCCGCGGCTCAGCATGCGCGAAGCTTGATGGCCGCCATGCCCTTTGCCGTCATCGGTTCCGAGAAGGACGTCAAGACGGGCGATGGCCGCATCGTCAAGGGTCGCCAGTACTCGTGGGGCGTGGCCGAGGTGGAGAACGAGGACCACTGCGACTTCAAGAAGCTGCGGTCGATCCTGATCCGCACGCATATGCTCGACCTGATCCACACGACGGAGGAGCTCCACTACGAGGCCTACCGCGCGCAGCAGATGGAGACGCGCAAGTTCGGTGAGGCGCGGCCCCGAAAGCTCGACAACCCCAAGTTCAAGGAGGAGGAGGAGGCTCTCCGGAAACGCTTTACCGAGCAGGTCAAGATCGAGGAGCAGCGCTTCCGGCAATGGGAGCAGAAGCTCATCGCCGAGCGCGACCGCCTCAACAAGGACCTCGAGCAGACCCACGCCCAGATCAAGCAGCTCGAGGGCGAGCTCGAGCAGATGCAGGGCAGTGCCGTCCGCAGCCACGGTCGTCGTTAAAACGACCTGCCTCCACAGTCTGGACGCAACATGCTTCTTATTGTCCCTTCGGCCCGTCTTATGGAGTTGGGTGTGAGAGAAAAGATACCGCCTGGCTTAAAAATAAGGAAGACTGGAGCAGCATGTCTTGTCGTCTTCACAAATCAAAACCCCCCTTATTACCCAGGAGACGGGAAAGAGGATGTGAGGGTCGTCGTTTTACCTACCTAGCTTTGCGTAGCTCGATTTGTTGCGTTTGATTGCTATCCCCGCGTTTTTGCGCCGTTTCTTTTTACTCTAGTCACCCCCTTTTAGTCACGATGTAATTCGGCTTCGTCTTTCATGATACCAGATAATGAGAATTGGGCTGTCATCTCCTGAGCTTCTGTTGTGCTCGAACCAATGGCCATGTACCCGTCTGGAAAGACTCATGTGCGTATACATAGACTAGTAAACCCCTTTAAATACTGCCCGGGACGCCTTTCCATATCGTCCAGTGTCAAATCGATCAAATCATTCCAGCCTCATGAGCTCCCGCTCCAGATGCGCGGGGCTTCAGGGGCTTCCTAGATGGCATCCATACTAGCCCGCGTCGTCAGCTGCTCATTCTTATTGCCCAGCTTGCTAACCTGCAAGAAGGCGTCCACGCCGTATCCCTCCAGACTGTGGAGAGTTAGGCTGCCGGCCCAATACTCGGCGTAGACGCGGCTGAGCGGCAGACCCATACCGAGGCGTAAGTTCGGCGGTCTCCTCGAGAGAGTTGACAGCGAGTTCCCGTGACTTGCGCTCGGGTTTATGGAGTCGCCGTAGCTCGGCGTCTCGCCGTCACTCGAGCCGTCGCTCCTGCTGCTGCTGTGCTTGGTTTTATGCGTGTGCGTTGCTCGGTGGTGCTCGTCCGCGTGCTTCACCTGGAGCTCCTGCATCGTGGCAGCCATGTGTGGTACCTGAGCTAAGTTCTCGAGCAGTTTCTGGGTTTGCGGACCCTTGCTAAAAGACCAGAGGTACGGCATGACCTCGCGCGGGATGCCGCCGCCCTGGTCCGAGACGCGTATTGTGACGTTTTGTGGAGCCTCGCAGATGGTGACCTCGATATCGGGAAGAGTCTGTGGTCTCCTTTCTGGGGGCGTGCGCTGGTATTTTTCCACCGCGCTCTGAACCGAATTCCGCAAGAGCTCCCCGATGATGTATTCGAGATGGCTGAGGATAAAGGGAAAAGTAGCCTCCAGATGGCCATCAACCTTGATCTTGGGCAGTGGGACGTCCTCGCCGTAGGCCAAGCGAGCGATTTCGTGTATGGCTGTGCCGCAGCGCTCAATGATGTCCTTTGCGACACATTTGAGGAATATCTCGCCGATGAACTCGGAGTCGGAGAGCTTCGCGCCTGGAGAGAACCAATGCGCGTGGAAGGTCTCGGTAAGGGCAAGGTGCTGCTCTGCTATGACGCGGCGAGAGATACGCGATCTCAGAATGGTATTCATGAATTTGTCAAGGTCTTCAGACTTCATCAAGCCACCGCACTCCAGTATGCCCATAGCCAGCTTGGGTATAACGGTCAGGTGGGCCTTCAACATGGCGTTGATGGTCTTGCAGAACTTGTCGTTGTCCTCGAGCGTCTTGATCTCCTTCACCTTACGGAAGGTGTCGAAGGCAGTGTAGTATAGGTCGTAGACCTCGCTGATGTTGGAGTTTGTGACGACGACGTAGGGCAGCTGCTGCATATCTCGGATGCGGTGCGCTATCCTGGTTGGGAGCTCGGTCCGCACATAATTCGCGCTACTGATCAGCCTGGACTCGGTCAAGGAGCGCCCAAACACCATGAGTTGGCGCAGACTGATCGGCCTTGCCTCTTTAGCCACCCATCTGTAGCAATTGTAAGCCTGCTGCAGCTCGTAAATGAGGAATACGGAGTCCTTCTTACTCGTCGAGAACGGAGACAGGACGCCATTTCGGGGGATGGCTGTGCGAAAGCCGGAGCTGTGTCCGGGATGAAGGCTGATCTTGTGTGACGGAGAGGGAGAGCTGGAGCTGGGGGAGTGTCCCCGCGAAGGGGACGCGGCGGCGGCAGCAGATCCCTGTCGACGGCCTCAACCTGAGGGACGCAGTGGAATTCTGCAGCTTGAGTGGCATACCGGCAGTTCCATACGAGAGGATCTTGCAAGTATTTGGGCTCGAGAAACGTGATTGTTGGTGGTGGTTTGACAAATCGCCTGTGATGCAAAGCAAGATCAATGACTCGATTTGACATGGGCCGTACCGAGAGCGAGCTCGGCGATGTCACAAGGAAAAGTGACGCTAGGAGAGGAGAGCTCCCGCCTAAAGTACGGTGCCGTACATCTCAGCTAGGAAGAAGTGGTCCGCCTAACCCGGGCCGTCACGCTGAAGAAACGTGGGTCCAAGCGGTCACCAGCTGCCAGGTAATGGGAAACCTGTTGGTCTGCCTCTCAACTTAACAACAATGAACAATTGTGCTATTGATGTATGTGCATTCTTCATCAAACTTGCAGGTCGTCTCTTTTGCTGATTGTCTTGCGGGGTGAGCTGCATCGCATTTTCACTCCGTCTCGTCTTCCCCAGCTTGAACGACCGCCCGAATTGGGTCGACTAGTCCACCAACATTTCACGGCTGCCAGGGGAGAGCTAGCAACGTCATTGGAGGGGCCCTGTCACTGACCGGATGCTGAGGGGCTAGGCGAATGTACTGGTCCAGCACAGAACAGCTGATGTGTACCTGCAACAAGCCGAACCCCGCCCTTTCAGCTCTCTGGTGGCAGTGCTCTCTGCCTGCTGCACGGAATCATCATTACTTGGTCGCTCCTCTGTCATCAGCGCACGGTAAAGCTTTGAGATGCTGCTGCGCGTGTCTATGTACTGCGTGGTTTCACTCCTGTGCGACATCATGTTCAGTCCTCCTGTTCTCCCAAAGTCTAGTGAATTCCTACGAGGCATTTGAATAGAAATAAGAGCTGAGGTAGCTTCTATAATAGCTGATGGACTCGATTCCCGAATAAACTGGACATCATCTGCCAAACTAAAAGTTTTGTGTTGCCACCTGCCGCCGTATTATATCCCACCTGCCAAACCATCATCTGTTCAAGCACCGCTCTTTCCTGCTGCAAGTGACAAGACGGCTTTTGGCTTCGTCACAGCCCATCGTCACTCCCGAAAATTGCAGACTGCAGGCTGCTGACTGCCACTGGCAACAACCTCTCTTTCCGCGTCGCTCAGTTTCGACCACCGTCTGAAAATAATGGTAAGTTTTGGCCCTTCACATGTGCCTGACATCCACTTCTCCAGACTCCAGAATCGTTGTATCGGCTCAGCCCACCTGCCCTGGCATTCCGTCTTCTTTCACAATCATCAGCCTGTTCCTTGCTCATCTATCTCCCTCGTGCTTCTGCTCGCTCTATTAGTCTTTGCACTCCTCACAGAGTGCTGCATACTTCTACCGTCATGTCGATCTATACCTCGCCAACTGCGAAGTTCGCTAACCTGGATCTGAACGGCAAGGATCCCTTCCACCCGGACGCGACCTCTCCCAATGCCATGATGCTTGATCCGCCTGAAGAACTTGCGATGGACAGCTCCGACGCCAACGATGTTCAGCTCAGTGACGCCGACCAGGCGCAGTCTAATGTGCCACCAAAGCCCCTCGCATCCGACTGTAGGTCCTCCGTCGCATCTTCCTACCGTGCCGGTCTGCCCAGCTGACTTCTTTGTTAGTCGAGGCCATGAAGGAGATAGTACTACCACAACTGGCTGAGGAGCCAAGAATACTCGAAGATGCGGTCGATACATGGACTGTCGAGTCCTGGAGGGGCTCCTCGAAAAAAGAACATGGCCCTGTCTTCCAAGCTGGCGGATTCCCTTGGTATGACCAGCCATTCCCCTCCTGCGACCCGAAGTCGAGTGCTTACACTCCCTTACAGGCGCATACTACTATTCCCATTCGGCAATAATGTTGACCAATGTTCCATATACCTCGAGCACGGCTTCGAACCGAACACCGTTCCGGAAGACTGGAGCTGCTGCGTGCAATTCGCTTTGGTCCTATGGAATCCAAACGACCCCAAGATATTCACCTACCACACCGCCCACCATAGATTCACCAAGGACGAAAGCGACTGGGGCTTCACAAGGTTCCTCGAGCTTCGCAAGATGTTTAATGTTCCCTACGAGGATTTTGGCAGGCCGTTGGTTGAAGACGACACAGCGAACATCACAGCATACGTAAGAGTTGTCGAAGACGAGACAGGCGTCTTGTGGCACAACTTCAACAACTACGACTCGAAGAAGGAGACCGGATATGTTGGTTTGAAGAATCAAGGCGCGACATGCTATCTCAACTCTCTGCTACAATCCCTGTACTTCACCAATGCGTTCCGGAAGGCTATTTACCACATCCCGACGCAGCACGACGAGAGCATGGGCAACAGTGCTTACACTCTGCAGAGGCTGTTCTACCAACTGCAAACCTCCAACACGGCCGTTAGCACCAACGAGCTCACCAAATCATTCGGCTGGGAAACACGGCATATTTTCGAGCAACAGGATGTGCAGGAGCTATCGCGGAAACTCATGGAGCGGATGGAGGAGAAGATGAAGGGGACCGAGTACGAGAAGGCGCTGCCCGAGATGTTCAGCGGCAAGATCAAGACTTACATCTCTTGCATCAACGTCCCATACGAGTCTAGCCGCATAGAAGATTTCTGGGATGTCCAGCTCAACGTCAGCGGCAACAGGAACCTCCTCGACAGCTTCAGAGATTACATCCAGGTGGAGAAGCTCGACGGCGAGAACCAGTATTTTGCCGGTGACCAGTACAAGCTACAGGACGCCAACAAGGGTGTTATCTTCCGGAGCTTCCCCGATGTCCTACATCTCCAGCTAAAGCGATTCGAGTACGACATACAGCGCGATACCATGATGAAGATCAACGACCGGTACGAATTTCCCGAGGAGTTTGACGCGGCACCTTATCTGGACAAGGATGTGGATCGATCGGAGTCGTGGGAATATCAACTACATGGCGTTCTGGTACACAGCGGAGATCTCAATGCTGGTCATTACTATGCGTTTCTCAAGCCGAACAAAGAGGGCTGGTGGTACAAATACGATGATGACAAAGTCACGAAGGCTACAAAGCGGGAGGTGTTGGAGGAGAACTTCGGCGGCGAGTACCGATCTCCAAACGCTCAGATCCGGCTGGCCGCGGCGAAGAAGGCGCCCGTCATGCGACCTAACAGTGCCTACATGCTGGTGTACATTCGGAAGTCGAAGCTCGACAAAATCCTCACACCAGTGACGGCGGAGGACACTCCGGAGCACTTGCGTAAGTAGAACTCTCTGCGCCGATTGTCTGAGCATTGCTAACACCGAGGACAGAAAGAAGATTCGAGGAGGAGATCGCCGCGAGAGAAGCAAAGAAGAGAGAGCGGGATGAACAACATCTCTATCTAGGTGTCAAGGCCATCACTGAGGAGACGTTCGCGAAACACGGCGCCACAGACATGACGTCTTTCGATGCTAATCCAGATGAGGACCCGTCAGCTCCGCGATATTACAGGATGCTTCGCACGGCAACCATGGCAGAGGTAGTAGAACATATCGCAGAAGACATCGGCCAGGACCCACGTCGGGTGCGTTTGTGGATCATGGTTAATCGCCAAAACCGAACTATCCGACCAGATCAGCCGATTATGGACCTTCGACCGACCGTTGAGGAGACGTACGCGCGCGCTGCGGCTCACCGTGATCCCGCGCTACGGGTCTGGGTCGAAGTGGCAGAGGAGGTCAATGCGGATGGCGAGGCGATATGGCCAACCTACCAAGGTCAGACCAATGGAGTCGTCGTGAAGAACGATCTGATTCTCCTGTTCCTGAAGTGGTTTGACGTGGAAGGACAGCGCCTTCAGGGTGCCGGGCATGTTTACATCAGCAAGGAGAAGAAAGTGGAAGAACTGGTTCCGATTATCATGAAGAAGATGGGCTGGGGGGACAAGCTTCCGCATGACGAGAAGATCCAGTTGTGGGAGGAGATCAAGCCTCAGATGATCGAAAGCCTGAAGGGCAAGCAATCTCTCAAGGCCGCCGAGCTCCAGGACGGTGACATCGTCTGCTTCCAGCGCATACACGAGCGTAAGTCGCGGCTGGGCCTGGGAGACAACAAATCCTCGGAGGAGGCGCACAAGACCTCGGACCGATATGAGGACGCTCGAGAATATTACGATTTCCTGCAGCACAAGAAACAAGTTAGGTTTCACCCACACCCCACCCGGTGTGATCCGGTCGAGTACCAGCCGTTCGACATGGAGCTCAACGGCAAGATCAGCTACGACAAGCTTTCGGAGAAGATTGCAGAGCGGTTAGGCGTCGAACCGACGCATCTACGGTTCTATACTGTCAATGGCACGACTGGAAACCCAAGAGCCGCCGTGAAGCGTGGACAGAACCAGACGTTGTTGACCATCCTACAACCGAGCGGGTATGGGAATATGAATATGAATCAGAGAACCGACGCCCTGTACTATGAGGTCCTGGACATGAGTTTATCGGAGCTGGACACGAAGAAGAACATCAAGCTGACATATCTCACCGAGGGAATCACGAAAGAGGTAAGGCCAGGAACGAACTACTTGTCGATGTCGTGTGAAGATTGAGATGCTGACGCAGTCAACGCAGGACCACTACGATATCCTTGTGACCAAGAGCGGAGTAGTTGAGGATCTCATCCAGGCTCTGATCAAGAAAGCTAAGATACCCAGTGAAGAGGAAGGCGGCAAGATTCGCATATACGAGACTAGCAGCCACAAATTCTTCCGGGAGCTCGAGCGGACGTATCCCGTCATAAGTATCAACGACTATACTAACGTTGTGGCTGAGCGGATACCGCAAGAAGAGCTGGATGTCGATGACACGAATGCGTTCATCAACGTCTTCCACTTCCAGGGCGAGCCCAGCCGTGCACACGGCATGCCGTTCAGGTTCCTTGTCAAGGAGGTAAGCGCAACCGAAGAATACCAAACCTCGCGGTCGGGAAATTGGTTACTGACATGGTAAAAACAGGGTGAAAAGTTCTCGGACACGAAAAAGCGCCTCGAGAAGCGGACAGGGCTCAAGGGCAAGAGCTTCGAGAAGATCAAGTTCGCGGTGGTGCGTAGGGCACACTATTCAAGGCCACAGTATCTAACAGATGGTGAGTTGGGTCCATGTCCCAGCCCATGAGCAATGGCTAATTTGTTTCACAGATGATATCCTCTGGGACGTTGCCGCTACCGAGGACGACTTCTTGGGATTGGATCACGTAGACAGGACGAGGTCCATTCGCAACGGTGCTGGAGATCTCTTCCTCAAAGGATAGGAGCGGCTTTGATCAGCACTCTTCAGCTTGTACTACATTACACCCGTGGTCGCGGCACACCCGCCCCTTTCGGCGTGCACTACGATATGCAGATTCTTGTTTTGATGAAAGCTTAGGGAGAGCCGGACAGCGAGCTGGTTGGGAAAATATGACTTTGGCCTGGCCTTCCATGTCTTGTGGAGAGGCAACGGTTTGGGTCGCGCGGAGTTGAGACATGTTCCGGCTCTGGCTTGGTGTTGTGTGAGAAGGAAGGATTTATCGAGGGATGCTCGTAGATGGGTTGTTGCAGAAGCTTCTCATGAGTGCGGGTGTTCATGTTGTGCATAGGGAGAAAGCAAGTATCGCTATACCTTCAGAGAATAGAGAGACTGGTTTGGTTAAACCTCGACGACTGCCATGTTGTATAGCGAAAGACAGAAAAGGCGGATGCCGGGCCGCCGGACGCTTCACCGAGCGACCTGGAAGGTCCGGCTTGGCCCGTGCCAAGAAACCGGACCCACTTGCGAAATGCCTTCCCGGGGATTTTCTATTCTAGGCGGTATCTGGTGGCGCAAATTTCTCGATAAGATAGAGGTCATCACTCTCGATTAACCCGAATCATCTTGCTGTAGCTGACCTTGCCCATCCACCGTCTGTCTGTACGCCGCTGCTTCAGCTCTCGTCGCCTCTCCACAAGATGAATAACCTACCAGGAGGTGGTGCCCCCGCTGGCGGGAGTTATGATCCCAACGATCCC
Source organism: Coniochaeta sp. PK30-01 (assembly GCA_023628855.1). Lineage (NCBI taxonomy): Eukaryota > Fungi > Ascomycota > Sordariomycetes > Coniochaetales > Coniochaetaceae > Coniochaeta > Coniochaeta sp. PK30-01. The sequence goes on along the minus strand of JAMAJW010000041.1, from coordinate 39,342 downwards.
AACGTCAAATGGGTAAGTTGCACCTCTTCAAGACATCCTCCTCCCATGGAGGTGGCGCCTTGCGCTCTCAACAGAAATCACCGGGTGACTAATAACCACCCATACAGCTCTCCAACATGATGGAGTCGTGCTACGCCAAGACAGCAATGGCCGGTGTAGCAGGCTTCGGCCTTGGTGGCATGTTCGGCATCTTCATGGCCTCGGTACGTTTATCGCCTTCCTCTTTCCGTTCTTCCATTCTCTCATGTTATACCCTTGTCTAACCATGCGATCCGGTAGATGGCCTACGACACCCCCTTCCAGACAGCCACGACGGGCAGCGGTGCGCCGACTCCCGTGTCGTCGCTGCCGCTGCGCAAGCAGCTGGCCCACGGCTTCAAGGACATGGGCAAGCGCTCGTACTCGACGGCCAAGAACTTTGGGGCCGTGGGCGCGCTGTTCAGCGGCATCGAGTGCGGTATCGAGGGCCTGCGGGCCAAGAATGACCTGGCCAACGGCGTCGCGGCGGGGTGTTTGACGGGCGCCATCCTGGCGAGGAACGGCGGGCCGCAGGCGGCGGCCGTCGGGTGCGCGGGGTTCGCGGCGTTTAGTGCCGCCATCGATACGTGGATGCGGATGCCGAAGGACGAGTAGGAATGTCTCTGGTTGGTGGAGTTGGAGGTGTGAAGATATGTGGTCGAGACTGGAGAGAGCGGGACTTGGACTTATGCATAATGGGTGTCCGGGTGGAGAGAGAGAGAGAGAGAGGGAGAGGGGTGTTCCATTTGCCCTCGATTCGAGACTCTGTATATTTCTGCACTGGTACGGCGTCCGGGGTTCTTTTTGCTTGGGACAGGGACTGTATAGAAGAGACTTCGAGCATGGCATGGATGGCGTGGCTTTACTCTGCGACGACGGGCTTAGACGGGTTGAAGGACCTAGGATCGGGAACTCTCCGCTTTATGCGATATATTTCAAGTGTAAAGAGAAATAAGACATCCACTACTGGTATGAAGTCACTATCTAAACTGCGTCGGCAATACATTAGTAGCCGGCTCCTTGAGATGCCCGCTTGTCCGCCCGGTCCTGACCGTCGTCCTTGTCGACCCGCGAGAACCCTTTCTAAAGATCGAGTCCGATCATATACATCGCATTACATGCGGAGGTTCTCAGGTTCCTCCATCTAGCGCCGTGATAAGAATCCGCCCAGGTCAAAATACATAGACTAATACAACGCTGTTGCCACCATATCATAAGAGTTCCTTCCAAAGGAGATAATCGTTCTTACACATCTCATAATCCATCTCACAGCGCTTTATAAACCTTGAAAGCCCCAAATTCCCAGTAAGCGTTGTTGAACGCCTGCGGATAGTTTGCAACCCAGTCGGAGCACGTACTCGCGCCTGTAACACGGCGTTAGCCTAGTAACCACGTCACACACGCAACTTCCCCCTTTTCTTCTTCTTGGTTGGAATAGGGAAAGAACTTACAGCCGCTGTCATTCCACGTAGCCTCGACCAGATCTCCGCAGAGGTCGATATTAGCGATGATGCTCTGGTTCCGGAAGTGACTGCTAATATCGCAGTCAGTGCTCGGGAAATCCGCGAAGGCGGTGCCCCAGGAGCTCGGGTCCGGGACGGTTCCCGCCTTCACGTCGGCGGGCAGGGCGCTTCTGAGCCAGCTCCAGACGCGGATGCCGGCGTCCCGCAGCTCGACGGCCATGACGCCGCCGCCGCCCTGGTTGAAGGCGGCGCCGTAGGTGGAGGCGGACTTGGCGGCCACGCCGCAGCCCGTGTTGGAGTTTGTGCCGTTGTAGCAGTCGCCCTGCCCCGCCTGACCCGTCATGAGGCGCTTGACGCCGCTCATGTCGCAGTCGTCGGTGGTGTGGAGGGAGACGGTGTTGCCGCGGTCTCCTTGGTTGGTGGCTTCGAAGACGTCGATCTCGCCGTTGGCGGGCCACACGGCCGGGTCCGGGTCGGACAGCCACAGGGCCGGCCAGGTGCCGCACCCGAAGGGGCTATGCTTGACGTCGAAGAGGAAGAGGGTGCCTACGGGATACTGCGTCTTGGACTCGACGCGCACGGAGAAGCGGCCGGTCGAGGCGTCCGGGACGGAGGTGTTGCCCACGCTGGTGTCGACTTTCAGGACTGCCGAGGAGGCCGAGGCGTAGGTTAGGTTCTACTTCGTGTCAGTGAGACGTTCTCTGTGGATAGGCGGGGAGAGAGACGCATACGAGTTGGGTGGCCGTTTCTTTGGGCACGTAGTGGACGAAGCCATGGGCTGGTGTACTGGTCAGCTTGTAAAACTGAGATATCAGTAAGCGGTTACGTACCAGGATCATAACCGATATAGTAATCGAATTGATCAAAGAAAGTCTCGCCCGAGTCTGTGATATGTGATTAGTCTCATCATCGTCTGTACTCCTAGAGTGATTGCGGGCGCTCACATGTCTCGAGCAGTGTATAGTTGAGCGCCGTGTAATCGGGGTAAGCGGTCTTCTTGTTTCGCGTGACGACAACGGCGACGGGTATAACAATGGCCAGGATAATGACGAGAGCTACAACGGCCCAGGTGCGCTTCTTGCGATACCACGGACTGGAGTATGTCTTGTCGCCGTACGGCATGTTCGGAACTGGAGTAAAACCTTGGGCCGGAAGACGATGGGGAGCGTCGTAGGCCGGTGAGGGCTCAAACGGTATCTCGTCGTAGCTGTTCACGTAGCTATTATCGACCTGACCGTAGCGGTGGTCGTATGCAGTCTGGTTATGGAGTATTATATTATCGCCGGGTTTACCAGCTCTCCTTCCATCCATTCCATCCCCCCAGCCGTCGTCACCCCAGTCTGGACGTTGGGCCATGGCAGCGAGATTGAGAAGCTTCTAAGCCTTCGTCGGTGCCGCACGCACTTATGCAGGTGCAAATGGCCAAGCAGGCAGCGTTCAATGAGTGTTTGCCGAGCAGTCAATGGGAGAGAGCTTTGGGGCAGTTGTCAAGGAAGGCAACGTCGCTTTCGGGTTCTGCGCCGTAAACGTGCACCTCGTCTTGATTAAGTAACTTAATATGCGGGAAGCTGCGATGCGATGCGCTCCTTCCAAAAACTTCTTGAATATGTCGACGTTACTAACCTCGAGTTTACAGAGAGGCAAGGTTGGGTTAGCCTGAAGTGTTTATACGTCCTCTACAGATCAGATAAATGCTTGCTGCGCCCCAAAGATACGAGAAACTGTCCCGTCTGGTCGGATGCTTTTTTGAGGGTCTGGCCACCGCGTAATCAAATCACAGAGCGAGGAGACTGCCCCGGAGAACCTTGCTCTAGGGTTCTGATGGTAGACTTGCTGACCATACGCAGGAAGCTACCAAATTTCGAAACTTCAGTGACGCGCGTAATCTCCTCCACTTGTTCGGAAGAACTGGAGGGCCATCAAAGAACGGGAAAAAACTTCAATCAAGAAATTGTCGATGGTGGACCCCAATCTGACTTTCACAGCTGTCTTGCACCCAGAAACCGGGAAAGATCTGACATGAACCTCGGATCATCACCCTTGGTGTATTGGAAACATTGGAGACAGGTGAAGATCTCAGGAACCAGGCAGGACAGGGAAGTCACCACCAATGACGCGCACGGCCAGATTCTCTGATGCCGATTCGACTCAAGTCATTTCCATGGTTTGCCTCGCGTTGCTTAGTATGGCTGAGTTGGACTTTGAAGCTTGGATACATCCAGGCACGGTAAATACTGTACCACGAGCAGTTCGTTGCCCGACCAACAGCTAACAGTAGGGCTAAAACTAGCTCATACCTAGCCCCCCTGTACCCCTATTGATGTGTCTGATTGCACAGGACTGGAACGTCAACTGCCTTGCAAGACCTTTGTGATCACATGTGAGGATGAGTAACAGGATATAGCAATAAATAGTGAGGATAGCATTGCACCGGCGAGAAGGCGGCAAAAAAACGAGATCAGTAGTTTCCAACGCCTCCGCACCGTACAGTACAACGAGCCCCCATCAAACAATCTAGTCATCCTCTTCCTCCACCCTCGCGCGCTTCGACCTCCCCGCATCTTCATCTAGCCCATATGCCCCCCTCTTGGTCGAGGAGCTCTGCTCAACCTCGGACAGGAACTTGTCCACGTTGAACGGATCTGCCGCCTCCTTCTCAAACTGCACCGGGCCCTCGCGCGGCTCGAGCTCGTCCGCCCCCTTGAACGTGCCCCGTCCCAGCGCCTCGCCGAACCGGCTCGACTTCTGGATCTTGGACATCTCGGCGCTCCCGTCGCCCTCGTCGTCGTCGTCGACGTTGGCCCGCGGCCGGTAGATGCTGCTGATGGCATCCTGCGCCGCGAACAGCGGCTTGTCGTAGGGCTGGTCCTCGTTGAACCCGCTCTCGAACCCGCTCGACTGGTTGAACAGCCGCGAGTCGTACATGCTCTCTGACGACTGCGTCGGCTTCGCCAGCCCCAGCGCGATCTTCTCCGAGATGTCGCGGTTCTGCTCCCTCGCCAGCACCTGGATACGCCTCTCGGCGCCCATCCTCGACTGCCGCAGCTTCCTCTCCTCCTCGGCCCGCTTCTCCCGCCTGGCCTTCTCCCTCTCCCTGATTTCCGAGTCCTCGCTGTCAGACGCCGAGCCGGAGTCGCTGTAGCTCCCCGACCTCGACCGCGACGACCGCCGTCTGCCACCACCACCACCACCGGCCCTCTCCTCCCTCGCCTTCTGCGCAAGCATCCGCAGGTGCTCTTCCTTCTGCGCCCTCTCCTTCTCCGCCAGTCTCTGCTGCATCGCCGCCCTCTGCCTGACCTCCTCTCTCGCGTGTCGGTCCGCCATGAACAGCGCCTCCGAGAACTGCGCGAACTTGTCGTTGATCTCCACGTCCTGCAGGCCCCGCCCGTCGGCAGCCAGCCGCTTGTCGAGCGGCACCGTGTATCCCTTCGGGTTCTTCCAGTTCGACACGGGCGGCGGTATCCGCCACGCCTCCTGGTCCTCGGCCGTCAGCTTGCGCGGCGGGCTGTGCATCACCGGCGGCGGCGGCGAGGGCGGGCCGCGCGGGATCTTCTTGTGCTTGAACTTGGGCGGCTCCATGGGGTCCCGCTGCTTCTCGACGATCTTCATGATGCGGTCCTGCTTCTTGGAGTTGTCCCCCATCTGGCTCGACGGCGTGTACCGCACAAACGTCGGCTCGCGCCGTCCGCCCACGTTGACGTTCTTGGGCTTCTGCGACGCCACGGCGCCGCTGACGAGCTTGGCCAGCGCCTCCTGCGTCCGCGCCGCCGTGGCCTGTACCTCCTCCTGGCTGGGCCTCTCGAGGCTGAGCTCGCCCGCGTCGGCGCGCTGGCGCAGCGGGATGAGGTCCTTGAAGGACGCGTGGATGATGCGCGTCTCGCCGTGGCCCTGCCGCGCGATGGCGTCGAACTTGACCTTGCCCTCGGCGTCGACCTGGATCGCGAGCGCGTTGTTGGCCGTCGCGGCTTTTCTGCCCATGTCGAGCGGGTACTGTGCTACCGGTATCTCGGGGAAGGCGCCGCCGTCGCCGAAGTCCTCGGGTCCGCGCGGCCGCCATCCCGCTCGCTGGCCGTAGGGGGGCGGTCCTGTCCTCTGGGAGAGAGCAGAGCACACATTAGCATCGTTGTTTGGTAGTTGTCTGTGCATCTTGAGGTATTTGGGGCGAAAACTTACCCGTAGCACGATCTGGCTCTCGTCGATCTGGCCCGGTCCGACGATTCTCGGGCCTCGTGTCTGGGCTCGCGACGGTATGTCTTCATCTTCGCCAGTGTATTTCGGCTTGGGTAGCGCCCGCGCAAGACCTGCTGCTAATGAAGTCATTTTGACTGCGATGTGGGAAAGGCGATGTTGTGCAGCCAGACGGGAACTTTTTTCTGCCTGGAGCTTTGGCTCAACTATGATTTAAGTTCGAGGCGAAGCCTGGGGAATTGGAAAGTTGCTGGCCAATAGAAATTAGCGTGCCGTAGTGGCGCGAGGCTACAGTCGACTACTGTGTAAAGCACCCTCAGCCTTACCCAGGGGAACAGAATACCTTACCAACAAAAGATTTTAGATGATAAATGAATGAAAACCAGGTAGCAAAGAAAGTAAAATATTTTAATGCTATCTTGGATCTGGGAACATATCGCTGGTTTCCAATGCACTGGTATCGTCAGAAGCAAGCTTATACATGCCTACAGTCCGGTATCAGAATGTTTCGCGACCGGCATCAGTCACAGCAAGAATTGATCATCATCATGTTCGATTACTTCGCCAGTCTGTGTCTACTATAGTCCATCCCGCGTCACCCTGACGGTGTCTCTATAATACAATAGATGCTCCAACCAGTCCCAGCTTTCGCGCTCAGCGCCCTCTCCAAAAGACACAGAATTCATATGCCAGTTTAGACGTAACCCTTGCGAGCACCCTAAACGTCAAGTTAGTACGCATAAGTAGCAAGACGGTGCGCTCCGTTGCATATTGCTTACCTGGAAGAAGAACCGGACGATAAAGACCTGCAGCGCACCCATGCAGACAATCAACGCGCACTGGATCAAGCTGAAGTTGAAGATCCTGCTCTCCGTGCTCCGGACGGTGCTGAAGTTCCTGTTCTCTCGCGTCCGGAAGTACTTCTGGTTGCGGGTGATTGTAGAGAGCTGGCCGGACAGCTTGAACAGCGACTCCTCGAGCGCCGAAGTGAGCAGCGGGTCGCTCCCTTGCTTGGCCGGCAGGTCGACGCGCGCCTCGTTCTCGACGGCAATCTCGAAGTCGACCGTCTTGTCGGCGAACGTGCTCATCTCGTTGTTGAAGCAGAACTTGTATTCGCCGGCATCCTGGGCCGTGAAGACGAAGTCGCCCTGTCGCTCCTTTTCGCCCTCCAGCACCACCTTGCCGCCGGGGCCGGTAACCTCGTAGTCGACATCGAAGGAGCCGCCTGCTTGTACCTGAGAGCATGCCGTTAGCGCCTCTAGAATTGCTGGTGTATGCAGCGTGGACCTGGACCTACGGCAAAGTAGAATGCAATCTTCTCCCCCCTGTTCTTGGTCGCCGTGAAGAAGCATGCATGCTCGTTCGGCACCAGCTTATAGGTCAGCGCCGTCGCTGAGGCCTGGGCGGCGAAGTAGGCCAGCAGACCGTATGCTATTAATGGTAGTTGCATGGTTGCGTTGTGATGTCGAGGGAGATCCCGGATGAAGCTGACCGTCGCGTCGACCGTGTCCCAGTCAAGCTCCAAAGCTGCCAGATTGACTTTTGGCGGTGATTCGAATTTCCTCTGCCGGTGGCCCCTGCGCTAAAAGGAGAGTACGTACCTTACCATGTACTGTGTATCTTCCTGCGAAAAGCGGGTCCATCCAAGTTGAGCTCCCTTGGCCTTCATGCGTCCAATAACGAAGGGCCAGTCAGTCCTGGGCAGGACAAAATTCAGGTACCTAGAGGTACGCATCACAAGTACTGAGCCGAATTTACTACGCAAGGTACTTATTAGAGTTTGCTTTTGATCAATATTTTTCATCTAGGGGAAAGAAGCTCCCTTCGCTAGCGATTTCATGATTACAGGCTCTGTAGGGATGATACCTCAGTCCGTCTTTTCTCGAAAACCGTCTCTAGAGCCAGTCGCCTCCGAGTCGCCTAGGTATCTTCAAGTACCGTAAGGTACATCGGGTAGACGATGAGCGGATGCCCATCTGACGACGAGGTGAAGAATGTCCTGTTCCAACTCGACATCTTATACTGTTCTATATAGATAGAGATTGAGATTGGCCTTGAAAAGTACCTTACCCTTCCGCTTCCTCAAGGACGGGAGCGTCGGCCGTTTCAGAGCCAACTGAGGGTTGTGAAGTTGGGCAAGGATCACGCTAACGATAAGGTGATACGCCCCGGAGCGCTTCCCGCATGCATTGCCGGTGATGTCAGAACCCAAGTGCCCTGATACCCCGGTCATAGGCGCATCATCGAAGCTTGTTCCACAGAAGCACATGTCGCGGCCCTACATTCCAGGCCGTAGCATCCGCATCATAAGGTAGAGTGCTGTAGTAAGGTTTGCGCCGGCATTTGCCATACAACAGGTTGCAAGACAAAAGGTGCATTGTTGTTGGCTAAGCAGGCTGCCTTTGAACTGCCTGCCGCCCTTGCTGCCCTTCTCGGATCAGCCCATCCTGTTTTCCTCGCTCTCATGTCAACATTAACCGCTACGCTTTAAATCGTCCCCGTCCCTCCTCTTCCTAATCTTGAAATCCACCCAGCTGGAACTTGTGATGGTCTGTTGATACCCTCGCGAACCAGCACACATGGCGTTGCTCGAAACCAAAATAGCGCGGGCGTCGTCCCTCGGCCTGAGGATCGTATCCTACTTTTTCCTGCGGTGGGCACTATTTCCGGTAAGTTAAATTGCCCCGCGTGTGTCACTCTCGGTCGACATCGCTGACTTCGTGACAGGGTCTCCCCGCAGTAGCGTTTACTCTTTTTGCCATCTACGTACCGTCCTTTGTCCAGAGCTACCGGAATGAGCCCAAGTACCAGCTTGTCGACGAGATTGATGTAGCCGTGACAGATACACTTGTCAAGCCAGACGCGCCTGCCGGAGATGGGGACGCTCCTGTGCTGGATGAGAACGGCAACGTTGTGCTTGAGGAGGTGGACGTTGTAGAGACGCTCTCTGTCGAGAAGAGGGATCTGAACCCAATCAAGACCCTCCTCTCGGGCGCGCCGAATCCGCGAAGCCTGGCCCTGTCTGCGATCGCCTTCTTGACAAACGCTGCCCTGGTAGGCATGGTTGCCGACCGCCTTTTCAGCGAGCACCGATATCCTGCAGCCGACCTGTCCTTCGTTCGACCGGGTTACATCTCAGATAACGAGGCCAAGCTTCTGATCCGCGAACCTGACCAAACAAAGATGCCCATAACGGTCGACGTTCACATCAAAGACCCCCAGCCACCGTTTGACAACCCACTCTGGCAGAAGGCTGGTCTCGTCAGCTCGACCACCGAGGAAACGGACTGGACAGCCGTCGTCGAGATCCCCTTGAGACACTCCAAGCAGCGCACCTACGAGTGGAGGACGTCAAATAACCACTCCGGAGAGTTCACTGCACCACCAAGGCCGGGACACGCCAACGAGTTCCACGACGGGCAGTTCACATTCCTGGCTTCTTCCTGCATGGTCTCGCGCCTCCCGTATAACCCGCTTGACCATCCGCTTGCCATCCCTGGTTTGCGATATCTGGCCAAGGTTCTCCCGTCGCTGAACGCGCAGTTCATGTTGTTCATGGGCGACTTCGTCTACGTCGATGTCCCATACTGGTGGGGTAAGAAGGTCTCGGATTACCGCGCAAAGTACCGTCAGGTCTACGCCTCGCCAGACTGGCCCACAGTAGGTCAGAACCTTAGCTGGATCCACGTGCTGGACGATCACGAGATCTCGAATGACTGGGATAAGAACACCACCGGAGTCTACAAGGCAGCCATCGACCCGTGGGACAACTACCACAAGCGTGCCAATCCCCCTCTGGCAAAGCAGGCCGGTGCCCTGGCTGCCAGGCGGACAGCGACATACTTCGAGTTCACCCAGGGCCCGGCCAACTTCTTCCTCCTGGATACGCGCACATACCGCTCAAGCAACAAGGTCCCAGCTAACGACACGGAGAAGACCATGCTCGGCGCCGAACAGCTAGAGGACTTCCTCGCTTTCCTGCGGAAGCCCGAGCCCAAGGGCGTCAAGTGGAAGATTGTCGCGTCTTCGGTCCCTTTCACCAAGAACTGGCAGATCAACACCAGGGACACGTGGGGCGGATTCCTCGTCGAGCGGAAGAAGATCCTCGAGGCTATGTGGGAGGCCGGTGCCAAGGGCACGGGCGTCGTTGTCCTCTCGGGAGACAGACACGAGTTCGCGGCCACCAAGTTTCCGCCCCCGGTCGACTCCGACTGGCCCGAAGCGGCGTCGGTGTACGAGTTCTCGGCCAGCCCGCTGAGCCAGTTCTACTCGCCTATTCCCACTTACCGGCAGACCGACAATGAGGATGTGAAGATTAAGTATGTATAGCCCCAGACCCACGATGGCCGTCTTATGCTGACGAGATTTAGGTACATAAACAAGGGTAACTCCAAGTTTGGAGCTGTCACGATTGAGACGCACGAGGGAGGCGTCCAGAGCAGCCTCAAGTACCGCCTCTACGTCGATGGAAAGGAGGTGTGGAACACCATCGTCCTCTCTTCGCCGCCTGTCGAGCAGAACAAGACGTTTGGCTCGATCTGGGATAGATTTAAGATCGGATAGGCGCCCAAATCACGCCGAACATGAAACAGACGACTTGCGTTTGGCGTTGGTCTCCTTTTCTGTACAACCATCCCACTTCTCCCCATCTCAACGTCCACACGACGAATACGACTTTCACTTCACGTATGCACCTGGCTAGGGCAAAGGATTCCGGTTTGATCGGATTTGACTGTTTTTGTGGTGGTCACACGGCGTGGTTTGCGCTTCAGCTACCGGAGGTGTAAGGTTACAGATGTCGGCTTTGCTTTTATTCCCAAATTCGCCGTCAATTTGATGTGTATCCCTCTTGCGAAATAGGTTTTCACAAAAATGAGCCCTCAAACTATCCCAGCGCCGACAATGCAATCCAGAAACGATGTCAAGCAATGGGACGACGCACTGCACAATCAGCTCCCTACTCCTTCTCCCCAACCCACCCATCGTAGTCCGACTCATCACTGGGATCTTCCTCACGCCGGATCTCCTCCTCCTCACCCGCCTCCCTCCAACCCATCTCCCCCTGTCGGCCTCCAGCCTCCCCTCCTCCAGTCCCGTTCCCCTCAAACGCACGGCCCTCCCGCTTCGAGTGGTCGGTCGGCTCCCACTCGCCAGACTTCAGAAGCGTGACCCAGTCCGGCTCCCCCTTCGTCTTCGGCGACAGGTCGTCGTCCTCGACAAACACGCGGTTCGGCCTGGCGGGCAGGTCCACCAGCCTCAGCTTAGGACGGGTGCCTGCGCCTGCGCGGCGAGACTTGTCTGCGCCGTAGTCCTGCCGAAGCGTCCTCATCTTCGGCCTCGTCTTCGTCTTCTCGCAGATACGGGGTTTATCGTCCGTCTCCTGGAGATTCTTCTCTTCAGCCCTGCGGTCCTTGGCAATCCCGCCTCCTCCTCCTCCTTCTTTTTCTTCTTCTTGTCCCTTCCCACCGCCCTCGGACTTGATACCCCCCGGCACCACCGCCTCCTTCTCCCCCCGGCGCTCCTGCCGCACCTCCTTGCCGTCCGCGCTGCCGGCCAAGAGGACGCTCCGCAGCCGGCTCTTGCCCCCGTCCTTGTCGCCCGCGAGGAGGTGCAACAGCACGGCCGCCAGGGCGGCGTCTCGCGCGTCGTAGTCGGTGTCCGGGTGCTGCTGCAGCTGCGCGACGTGGATGTGGGGGTCCAGCAGCGCGCGCGGATCGGGGCTTGGCACCGGCCCCGGCCTGACGGGGGTGGGGAGGGCGCGCGGGCCGCGGGGTCGCAGCAGCCCCGGGCTGCCTTGGGTGGTACGGGGCTGGCCGGAGGGGTCGGGTTGGGAGGAGTAGGATTGTCTGTTCGGGGTCTGGGTGGGTACGTGCTGGGACCGAGAGAGGGGAGATGAGGGTCCCTGGGAAAAGGTATAGTCTGAGCCTCTCCTCGACCGGTCCTGGAACGGGGGCGTCGGAGCTGTGACCGTGATGGATGGCAGGGTGTTGTAGCGTGCGAGGTGCCCCGGGTCGTGGCTGGGCTGCGGGCGCTCCGGCATTGGGTTTGGAATGCTGGGGTTGCGTGGCTGCATGGCTGATGTGGCCTGTTCGCTGGGGGAGCTGTAGCCTGTAAGTGGGTTTGGCCAGGCGGTGTCACAATGGTGAGAGACTGCCTGTTGAGGTTTTGTGTGTCGAGAGACGCTGTGTCTGGGGTCACTGTGTCGAGGGTCGCTGTGGCGGCGATCAGCCTGGCGAGGGAGGTTTAACTCGATGCTTTCCCCTGGGCCGTAGTGAGAGGGGTATTGGCGGACATCTGCAACCGCCATCGATGGTTGGCGAAGCTCACGAACCCCGTTTCCGTTGCCACGATGCTGTTCATGGTATCCCTGTGGCCTTGGGGGATGCTCATCTGGAGCCGCAGAGCCGCGTCTTGGCACAGCGGCCGACTTATCGTGCTGAGCTTCCAGGGGGCGTTCGCGAACTGATGCTTTGGTATCTGCCGTGGTAGTAGGATCGCAGGCCTTCTCGAGATCAATATTCTTGAGTCTGGCAACGCGGTTCGAAACATGGAGTATGAGGGCGCCTCCTGCAAAGAGTGAGAGGAAGACGAGGAAAAGGATGCTGATTGCGACCGCGATATTTGATGGCAGCGGCTGTTTGAGGTTGAGGGTGTAGATGAGTGTGCTGGTGATGTAAGCGACGAGCAGCGCCAGCATGCACGTGGGCACGAGCTTGTATGTGCAGGTCCGGACGTCGTCGACGCCGGCGACTCTGGCCACAGACGCGGTTGCTGACGACATGGTGTCGACGAAGATGTGGCAGTTTGAGGCTGCGTGGATGGGTAGGAACACATGGGAGGCTGCCAAATACTGACAGTATATATGTGTGTGTGTGTGTGTGTCCTTATATTAAGATACATCGTGATGCTCGTTTTTAACTTCTCCCACAATCGCATTTAGTCGAAGACGCTGGATATGCATCTCTGCGCCAGTTCGATCGCATATTTCGCTGCAAAACAATAATGGTCGCCTTTCAGCGTTTTGAAACAACCTCATGGCGGCTCTCAGAATCCGTGACTCAAATCCAGTTGCCCCCTTGGTCCAGGTGCTCCTGTCTATGCTTCGCCGCAAATCTGGACAAAGGCACAAAGGTCGCTCGTGGAGGCCGAGGTATGGCTCTGGACGAATTCCGAGTACTTCTCCGGCTGTCCTGCTGTCTCGCCCACATGGAGAATGAGACTGGTGAGGCCGGAAGCTCAACCGGTGATTGAGCCTTGTGTAAGGTGGAAGGTGGACGTTGAGGCGTTGCTGATCCTTCTAGCTCTGAGAAAGCCACAACTGAGACACGTTTCGGAGAAGCTGTGATAGTTTCACAAAAGCCCGCTGGGTTCATTTGTGGTCCTTTCATCAGATCTGTGCTGAATATCCCGTATGTAGGTGGTTGGTACTGCCACTGTTGCTGTTGATGGTGCTGATGTGATGATGATCCAGTCAGTGGCATGCTCCCATGGCGGTTCGAAAGCTTTCTCTTCTTGGTCCAGAATAGCATTGCCAGAAAACCGCCAACAAGCAAGACAAGGGCAGCGACAACAGATCCTGCTATCAGCCCGGCGCTTCTTGACCCTGCTGCCCCAGGGTCCGCCCCTATCTCGCTTGGTGCTTCTGCTAGTGCGGTGTTTGTGACTACTGACGACGTGATTGGTATCGAGGATGCGGAGTGCGAATTCGCCGTTGCTGATGTGGGAGTAGGACTTGTTGTCGACTGAGATATCGTAGCGAGCACTCCCTTCGTCTGTTGCGACCCAAGTGATGTATATATGGCCTGGTTCTTCCCCATGACACAACGCCAAGAGCCTCCTGACGTCGCGCACTCGTACCCAAAGGGACAGCATGTTGCAGTCCCACACGAAGGAAGATCCGCGTCCAGTGCGGTTGTCAGGATCTGACTATTAGGGTGGTCGTCAACGTTCATCAGCTCGACGTCGCAGGTTGTCGGCGCGATAGCGGTGCAGTCGCGTCCATTCGGGCAACAAAGGGCGGTAGTGTTGGACGCGAGCACCACACACTGGGTATTAGGAGCACAGCAGAAGTTGGCGGGAAGACCTTGGCCGCACGGATTGAAGCTATCCAAACACTCTGAAGTGGCGTGGGCTCTCGGGAGGAGAATGGTCCCACGGAGGAAAAGCATCGCGGACTACATGGCAGCTTTGCATGTGTCTCAGGGGAGTCGACAGAAAACGACATCGTGAGAGTTCAGAGTATATAAAAGAATGAGGGACGTTTCGTGAGCCACAACAACCAGGCCAGACCACTTGGGAGACCCGGTTTGCCGCGCGGATGAGGGCTAAGATACCAGAAGCCAAATACTAAAGCGGCATCATGTTATCGCTACCTTAAGTAGACTTGGGACCCAGGGGGACTGGAGGAGGAGAAGTTTGAGAGCACCAACAGACACTTAGCCTGAGGGCCGCAGCAGGAGTGAAACACTGGCGCGAGTATCTCGCTGCAACGCGGTGCGATACCTTCACCATCCCATCTGGGAAACGCCACGTCGACGGCGCGTATCCGACTCGAGGCGGAGCTAGTCCGGGCAGTTGGTAAGTCGGCGGCAAATCATGGGTCGTCAATAATCGCGGGTTCCAAGCTGCCGGTACCGACAGTACGACAATAGGGACTGTCCTCCCTTGATGTTGGGTCAAGTTGGTCAACCGGCTCTAAAAATATGGCTTTTTCTTCTCCCATGGTCGAGCACGTAGGTTTCATAGGAGTACTGTGATGGAAGAGAAAGGGCCATGGGGAGACGGTGTGTGTCACGGAAAACAGCTGTGCGATCGCAAATCACGGATATAAGCATGGCTTATGCAATACTTCGCTCTTGGTCCAACTTACCGAGGCATTGAGAGCTACCGTGGATGCGCTCAGCTGACACTGACACCAACCAGACGAAACTGTTGTTAATAACAGACAACGCTTTCGTTTTGGGGTGACAACAGTACGCTGCATATATAGACATTCTCTAGTGTAACGGTCATGAAGGCCGTCCTAGGATTTTCAAGCAGGTTGGTGAGGGCCAGGTATGTCTACTCGTCAGGCAGTTAGTCGCATGAGAAAGACATTAACGCCGACTCTGACACTCCTGAAGGCCGCGTCTGTCAACCCTGCCACCTGCATACTTCAAGCTCAGTGTTCGTCATGAAGCCACTGCCTCGGTGACCGGGATTGCCAACAAGGGTATTTCCGTTGATATCGACGGAGGTCACAAGAGGAACTTCTTGCCTGGCATATGGCTTCGGTGAGTATCGAGTACACTCTTCTATCAGGGGTGCCGCAGCTGACAGTACTCCAGTGACAACTGCAGATGCTCGTCGTGTGTCAACCAAGACACGATGCAGAGGAACTTCAATACCTTCGATGTACTGCCGCTTTCTGCCCCAAGCTCTGGACACCAGGACTGACGGCCCTTGCAGATCCCAGCTACCATAACACCAAAGGAGGCCAAGTCGTATACAGAGGGTCTCGCGATCACCTGTGAGTCTTCTCCACTTACTGGGCCGGATGCCGACCGCAAACTAAGAAAGTACGCTGCCAGGGCCCGACGGTCACAGGAGTGAGTACTCGTGGGACTTCATCAAGCACTACCTGAACAACGACTACCGGAATCCGGATGAATCCCGCGACACAAGGTTAGCGACGCAATAGGCACACAGAATATCCGGCTGCGGTAACTGATCGAACTCTAGGCCGATATGGTTCGGACCCGAGATCGCAAACGATCCGCCCTCGGTGGACTACGAGCGCGTCATGTTGCCGGACGATTCTGGCGTGGCCGAGCTGACTGACAAGATAGTATAAAAACCCCCCCCTGACCCGTCTCCGCTCACTGTTTGCTAATGGATAAGTAGAAAAGATACGGGTTTGCCTTCGTGGACAAGACGCCATACGAGGATCCGGAGGATACCAAACTGCTGCTGGAACGCATAGCATTCATACGCGTAACTCATTACGGCGGTTTCTACGACTTCACCCCGGACCTGTCCATGGCCGATACGGCCTACACCAACCTGGCCCTTCCGGCACATACCGACACGACATACTTCACTGAACCGGCAGGTCTCCAGTCATTCCATCTACTGTCTCACACCCCCGCCCCGGACACAGTCGAGGACACTACTCAGGCCGAGGGAGGCAAGTCACTGCTCGTCGACGGCTTCGGCGCCGCGGGGAAACTACTGCGCGAGGACCCCGACGCTTACAAGATCCTGTCCACGGTCCGGCTGCCGTGGCACGCAAGCGGCAACGAGGGCATCACGATCGCGCCGGACAAGCGCTATCCCGTGCTCGAGCTGGACGAGGACACGGGGGAGCTGCACAGGATAAGGTGGAACAACGACGACCGGGGCATCGTTCCGTGGGACGGCGGATACTCGCCGGAACAGTGGTACGAGGCGGCACGCAAGTGGGACGCGGTCCTGAGGCGGCCGGACAGCCAGTGCTGGATCCAGCTCGTGCCGGGCAAGGTGCTGATCTTCGACAACTGGCGCGTGCTCCACGGCCGCAGCGCCTTCACCGGCATCAGGAGAATCTGCGGAGCGTATAGTAAGTCAATCCCCGGATGCAATGCCAGTTCCCCGACTCCGAATATGGGTTCAAGTGTGCTAATCTGCCCCGGCCGTAGTCAATCGGGACGACTTCATCTCACGGTGGAGGAACACAAACTTTGAGCGCAGTGAGCTATTGAAGGTCATTGGATAAAGATAAAACTTGCAGGAGCAACAGCAAAAAGCAGCGAGAAATAAAGAGAGAGATGCATGTTGTCGCCCGAGCAGTCCACGCAGACCACGTCCAAAAGGGGTATCTCCGCCAACAGAAACAATCTTCCAAGCAGGTTAACAGCCTGGGCTGCATGAAATGCATGAAATGCTTGGCCAACGGTCTTCCCCACAGATTCTTACCCCTCCCTGCCCTCCTGCCCCTCACCGACTTCACTTTGCCCTCTCTTCAAGGTCGCCGCCGGTGTCTATTCTCTGCGTATGGACGTTCGTTCATAGCATAGTGTACCCTTTGGCCGGAGAGATTCCATATTCAGTCGAGGTTCCTGGAGCAGCGCCGGGCTCTAACTCGGTCCTTTCCAGCCGGAAAGCGGCCATTCCGGATGTGTTCCTGACGCTCAGTGCCGATCGATGGACCCTTCGGTTCCGGTATGAAGGCATCCGGCGGAACATCCTCACCGTATCGCAGTACTGTGGTACTGGAGCACCCACTAGTCGTCCCCACCGACTTGAAATGCTGTGGGATACCAGGATACCAGGATACCATCATCTTAAAACCATGTGGTCGAGCTACGGATGCAAGTAGCACGGCGATGGCGAAGCATTGGGCCGCATTGCGGCCGTGGTCTGCGGGTACTCCCTTCTCCAGTTCCTTGATCTTGATCTACATAAAGAATTCTCTTCACCGTCTTCCTGAACTGCCACTCACCTTCGATCGACTCGCCCTTCCTTAGTACACGTCCCAACTGTATATTCTGGTAGAACAGAGAGGTATATAATATATACACACACATACACACACATACACACACACTCTCTCCTATCAAGGTACTTCTTTCACAAGATGGCCGAAAACATGCGCGACGGCAAGTTCGTCCACAACAACACCGGCGCGCCGCAGGAGCACCGCGTCCTCCCGCTCTTCTCCCTCCGGGGCCGCACGGCCATCGTCTCGGGCGCGGGCGCGGGCATCGGCCTCGCCGTCGCCCAGGGCTTCGCCGAGGCCGGCGCCGACGTGGCCATCTGGTACAACAGCAACCGCGAGGCCGTGGCGCGCGCCGCCGAGATCGAGAAAGACTACGGCGTGAAATGCAAGGCGTACCAAGTCAACATCACGTCGCCCGAGGCCGTCGACGCCGCCGTCGACGGCATAGTGGCCGAGTTCGGCGGCCGGCTCGACGTCTTCGTCGCCAACTCGGGCGTGGCGTGGGAGCAGGGCCCCATGCTCGACGGGCAGCTGGACCACTACCGCAAGGTGACGAGCACCAACGTCGACGGCACCTTCTTCTGCGCCCGCGCCGCGGGGAGGCACTTCCGCCGGCAGAAGAGGGAGGGCACCACGCTGGACGGGAAGACGCTAGAGGGCTTCAACCAGGGCAGCTTCATCGCCACGGCCAGCATGAGCGGCCACATCGCCAACATCCCCCAGCTACAGGCCGCGTATAACGCCAGCAAGGCGGCTGTCATCCACTTGTGTAAATCGCTGGGTGTCGAATGGGCTGGATTCGCGAGGGCGAACTCGGTGTCTCCTGGGTATATCAACACGGAGATCTCAAAGTTCGTCACGCCCGAGGTGAGGAGTGTGTGGTTGGACAAGATCCCTATGGGGTAAGTTTTTTTTTTTCCATCTTTTTCTCTCTTTTTATTTTATTTTATTCTTATTGTTAAACTTGGTTGTCGCTTTCCATATTGAAGAAGAAACTGACCGTCTCCTCCCAAACAGTCGTGAGGCAGAGCCGACGGAGCTCAAGGGTGTGTATCTCTACCTCGCCTCGGACGCATCGTCGTATACCACAGGCACCGACATTATCGTCGATGGAGGTTACTGCGCACCATGAGTATGAAAAGAAAGCGGCTCGACATTCTTAACCAAGTGCTGGTTAAGGACTTTGGTGGATATGGTACTGATGATCCGAGTCTTGCCGGACGGGGAGGGAATCAAAAGTTCTGGTGAAGCACGGTTATGTTATGATTCATTCCATGCTATATGTACTGTACTGTACCAGTGCAGCAAGGGACTAGGTAGTAGACAATCTTCAATCTGACTGGGATCCGTGCTGCGACCCAGACACATCATAGCCTTCTGCTTGACAGCCACAGGCTTTCCTCCATAGCAACAGTTAGTTCTTTTTGGACCATAGTCAGTCTCGCCATCTAGCTTCCACACAACATAGCAGACGTTGAGTAAGGCCACCAAACTTTTTGTCTCCGTCTGTTTGTACAATCCAAGCGCGCTTTGCGATGTTCTGCACGAAGACACAATAGACCACCCAGATATGTATAGGTATTCTCTCCAGTCCAGTCAAACCTGGAAGTGAAATGGAAAAGAAAGCCTGCCCTCAAAAATTCCCAACCCTTTCATAGACATCGTAAAATGGCCGTCAACATCGTAATATAGATACAGCTGGTCATAGATCGAAGAACACACAAACAGCCATTTCCCAAAGAGGTATATGTCTTTTCCGTCCTAGTACGTCACGGACTTTTTCCTGTATTTCATAGACCATCTCGGCCGCCAATGGTATCTTTTCGACGTTCTCATAATCCATGGTACCTGTGTACTGCCATTCGGCAAATATACGTGAGGAAATAGTGACTCTCGGCTGATCATCCATCCCGGAGGACGGCCTTCCCCTTGTCCTTATTGTTGGACTCGACTGTCAGCAGTAACTGTCGGAGACTCCCCTCGGCGTGGCTCGGCGCGCCGCTACCCCTCCTGTTCGCCGACTGTCCGCCGTGCGAACTGGACGCTGCAGTGCCTTTCCACGGCATCCACGTGTTCCAGCCTGCCAGCAGCCCGTTGTTCTGAGAGTTCTGCTCGTCCGTGCGGGAGACCATGTCGGCGAGTTCGTCCATGAGCTCGGCGTTCTGCGGCGCCCGGCCGCCGTCAGGGTCGTCATTCTCGGCAGAGGCACCCTCGGGAGCGGTGCGTATTTCCAGGTGGCTCGGCGATGTCTGCGGCTTGGCTGGTTCGCCGACCAGTGCAGACGCGGACGAACGGGGCGAGGTCACGTCGCTATTGCCGCTGGTGTGCTTCTTGTTCTCGAGCAGTGCGTTGGCGAGAGAGGCGGATTTCTTCCGAGACACACTCTTTCTCGCAGGGCCATCTTTCTGACTGGCTGTCTCGCCCGAGTGATTCTCGCTCCTTGTGCCTGAGCCGTCGGTCGGGGTCGCGGCCGGGGCCGAGGCCGCCGACTCGGAGCATTTCCGGGCCGCTCTACCCCGGACCTCCTCGGCGATCTCCGCGGCAGACTTCTTCTTCGTCTTGTCTTCCTCCGAGGACCGACTGGACGACATAATCGTCTCCAGAGTCCCGTAGGCGACGCTCTTACGACGTCCGCCACTCCTGCGCTTCCGATGGCCCCGGTTCGAGTGCTCGTCGTCGTCCGACGCGATAGCCTGCAGTGTCGGCCCACCCGTACTCGAGCCCGGTCCACTGTGCCCTCTCCTCCTGTTTCGGGCAGACGAACTCGCGAAGCTAGCACCTGAGCCATGTGGCGCAACGTGGACCTCGTACTGGTTGCTCAGGCTGTACCTCGACCGTGCACAGATCTCGGCTATCCTGTCCAAGTCAGAGCTGATACCGCCTTCGTCCTGTAGGTCGGCCATGAAGCTCTTGAACGAAAAGGCTTCCAGCGGCGGGAGCTTCGGTTCTTCCTGCTCCCTCTGGCTGACCAATGGCCACTGCCACGGCAGCTTGCTCTTCTTGGGTTTAGGGCGCGGCATGTTGTTTACTATCACCCGCCCATTTGCACTTCCCGATGACGAGGGGGGACCTGACCTGGGACCGGCGGTTTGTGATATGGTCGGCTTGACCGAGCCGCGTGAGAGGTACGAGCCTGCTCGTGACGATGATGGGAGGGGTACTCGTTTCGAGCCTCCCCTAGAGACGCTGGAGGGCCGATGGGGGTACGCGTGTGTGTTGGATGGAGAAGGTCCGCTGTAGGTGCGAACGATGACGGGCTGGGAGTAGGTGCTGCTCTGCGCACCGGTCGACTTGGTGAAGCGCTGGCGGTTGACCGGTGAGGGATAGTTGCTGTTCAGCTCGCGCAGAGTCGATATGCGGTGGGCAGCTGTGCCGTCATCGAGCGGAATCGGTCGGCCCTCTGCAGGGACCAGAGATGTGGAAGAGGAGTTCGCAGGTTGGGAGAACAAAGGAGGGAATGTGAAGGGCAGAGATTGTCTGCGCGACTTGGATGGACGTTGAGAGGACTGCGGACGAGGCTTGGAGGTACCCGCGGAAGTAGGGGGGTTATGTTGCGAGAGGGAGGAGTCCGGAGGTAATAGAGATTGATGAGAGTGAGACGGAGAGACCTGCTCTGCGTTCATGGCTCGTACTTCAGCGGCAGCGCGATCTGGACCGATGTATGAGTTGTCACATGTAGTCAGTTGATGGGGCCCCATTAGCCATATAGCATCTGGTACGTAGCAGGAATCTGCAGGCTTGGACTTGGAATTCGGGCAAGGTGCGTGTGTAGAACCAATGCAGGTGTGTCGTGGTAGCAGCTGGGCGGACGGCTCTAGCAGCACAGAGACATCGGAGGCAACATGATTCGACCCGTCGTTTGCGTCTGCGTGTCTCGAGGGACGGGATTGACTTGTGGGACAGGAACGGTGGGCGGAAAGCGTTGTCAACGAACCCACGGCGACGCTGACATTGGTGTAGAAATGAATATATTGAATGCACGTTCAAATGCGTGCGAGATGATTTCCGTTAGGCAAGGTAGTAGAGAAGGCAGGCCACTTTTCGACCAAAGGAATATTTCTCTCCACACCCGCTCTGGCGATACGATGGATGCGATGCGATGCGAAACGAAATGTAGAAGACGCAGGAACTGCATGAGAGACGGACAATTTGACAATTCGCCCAAGATTACCTCCTGTCTTCTCTTTCGTTTGTTTTTTTCCCCCTCGATTATTGGGAGGAGAAGGCAGAATCTGTCTGGCTGGACTGACAACGACTGGCTTTCGACGCAGTAGGCTCAAAGACTTGATGGGCGATGCTATTGGGCGGTTTGGGAGCTGTCTCCTGCAAGGAAGTCGTGGCTGTCTCTTAAAGGCCCAGAAGCAACCCGCCCAACGGAGTCCACTCCTGCATTTCAGCCACTCACAGAAAGCGGGGGTTTACTATGTTTCGCTACGCTGAAGACTGGCCCACAGCGGTTAACCTTATCTTGATGGTTTCAGACAGTAATTTGAGCTTGCTACGGCGGAGAGTAACCGATGTGGACGCATTTAATGTAAGATATACATCTGCGACACATCTCGACTTCGGCATCCGTCGCCCTGATAGTATCTCCGCAAGGCACATCTAGAAAGTATCGGCATGATGGTGACCTGATCAGGGCCAAAGAAGGCTTGAGAGAGCGCCAGCTTGGCTTGTATTGAATGAGGGTAGAACGGCAAACTCGATTCCGTCGTTTGATACACTGTTCACTGTATAGCTCTTGTTGCGTTATGGAAATCTGCGCATGTGGCGCTTTAACTATTAGAAGGACGGTAAGGTTCTTGTATCGCATAAAAGTTCACATTCCAAACCAGCTCGATGTCGTCGTCTCATGTGTATCCGTTGCCACCTCCTCGTTCTGGCTGGTGCTTCTTGCACATATAACTCTCTTAGTACGTGCCGGGCTGGACAACTGTGCCATAGCCGTTGCCGCCGGCCTGGACCTTCTCGCTGTAGATGCCTGGGGCACGCGATGCTGTAAAGCGGCCCTCTCTTGCCTGCTCTCTGCGATCGTAGTAAACCCATTCGATGTAAAAGGCGTGGAGATGTCCCGGGAAGTAGCTGGGGAGAGAAGATTGGAATGTTAGCAGACAATCCTCTTCAAAGACACGGACTTTATGCATTCTTGCACAGCTAGAAAACGTACCCTAGGATCGTGAGGCAGATGTTGATGAAGAGGTCAACTCCGCACCCTGCGACTGCGTATACTCCCAACGGCGGCACTGTGCAGTCCAGTCAGTTCCAAAGTCCAATAGAATGGCGGGTTCGACAGCTTCTGCACGTACGCAGGATGGTGACGAGCACCAAGAGAATGACAGAAGCGGCGCCCATTGTGAACTGTTCGATCTTATCTTCGAGGTTTCTCAACTCGTATGTGACTGTTTGCCAGCAGCGGCGGCTGTCGGTTGTTCGGCGGGGATCTTATTCTGATATGAGCAAATGGTTTTTGGGAAGAGCGGCAAGCAATTGAGGGCAGAATCGTAGGTCACTTGTCTTTTGTATTTCCACGCGACGAGGCGGTGTTAAGCCTTCCACACAATGCCAAAGGTCACAGGTTGAGAAGCCTCAGAGTGAGAGCGAAGCCTAAGTGGGCAGAGTGGGATGACGCATGACGTGATGTACCGCCGACGTACGTACCTTATGCGCCACTGTTTACGCCACGTTTACGCCACGCGGCCCGTTCAGGACATGATGACTCGTCGTACCTCCCTGTGGCGCACCTGGGATATTATGAACTACGGCACCACCCAGGATTCCTTCTGGGCCAACCACCGTACGGTAGGTAGGCTTCTGGGAAAACTACAATAATACAGGGCATATTGCCTTCGGTGTGATGCTGCCATACTTTCAAAGCATGATGAATGGTCCAATTGGAGGGACGGGGCGCTGCCGGCGGGAGTAGCGCGGCAAAGCTCAATCGAGGTCCCTGTGGTGGTTCGACTGGCAGCATCTCGCTCCACGGGACAAATCCCCCCGTGGTCTCGACGGCAGACAGTACAACACATGCAAACCAGAACCTTACCTGATGGTAACTAATGTACCTTACGGTATTCCATGTCATATCAGCCCAGGTCGCCGACAGTCCGACACTGAGCTTCCGTCCCTTCCACGTGGGGGTACTAAAGCCCGGGCCTGGATAACGGCATGAGAGGAATGGAAAGAACCAAGAAAGAACAAAAATAGAAGGAACGCACTGGAAATATGCCGGACACATAGCATAGTAAAGCCTAAAGGTGCCGGCTGCCTATCTTACTCGTCCAAGGGCAGTGGCACCTGCCGATCTTATGGGTTTAACCACCTCCCCTCCTACCGGACCACTCCTACCGGAGCTCATGACAACTTTTGGTTTGCTTGGGCCCTGCACATCGCTATGCGAGATATTTACGTCCAAGCGTCGAGTCAGAACAGCAGAGACTGAGAGACCCGCCGTTGGCCGTTTAATTGCGAGAAAAGCACTAGCAAAGCGAGGCTGTTGCAACTCGCAACGGCAAGGGGAAAAAGGGGCGCCACCATTGTGATATTTTGTCAGTTGTCAAGTCTGGACACAGCACAATGTCACCCGCCTGCTGCAGTGATTGCTAAGTAAGGTAAGGTACGTGTATCACAGTGAGAAATTCCTCCCAGGTCACACATGAGCTCTGCGGCCCTGACCTCAGTGATCTGCGGTGCACTTCAAGTTCTTATGGCACATACAGATAGATGCCTTAACAAGCACTCGATTAGGCTTGTTGGAAAGGTCCGCTCTCGGCCGGCTCTGCGCGTCCCTCGGACGCCCCCCCCCCCTTAGTTGATACGTTTATCGGAGTGGTCAGTTCACTCGTACTGCTAGACGCCTACTGTGTGTACTGCGCTAAAGTGACACTTGGACCCCAGTCATAATGTCAAGTTGCTTGTGACGGGGTTTCCAGGGGTTCCGCTAATAACCAACGACATCCACTCTGGCCTGGCAGTTCTGCTGCAGTGCTGCACACCTGTGAACCAGCCTAACTTCACGCTCGTTGAAGTCACGAACTGCCTATGTGAGTTTTCGCAATAAAACACACCCTTTGTACAACACTTTGCAGTCCTGGTGAATTGATGTTGACGGGATTGTGAAACTACGGTGGTGCAGCCATTTTGTTAGCTTGGGGAACTTTAAGGTACCTGACAACTCCTAAGCTTAGGTATCTTAGGTAAGGGAAGGCTAATCCTGGTTGGCCCAATTTCTTGTCAGTTTTCCCATCCTTCTTTCACCTTGCCGACAAGCACGACCTCCTCTGTCCTAAGGTCGAATTCTGGTTTCTTGCTGCTTTCAACTTGCTGAAACCGAACAGCCGAAACTTAGGAGTCTGTTGCTCCACCACATTTCGGATTCAAATTCACTGCCTTCGACTTCTCTTCTCGAACCCCTTTGCGCCGGAAATTCATCATCCCTACTCCTCGACCCAAAGGCGCACCGCAGACCAGCTACCATGGCTTCCACCCAGGCTCCCCCGCTGAAAATCGACAGATACGTCGTCATTCATGTTGCAACAACCTGCGATGAACACGGCGTCTACGTTACCAAGGACTCTGCCGAGCTCATCGAGCTTGGTTGGATTCTCCTCGACGCCCATAACCTGGAAGAGGTGAGCCACTGCAGTCCGAGAAGCTCTGAAACAGCGTTTTGCGGCCCCTTTTCCGTCCGCACGGTATCTAACTCCACCTGACATATAGCTTCACCGTGAAAGCGTCCTGGTTAAACCTCAGAACACGCCCATCACTCCTCTATGCAGTAAGTCTACCCTGTTGGCGGCTCTGGGCTCTATGGGCTTGCCTATTGATGCTCGCGTCTTCTCGGTTGCTTACCATTTTCTCTCCTACAGCTAGCTTGACAACCTTGACCTGGGAGCATGTCCGGAACGCTGGAACTTTCCACGACGCTATCCGCCGATTCGATGCCTTCGCCTCCGAGCATTTGACCTCGAAGAACCTCGAGTTTGTTTTCGTTACACTGGAGGCTTGGGACCTCCGTGTTCAGCTTCCCCGAGAAGGCCGCGATAAAAACGTCGTGCTGCCCCCTTATCTTCAGCACTCGCGCACGTTCGACCTACGAACCGAATATCAAAGATGGCAACAGCACCATCCGGAGTCGCTCCCCTTCGGCCCCTCTTCGCTTGCCAACATATGTGCTGCTCTCGAGGTCGAACCTGTTCAATCTAGCGCTCCGATCAAGCACAACCTGCCTTTTCATCTACAGGCCCTTGCCCCGGCTTCTCCTCGGAGGGCTATGGAAGAGGCCGTGACACTTGCCAGAGTTCTACGTGGTCTCATTCACAAGTCCCAGCCTCCTCATGAGCACCCGGACGTTCTCACACGCCCCATGGATGCTCGTGCCGACGTCCGTGCCTTCTTGTCTGAGCGTAGTAAGGTTCTGCACATGTCGGGTTTGCCGCACGATACCACCCAGTCGGAGCTCGAGAGCTGGTTCACCCAGTTTGGTGGACGACCCATCGCCTTCTGGACTCTCCGCACACCGGAGCAGCACAAGCCAACTGGCACGGGCTTCGCTGTCTTTTCATCCCACGAGGAGGTAAGTTATCGAAACTTCTGACTATCACTGTCTTTGCGTCTGAGCTTTTGACCGTTTCCATTGCAAACGTGTGCGGTGTTTTGCTTAACTTACCGGCCACTTGCTAACTACATCACAGGCCGCCGAGAGCTTGTGCATGAACGGCCGAGCTTTGAACGAGAAAGCCATTGAGGTCTCTCCTTCATCGAGCCGAGTCCTGGACCGCGCCGCCGAGATCTTGACGCCATTCCCTCCTAGTAAGAACCGGCCCCGTCCTGGTGACTGGACTTGCCCATCGTGTGGCTTCTCGAACTTCCAGCGTCGGACTGCCTGCTTCCGCTGCTCTTTCCCGGCTGTCGGTGCTGGTCCATCCGGCGATATGGGTTATCCTGGCGGTTACGGATATGGTCCACCAGCCATGATGGCCCCTCCTCCTCATATGGGCGGCGGCCACCACGGCCACCACGGCGGTGGTCACGGCCGAATGGGTGGCAGCGGCGTTGTTCCCTTCCGTGCTGGCGACTGGAAGTGCGGTAACGAGGTTTGTGGCTACCACAACTTCGCCAAGAATGTCTGCTGTCTGCGTTGCGGCGCCAGTCGCGCTGGTGCTGCTGTGGTTGCCGACTCGGGCTACCCTTCCCCAATGGACACTCCGTCGTCCTATAACATGGGACAAGGCTCCATGGCTGGTACTCCCGGCCCCGGACCCTTTGCCTCCACGGCGGGCGGGTTTGCGTCGGGCGGCGGTTATGGCCAGCAGTTCGGCGGCCCTCCCAGCACTTATGCCCTTCCTTCCGGACTGGGAGGCGGTGCTGCTCCGTATCCCTCGCTCAACACGCACTTTGGCCCCGCTCCTGGTTCTCACTCTGCCGGTCCTTTCGACAGCCGTGCTGCTGAGGCTGCTTTCCAGTCCGCTGGAAACGGTCCGGCCTCTGCTGGGCCCGGTAACAACTTCTACTCCCAGAATGAGAGCGACCCCTTCGCGTTCTTAGCTTCTGGCATTGGCAGCCTCTCCGTCAGCGGACAAGACGCCCGCCAGAACGGAGGCTCTGTCCCGCCCAGCAAGTCTCCGGCGTAAACAGCCGGCATACGACCACACGTGCCGTCGACTAGATCGCACATCTTTTGCGTGTACTGCGATGTGTTTATCAGTTCTCTTTATCTTGCACGATGTCTTTCGCATGAGCACATAGAGAGAGCATCCAAGCATTGGCAACAAGTTCTACACTGTTACACCCAGGTGCGGCAAATGTCTGGACGGGATTTGCGGCATGGGTGCTACCAACGGAATGGGGTACGGAGGGAGCACAGAGGGGGGTTAAAATTGCAAGGCTGGAGAGACAAAAGAAACACCACACATCATTAGAGGGACCGTCGGCGAGGAGTTTTCCGGCAAGCATTGTATCTTCACTGGACCAAAGATACGAACCGGGGTCGGCTATCGATGACGAGCAAACAGAACCCTGAGTTTGCTTCACCTGCGGCGGCATCTCGGCTGCTTTCCGGAACGGCTTCTTTTGCACCAGCCATCATCTCTGCGGTGGCTTCTCGACTGTTTTAAATGCTTTGCACTTGGAAGGCTGTATCAACTTTGACGGACAATGGCTGGACGGAACGGAGTCGCGTGCATAGCGAAAAGGAGGTGCAACGGTTTATATGCAGTCGGCCACCATGTTGGGGGAGCGTGTTTCCACAACCTGCTGTTCGATCTGAGTTTCCAGAGTTTGTCGTTTTGTTATTTCGTTTCCCGGAGTGGACTGTCGTTTGTACACCTGACCCTTCCATTCATCTAGTTCTCGCGTCGATTTCCACGGGCTGAGGTTGTTTGCCCCGATTTCCTAGCTGGTTTTCATCTGTTTTTTCATTCTTTCATCGGACTCAAAAAAGTCGTTGGCTGGTCGGCGGGGAGTAGGCGGCAAGGGGCGATGGTGTTGGTCGGAATCTGGAACGGAGGATTTTGTTGTTTTTGTAATCACTTGCGCATTTCGTTTGATTTATGTCCCCTTTCGACACTGCACTTCTTCCCACAAACCCATTACAAAAAGCTGTTTTCAAACCACCATCCCTGATAGCAGCATGTCTCTCCTCTTCCATACGATACGTGGGTGGGATGGACATCCCCTTGAGAGGCGAGCGTGGTGCAGTGTTCTCCCTGGTAGTGAGCCTGCTGGAGAGTGATCTCGGCTCAGGGGGGGGCTCTATCTCCATCCTCCATAGTC
Source organism: Coniochaeta sp. PK30-01 (assembly GCA_023628855.1). NCBI lineage: Eukaryota > Fungi > Ascomycota > Sordariomycetes > Coniochaetales > Coniochaetaceae > Coniochaeta > Coniochaeta sp. PK30-01. The sequence goes on along the minus strand of JAMAJW010000041.1, from coordinate 11,448 downwards.
CTGTGGAAACTGTTTAATACTACTATTCTGCTTTGTAAGATTTCTGACTCAGAACAGATGTCTTGTACGGTGTTGTGATGTAGGCGACGGGCTGACATGTCGACTCGACAGACAGGAGGGGTCTTATACTGTGCCTCGAGACGGTGATCCCGTTTCACGACGTAGGAAGGTACAGGACAGCTGCTACTATTTCTTCTTAAGGTGAATACTTTCAACTCCCTTGGCGCCTCTGTCCATTCCTGTTTCCAGACTTCAGCTACCATACACCCCCTAGAAGCAGCATCCCCGAGCCATCGCTGTCCTGTTTCGCCTATACCATTTTCCAATGCCAACATACCAAGATCAGGCCATTCTCAAAATCAACCAACCCCCGAATTATACACAACCGCCTCAGTACAGCCGATGATACCCCCTCATATCCTCCTCATCGTCATCGTCCTCAGCATCCCCGTCGCCGCGCGCCTTGATAGTCAGGTCAACCCGCTCATTCCAAGCGTCCCAGTCGTACTCTAGCTCGTGCTCCGAATAGTACTCGTCCGCCTGGGCCCGCAACTCCTCGTCCAGCTCGGCCTCAATCCGCTGGCGTTCTTCGTCGTCCAACTCGTCCTCGCTGTCTTCGTCTTCGTCTCCGTCTCCGTATCCGTCGGACGACTCCCCGTCACCGCTATCACGCTTCTGGGATGCGGCAAACTTGAGTGGCGTGGCGGTGAGGGAGCTTGGCAGCAGGGTAGAGTCCATATTTCCGTTGTCGTCCAAGTCCATGTCGTCCATATGCTCCATCAGGTGGTGGCTGTCGTGGATGCCGACGAGCTCGGGGCTGCGGTCGAAAGGTGGCGGCGTCAAGACCGGGAGGGAGTTGATGGACGAGCAGACGCGGCTCTGGAGTTCCGGCATCTGGGACGAGCAGACTCGGCTGTGGATGCCATAACTACTAACCTCTTCGTCGGAGAGGTCGTCGTCACTGCCACCGCCGTCGCTGTCTCCGCCCAGGACGGAGTCGTCGTCAAAGAAACCCGGCTTTTCGACTTTCTCCTTGCGCTCCACCATCTTCATCTTCCCCTTTAATTTCACGCGGTCCCTCGCATGCGCCTCCTCCGAGGAGATGTCCTCGCTGCCACTCGACGTCTCAGAAACCTCGTCGGAAGACAACAGCCTCGAGTCCTCCTCCCAGACCAGACTCCTGAGCATCTCATCCCTGTCATCCTCCTCGATAGCCCTCCTCTCCTCCTCGCTCAGGCTCTCCCACCTCGCCTTCCTCACCAGCTTGGGCGTCCACTCCCCGTCGCGGAACGGCACGTTCCCTCCCCCGCCGTGCACCAGCAGCGCCTCCCTCCTCCCGCACTCCTCCGCGGCCGGCGGCTCCCCGCTACCCGGCAGCTCCTCGTCGCTCATGTACAGCTCCTCCAGTCCGGGAGCCAGGTCCTCCGCCGCCGCGATGTCGACGTGGCCGTACACCGCCATGCTCTCGACGCAGTCGTGCGCCTCGACGCCGCGCCGCGCGCACTCCCGCGCCACCAGCTCGTCCGGGCGGAGCAGGTGCTCCTTCCCGCCACCCTTACCCCACCCCTCCAGATGGCCCCGGCCCATCTCCCCGACCGGCACGCCCAGCACGGGCAGGCCGGCCTCCCTCTCCGCCGGCGTGGGGCGGACGTCGTACCGGATCTTGGCGCGCGTGAGCTCGGCGTGGGTGGTGTAGGCTTTGCCCCGTAGTAGCTGCCAGAGCGGGGTGAGACCGCGCTGGCCGAGCATGAGCTCCATCAGGACGCCGTGGTCGGGCCCGTAGAGCGGGTCATTGGTGCGCATCAGCAGCTTGACGAGGAAGACGGCCGAGCGGTAGAGGTCGAGGCGGGTGAAGAAGGCCGTGGTGCGCATGACGGCGCAGCGGTCGACGTTGGTGGGCAGGTCGAGAACGAGCCACAGCTTGAGGAGCGTGCCGTCCGTGCCCGGCGGGAGGCGGTGGCCCTGCCGCGCGAGGGAGGCGACGATGTCGCGCACGCGGACGGAGCGGGCGTGGACCAGTTGTAGCCAGCGGAGGGAGGGGACGTGGCGGGTTTGGAGGAGGGGGTTGTCGGTGGTGGATGTGGATGTGGAGGAGGAAGTGGTGGTGGTGTTGGTGGTGGGAGAGAGGAGATGTTTGGGGAGGTCGGGGGTGGCCGTCAGACGTGCGTAGATGTCGTGGTAGGCCGGGTCGCGCGGACGGTCCATCGGGTCCGGGACGGTGCCGCCGACGTAGAACTGGTAGGGGAAGATGTCGGCGGCCAGGCGGCAGTTGTGGTGCGCCCAGACCAGGACGCTGCTGCGCATGTGGGTGTTGAGGGTGGCGTGGAAGTCGCGGCTGAGGCTGTAGAGGTTGAGGATGTCGCGGGGGCGGAGATACCTGCCGACCAGCACGAGGATGTCGATCGAGGAGCTGATGGAGCGGATAATGTCGAAGGACTTGTCGGAGAGATTTGGCTCCGTATGGGTGGCTGAGAGCTCTCTTATGATCCGGTCCGAGGCCTTGCGCTGTGAGACGGTGCGGGTGGTGAGCGCCTCGCGGAGGGTGTCTTGAAGATCCGAGGGGAGGGTCTGGAAGTTGCCGTCGATATGTCTGTCCCAGGCACTCGCTCGGCAGAAGGTATTGGGGGGGTAGGCTGTCTTGTCTTCGTCTGGTGGAATGATGTTGATGCTGGCTTGGCCGGCCTTATTCACGCGGACCTTGTCAAGCTGAAAAGTCACGTCGTCGATGGAGTACCTCTTTCTCTTGCTGGGGTTGGGAAGTAATCGGGTAGGGTATTGGTCCGAGGTTGGGACGCCGAGCGACATACCATGGCGGTTGGTGTCGTTGCTGGTTGACGTGCGAGCAGCGTCGGGGGTGTGTAGGCGCTGTTGAGCAGCACCGATATGGTAGGCTTGCGGAACCTCGTCGCTCATCCCAGCCTGCGACTCGCCGGTGGACTGCCCGTCATATCCACGGATCGGTAGTCGTATATTGCGGCGAGTAGAACCTGACGACGGTGAGGGAGAGGTCGGAAACGACATTGTGTCCTGTGAGCCTTGCGTATAAAGTCCAAAGTACGGGAAGAATCTAACGAATGAGAGTGAAAAAGAAAAGAAAAGAAAAAGAGAAAGGACAGAGTGTGAAATACCGTGGCAGGATTAGATAAAAGTCAGAGGAAGGGTAGGTTTATTCGGGTCACTCGAGAAGGCGTAGCAGTTGACCACACAATAGCACAACAGACTGAACATACGGCACTGATTCACCAACAATAGAGAACACCAGAGTATACCGGAAACATACTCACTATTGTACGCGGCCCAAGTGACTGCGAAACGTGTCGCCACCTGCTCTTCACTGTTCGTCACTTCGTCACCTTTCCAGGTCCCGGCTTCGCAGGAATCAACACCACTTCCCGGATATCTAGAATCCCATTGCCCATGAAAGCAAGCATCTCACTGTACAAAATCACTACTCCGTCCATCCGTCAACCCAATATCGCCGGTGATGAAGAAAGTAGGAGAGAATGGAAGGTATGATTTCTGTTCGCCTGTGACACGTTCGAGCACGAACCTAGACCGCGGTACTGCTCACTGGTATTTTATTCCACCTCGCCTCAGTGTCAACGAATCGCTGGTCATCGCAGCTGTCAAATATCCTATTCTCGTCCTTCGTCATCGTCGCCCGATCGAACACCGCCCTGAACGCCCATTTCTGCGAGATCTATGGCGTTCTCATCTGCTCCCACAATCGATTTCGCCACTTTCCAAATCTGTAGGAGGTTGTCTTCGGCCGCGCTGCAGAGGAGCCATGGGTCGTTGAGGTTCCAGCTGAAGTCGGCGAGGTGGTTTGTGTGTCCGCCGTGCATGAAGAGCCTAGTGTCTGTCAGTACTTCTGTTCATCCGCCATTCGCAGTGCGGACGGCCACTCACAGCTCTGGAGGTCCATCCTCAGCATCGTCCGGCATCTGCTCCTCCCCAACCTTGCTCAGGTCCCAGAACATCACTCGTCTGTCGTAGCCACCGCTTCCGAGAATCGAAGGCTCCTTGGGGTTCCAGGCCAACGAGGTGACCGCATCGTTGTGGCCCACCAGTGTGTGGACCTTCTCCTTGACATTCCGAATATCCCATATGCCAACCGTCTTGTCGGCGGACGCCGTGGCCACTATGAATTCCGCACGCGGGTTGAATGCCAGCGCGTTAATCGCATCCGTGTGTCCGTTCTTCGCCGTCAAAGCGGAGCGGGTCGTCTCAGATGACCGAAGATCGAGAATTTGCAGCGTCAGATCGTCCGACACGGTGCCGACGAAGTGCTTGACGAAGGGATGGTACTGCACGTCATTTACTATATGAGCGTGGTGTCTGTACTGCCTGTATGGCTTGAGAATTTTGCCGGGTGCCTGAAGCGTCTTAAGATCCCTGGATCGCTCGGTTAGACCAAAACCACGAGAGTGCAAGCTTCCAGAGAGGCATACCAAAGGCATACGGTGCTGTCCTCACTGCCAGACGCAAGGCAACCTTCCTCATGAGGACTCCAGTTCAACCCGAAGCCCTCCTCCTTGTGTCCGATCAATTCGACCTGTGGAGCCGGGGTGCCAGTCGGGGTAAGACTGTGCTTTGTCCGGTCAAAGATCAAGACCCTGCCGTCTACGGCCAGCGTAGCGATAATGTCGGGGTTCTGCGGTTGATACCGGGCCTTGTTCACCTCGCCCGGATGGTCGATCTTCTGGGTGATGTTGAAACGGATGGCTGGGGCTTCCTTGCTTCCGTAGCCCCCGATCTCACCTCGCTCCTCATCGTAGTCGTGGGGGCTCGGCGTCACCGCTTTCGGGATCTCGACCTCGGCAATCTGCAGGTAGTTTGGCTTTCCCTCCGAGGTGTGGGTCCCGATCAGCAACCGGTGGACAGAGTAGTTCTTGTCTTTCGGATCCTTCACGTCCGGGAACCACTGCGTAGTCAGTGTTGGCCACTCCAAGGCAGTACTAGAGATTGCTCTTAGCTACAGTCCTTTGATTCGCTTGAAACGGTCATCACCGGTTCCATTTACCTGAGTATCATGTCGTAGAGGAAAGGACTGTTCTTCTTCCATGTCTTGTACTCTAGTCGCCGGTTAGTTCTGTGTCCCAAGAAACGCCAACGGTAGTGGTAGGTAAGGGGCACTCACCTTCGTTGATCAACTTCTGATCCTGGTCATCATCTTCTTCCTGCATCTCGACTGCGGACGGGACATTAGCTTGTCCTCCGAATCACATTTTCAAGCGAAACTCATGCCACAAGACCTGCGCTTACCGTCATTGTCGTCTACAACATCCGCTGCCGGCGCCATGCTTGGTAGTGATGGATCGATTCCAAACTAGTGATCGCAGAGTAATGGAATGAAGATTGAATGTATTTTTCTCCTTGTGAGAGTCGGAGTTGACTGAGAAGTGGGAAAAAAAATTAATCTGAAGTTCAAGTTGGGTCAACCGTCTTTTGAGATCGCTATCCATCTGAGCCAAAAGGCAGGTGCAGAGGCGACGCGACGGGAAGGCGCGTTAAGAGGGCGGTCAGCTCTGGCAGAACCCCAAGTCCTCGACGGTGGGGCACGACGTACGAAGCTCTACGCTATAATGACGCTAGTGCGCCGACAAGGCAACAAGGGTCGGAGCCGCAGGCGAAATGCTGTGGCGGGAACGGCAGAAACGGGTGACTCGTTCGCCGGATCGGTGTGGGGTCTCACAGCCTGTTCCCGTCCGATTCAACTCTCATTATCCTTCAGCCTCAGGTTCGAGCAACATCGTCAACCGGACAAGGTTCTTGTCACGTTGCATCCTATCTGTCACTCGTCTTTTGATTTCATTTATTCAGGCATCTGTATACCTATTGCAGCTGTTCGACGGCTTGTCACTCAACGGTCTTCAGCACCGTTCGAGTTTGGTTCAGCTCTCGACTTTCGAATACCTCTCCATCGCCGCTCCCTCACGTTCTTGACGCTGGTCGCCGTTGTTCGCAGCATAAGACTCGAATAAGACTCGACGGCGCCGCCGCTTGGGAAAAACACTTCGTCGAGGCATCACATGAGCACACGACAGGAACTCATAACTTCCTCCTCCGTTCCTCCGCCTACACGCCGAACACTCCAGATCTCGTCCAAATAGACCCAGCCACCACAAGAAGCAAAGATGGGGTGAGTAGTTGATACCTGCCTTTGCGCAGTGACTGTATGTTAGTGCTGCAGCAACTAACTCTTTCAAAGTGTTCCCAAATTCTTCAGATGGCTCTCAGAGCGGTATCCAGCCATCTCGCAGCTCATCGCCGAGAACCGCATTCCCGAATTCGACTGTCTCTACCTAGACATGAATGGTATCATCCATAACTGCACCCATAAAGACACGTCCGACACTCAGTTCCGCATGACCGAAGAGGAAATGTTCATTGCAATATTCAACTACATCGAACATCTCTTCGGCAAGATCAAGCCCAAGAAGCTTTTCTTCATGGCTATCGACGGTGTCGCGCCTCGTGCCAAAATGAACCAGCAACGCGCGAGACGTTTCCGCACAGCGCTGGATAACGAGAAGGCCATAGAGAAGGCCATCGCACAGGGCCAGGAGATGCCCAAGGAGGAGCCGTTCGACAGCAACTGCATCACGCCAGGCACCGAGTTCATGGCGAAGCTGACCACCCAGCTGAAGTATTTCATCAACAAGAAAGTGTCTGAGGATGCGGAATGGCAGAAACCCGAGATCGTCCTATCCGGCCATGAAGTGCCCGGTGAGGGCGAGCATAAGATCATGGAATACATCCGTAACGCCCGGGCGCAACACGACTATAGTCCCAACGTCCGGCATTGTCTCTACGGCCTCGACGCCGATTTGATCATGCTCGGGCTGCTCAGCCACGACCCTCATTTCTGTCTGCTTAGAGAAGAGGTTACCTTCGGCCGACAGGCGAAATCCAAGTCGAAGGAACTGGAGCATCAGAACTTCTACCTGATGCATCTGTGCATAGTGCGCGAATATCTGGAACTCGAGTTTCAAGACCTCAAAGCTCCCGGGGTGATGGACTTTGCCTTCGATATGGAGAGAGTCATCGATGATTTCATCCTCATGGCGTTCTTCGTAGGAAACGATTTCCTGCCAAATCTTCCACATCTACACATCAACGAAGGAGCGCTAGCAACCATGTTTAGGATATACAAGCTGGTTCTGCCCAAATGCGGTGGTTATATCAACGAGGGTGGTAAGGTCAACCTCGAAAGACTCGGCATATTGTTGGATGAGCTCAGCAAGGAGGAGTACAGGTTTTTCGAACATGAGAATGAAGACGCAAGCTGGCTCCGTGGGAAGAAGCAGCTGGAACAAGACGAATCGCAGCAGGCTCGGGTGAAAGGTACAGGAAAGATCATCGTCACTTCGGCACAAAAGACGCTATGGAAGACCAAGATCAAGAAGTTTCTCAGTAACAGAGACTCTCAGTCTCTGGACCTCGGTGCCGAGCTGAAGGCCGAAGACCGTAAGTTCGTTCAGGACCTTGCTCAGGCAGTCCATCTGCAATGGGCAACAAAAGAGGACGATGAGGGACATCGCCACCTCATTTTATCCTTTCCGGAGAAGCCGGCTGGAGAGGAAGAGGACGAAGATGAAGAGTCGCACGCGGCCATCCTTCGCATCATCAAGAAGTATGACAAAGCTGAGGTACTGGACCTGACAGGCGCCGACGCCCAGGAGAAGCTGGAAAAAAAGTACAAGGAAAAGTTCCAGGAGTGGAAAGACCAGTACTACTTCACCAAGTTCGAGGAGTGGAACAAGGACAACTACGAAGAGGAGCTCCGGCACCTGACGGAAAATTACGTCGAGGGCCTCCAGTGGGTTCTCTACTACTATTACCGCGGCATTGCGTCTTGGCCATGGTTCTACCGGTATCACTACGCTCCAATGATCTCGGATATCAAGAAGGGCCTGAAAGCGAACCTCAACTTCAAGCTCGGCCAGCCCTTCAAGCCTTTCGAGCAGCTCATGGGCGTACTTCCTGACCGGAGTAAGAAGATCGTACCGGTGGTGTACCACACGCTCATGACGGACCCCAAGTCGCCCATCATCGATTTCTACCCTCGAGACTTCGAATTGGACATGAATGGCAAGAAGATGGACTGGGAAGCCGTCGTGAAGATTCCGTTCATTGAAGAAAAGCGACTCTTGGAGGCCATGGGTCCCAGGAATGAACTGCTTTCGGATGACGAGAAGGCGCGGAACGATTTCGGCGTCCCCCTCAAGTTCACGTATGCTGACGATCTGGACTTTGTCTACCCGACATCGCTTGTGGATGTGTTCCCCGACATCCCGCACTGTCACTGCGTGGAGAACATCTTTGACCTGCCTGCCGTCGAAGGACTGGACTACCGCGTCGGTCTGACCGACGGTGCTCTGCTGAACGTGTCAGCTCTGGCGGGCTTCCCCACTCTGGCCACGCTTCCGTATACTGCCAGCCTGGGATTCCACGGTGTCAACGTATTCCAACAGGAGAGCCGCAACGAGAGCATGGTTGTTACGCTTTCCGAGTCGGAGCTACGGACTAAGGTCGAGACCGCCAAGGCCAAGCTTGGCCAGCGCTGTTTCGTTGGCTATCCGTTCCTCCAGGAGGGCAAGGTGGTCAAGGTGTCGGACGAGTTGTTTGACTATGCGCTCGCTGAAGACGGCTCAATGCAAGTCGCCCCGATCCATCACGGGCCCCGGGACATCGAAGACTTCACAAAGAAGGCAGATCGGATTGAGAACTTCTACAGCAAGCGACTCGGGATCATTATTGGCCCTGTAGAGTCGCTCGTTCATGTGCAGATGCTGAAGGGGCTTGTCAAGACGGACGAGGGCGCGACAATCAAGGAGTACGGCGACATTCCGGGCATGGAAACGACATATGCTACGCAAACCATCGTGGATGAGGTGGTCAACGAAGACGAGCGCTTCATCGAACGCGCGGCGCTCCCGCTGGAGGAAGAGTTCCCCATCGGATCAAACGGCTTCTTCCTCGGGGAGTACAATTATGGTCGACCACTGGAGGTAATCGGCTACAAGGACGGCAAGCTCGAGATCTGGATCTCGGCCATGAAGGACCGCGAGCCCGAATTCGCCAAGCCTATCATCAAGGCGGCAGAGAGGGCGAACAACTACGTTCCGTCATACATGGTTGCTAAGCAGCTGGAGTTGCACCCCCTTGCGTTGAGCAAGATTACCTCGTCCTTCTTCATCAGTACCGTTGGTGGCTTGCGAGTCAACCTGGGTCTGAACCTAAAGTTCGAGGGGAAGAAGATGAAAGTCTTGGGCTACTCGCGCAAGTCGCAGACCGGATGGGAGTTCAGCCCTCTTGCTATCCGCATGCTGGCCGAGTACATGACCAGGTTCCCAGACTTCTTCGCGGCTGTCAAGAGGAACCCTTCGGGCAACGAAGTGCGGGAGACGGACCTCTGGCCAGACCCGGCCGTCGCTTCCGCCCGCGTGAAGGAGATCGGCGCCTGGCTCAAGACGCTCAAGACCGGCGACCTGGAGAAGGTGCCGCTCGACGCAGAGCAGCTCGACTCAACCGTAGTCGTTGCGCTTGCCGAGGCTACGGAGAAGCTCAACCTCCTCCAGCTGCCCCAGGAGTCGAAGAAGATGAAGGGCGTGCCCCGCAACGCGCTCATGAAGCCCGAGGACGCGGAGCATCGTCTCGGCAACCAGCGGTTCAGCCTAGGCGACCGCGTCGTCTACGTGGCCAAATCGGGCAAGGTCCCCATCGCCGTCCGCGGAACGGTGGTCGGAATCAGCCGCACGGCCACGGCCAAGCTCCTGGATATCGTGTTCGACATCACGTTCATGAGCGGCACCACCTTGAGCGGCCGCTGCCCGCCTTTCCGCGGGCAGACCGTGTCTTCCACGACGGTCCTCAACCTGACGGACCGACAGGTCGTCGCGGGCTCGAAGGCGACCATGGCCAGGCAGCCGCTCTCGCCCTCGGTCACCACCCTGACGTCGCACGGCGGCTACCACATGATCAACGGCAAGCACTACCGCGAGTCGCCCGCGCCGGCCCGGGGAGCCTGGCGGGGCCCAGCGGACGGCAACGGCCGAGGCAGGGGTGGACGCGGAAGAGGCGATGGCCAGGCGCCGCAGCGCGGGAGCCTGAACTTGCAGCACAGCACCATGGTCTACCGTCCTGCCGCGGACCAGAACGGGCATGGGCAGGCACACGGATACCAGAACGGCAGTGCTCATCCCCAGCAGCAGCAGCAGCAGCAGCAGCAGCAGCAGCAGCAGCAGCAGCCGGGGTACGGCGGCGGATTCCGCGGCGGCAGGGGCGGTCGCGGCCGTGGCGGGTTCAGCAACCAGCCGGGCGGCGCGGACGGCGCTCCTAACGGGCTGGCCGCCGGCCACGGCCAGCACTATGCGCCCCAGCCCCAGGGCGCGGCGTACAATGCCGTCCCGCCTCCGGCGAACCTCAATGACCGGGGTGGTCGGGGACGCGGGCGTGGCGGTCGCGGCGGACGTGGAGGAGAGTTCCGCGGCAGAGGGAGGGGTGGTCCTCGTGGTGGCGGCGGTGCGCCCCCGGCTGCTGCTCAGCCCACGGCTTAGACTTGGGAGGGATTGAGGTACAGGTCGGGAGGTTCGGGCAGGGAATACTGGGTTACGGAGACTTGGCCTGGCACTTCTGGCCCTCGTTGCCCCGTACCGTGGTATGCAGTCGAGGCTTTTCGACGTGTGCCATTTGTATGTGGCATCGGAGCATCTGAGAGTGGTTGGTGTTGACGAGGCGGCCTGTGTCACTGCTTTTGGGGGCTTTCTGGTTCTTGCTGTAGCTTGCTTGGAGGCGTAGGAAGCTGCTGTCCTCGGCTTTGTATAAAGACAGGGAGGGCGGTTAGATGTGGAGGGCTGACTTATGTTCGGGCTTACACCCAGTTATGAGTGTCCTTGATCGCTTCAGCGTATATTACTAGAAGAGATGTGCATACGGAGCAGGTACATGGGCCAGTGTAGGAACCGGGTTCTAGAGCGGTCAAAACAGCGACATAGGTCTTTTCATCATCACAATTGTACTTCTTCATATCGATGGTGACCAGCGCTGCTTCATTTCGCAGCTTGTGAAATATTACGCCTCAATGACATGCCCATTTTGCACCAAACCACTCTTCCGCATACTATAATCCAAGTTGTTCCAAAAACCTACTACGACTTGGCCTTGTCGGCGGCCTTGGACTTCACGGCCGGGAAGCGGAAGGGCTCGCTTAGGCCGCCCTTGATCGCCTCCCAGCGGCCGTAGTCGCTGTCCTGGTTCCAGGTGAGGAGGCCGACCCACGGCTGGACGTTGTAGTGCAGCTTGAGGGTGACGCCGTCGACGTCGGCTACCTTGCCCGTCGGGTGGGTGATTTGGTATTTCGGGCGCTGGTTCTTGATGGATAGCTTCCCGCTAGAATGTCGAGTGTCAGTTTCCGGGGCCACGCATATATATATATATATATAT
>JAMAJW010000040.1:269811-289889 GCA_023628855.1 Coniochaeta sp. PK30-01 | reverse complement strand
GGGGGGGTGTTGAAAGAGGCCTTGTCGAAATATGTCTGACAGATAGTACCAAGCCGGTTTTCCTTCTGTTGTGTTCGAGATGAATGGATGGTATTCTTGTTCTTCCAAGGTCAAGGTTTGTATGGAAGATAACAGGGATAGGATATTTCCTAAGTCTCGATACTCTGGATGTTCTAGACATCGAGAGGCTAAGAGATGGAGGATGGCCACCCTTTATAAACCACGGCGATGATCTGCTCACTACTGCAACAAGGTCCCATGACTGTCAAACAATCTGCAGGGCGATTACCAGATCGGGACCCATCCATCATCGGCATCTGTCTGCAATCCAATCCAAGAGATGCAGGGGTCGCCTTGTGTTATGCGAGATCGAGCTGTGATGTCATCGCGGAACGCCAAAATCGTGTGGCGCTCACCGCGAAAATGACCTCACAGACTAAAATCCCATCCTTGAGATCTCGGCCCAAGATCTCGGATCCCATCCACGGGCGAGGCATGGGGTTCCTCCGGCCAAGATGCCCGCCCGACTTGTTTCAAGTTTGTTATATTCCAGACAGAATAAACATATACACATTCACACCGTCTATGCGTCCAATCTACAACAGGCAGTTTCACCAAACTGTATACGTGACCCTTTATGTAAGTACTCTGCATCTGGTTCGCCTACCGAGCAACGGCAGGTTCAGATACTCGCCCTCCTCGGCGCCATAGTCCTCCGTAGCGCCTTCTTAGCCTCCGTCTCTTCGACAAGCGGCAGCGCCCCTTTTTCACTCAGCCGCTGCAAGAACTCCTTGCCATACTGGTACCCCATCCGGCAAATCTCGTCAAACTTGCCAAAGTCCAGCGTGCCGTAGTCGTCGATTGGAGGGCGCATGTAGATGCACCCGGGCATCGTCTTGGCCCTTTCCAGCGCGTCGACACTGGACACGTATGCGAGCCTCGCCTGGATCTCTGCCAGCGTCGGCGGGTTTGGCACCGATGAGAAGGGATTCCACCGGTTCACAAATGCCCAGAGGCCGGAGAGCGTGTCGCCATAACCCTGCGGCGTATCGTCGTCCATCGCGCCTACGTCTATGGCGAATATGACGTCCGCTCCGAGGCTTTTCATATGCGACACGGTGAGGTTGTCGATGTACCCGCCATCTAGCAGCATGCTGCCCTCGTCGCATAGCGGCGGTAGCATCCCCGCTAGGGACATGGACGCTCGGACATACCTCCACGCATAACCGCTGGTATGGAATTCGGGTCGGCTCTTGCTGATGTTGGTCGTGTTGCAGTAGTACTCGAGCCAAAAGTCCTCGATCTGCGTCTTTCCAAACGTCTTGAAGATGCCGCGGTTGAACTCGTGGCCCGTCGTGTACGCAGCCGACGGATACGTTAGGTCCAGCGCGAACCGCCACATGCTCGACATCCGGCCTGAGAACTTCTTGGCCAGGCCAAAGATCGGCACCGAGTCGGCGTGCCTTGCGTACAGTCCTCCTATAAATGCGCCGATCGAGGTGCCGCCGACTAGGTCGATTGGAATCCCCGCCTCTTCCATCGCCCGGATGATTCCGATCTGGGCGATGCCTCTTGCGCCTCCACCTCCGAGGACCAGGCCGACGGACTTGCCACACAGTCGTCTGGCAAGACGGTGGAAGTCGCCCTTGGTCGGAGCCTCGGATGTGTAGAAGGGATTGTGGCGGATCTTTCTGGAGGTGTACTTTTGGATCTCTGCCTGCAAGATCTGAACCCGTTCCTTCAGACTGGGCCCGGTACGCTTGGCTGTCGAGTTCATCGGCACTGTATTGGGCCCTAGAGCCATTTGGATGTGATAGTGACCGCCGTTGATCCACATTCGGTTTCTCAGCCACGCCCGTGTCAGGCCTGGAGCCGAATATTTCTCGGCGTGGAGGAGGACCAGCATCTTCCGGGCAGTGGACTTCATGCCAAGCATGAAGCGCTCATACTCGCCAATCTCGGGGGAGCCTTCGGCAAGTCCTACTAAGAGGATACAATCGGCCTGGTTTATGCACGTTTGCGTCCACGGGGAGTTAACGTTGGTGTCTGTTGTGACTGTTAATAGGTGTCCGCGACTCACGGAGATGTCGAGCATGAAGTTATCGGGCCACTTACCAGCTACGTATATGACCAGTCCATACTTCTCCTCCAGGTCGGCCAGATACTGAGCAAGCTTGAGCTTCCCCATCTTATTGAACGCGTGCCGGCCCAGATGGTTCAGAATCGCCGACTGGTTCAAGGACGTGGCTCCATTCGGCGTTCCCACTTGCGATAAAGCACTCATAAGTCTGTTGCCGAACTCGACCACGGGGACACCTGCAGTAACAGGCAAAATCGCGACAGTTCTGAGGTTGAGAGTGGAAGAGCTCTTGTTGCCACTCCTCGCCATGCCGTCTTTCTTGGTGTGGATGGACGGATCATCGATGAGGTTCCTCATGCGAGAAGCAATGATCTTGGATATCTTGATTGTGATATTCGGATGCTCTTGAGCCAGGCTGTTGAACAGGGTGCGAGGGAACTTGACGAGCTCCGTGTCTCGGATGGCATGCAGAGTACCGGACCGGACGGACTCGGTAAGGACCTCGAGTTCACCCACACTTTCACCCTGACCATACTCCGCCCTGACATTTACTCCGCCGTCCGACCGATCTTCGACGAGGCGCAAACGTCCATTCAGGACAATATAGATAGCCTCGCTCTCATCGCCACCGTGGAACAGTACCTGGCCTGCGTTGACCTGTAGCCATTCCAAAGCAAAGTCAATATGTAGGATCAATCGAGGCAGCAGATTTGTGAGCCTCTTGGCCATAGTCAGAAGAACGATGGGATAGCGGTCGACAATCCTCTCAATCGAAGCACGAGGCAGGAAACCAACGTAGACATCGGTCTTGGCCACGACATCGATGAAAGACCGGTACGACGAGATCGTCCCGACATAGCCAGCCAGTCCGCCTGGCTTGATGAGTGCCACGCTTTGCCGGTGTGTCTTCCTCTTTCTCCCATCCGCAGTGCTACGGCCCAGTTCCGGTACGGAGAAACGGGTCGAGGATGAAGAGCGTGCAGTGCCTGCGAATGGGTCGGCATCGTCCGTGTCTCCTAGAGGATCTCGTCCGGAAGAATGGAGTAAGTCGGAGGAGGATTCCTCGACTGTCATACAGATGTCCAAGAACCCGTCAATGACATAATAAAGGCCTGGGTTTCGCTCTCCTTGCTCGACAAGCACAGAACCTTGAGGAAAGAAGACAATCTCTACCTCATCCTTCATGTCGTGCGTGAGGAGATGGATGTTCGATCCCGGATGCATAGTTTGGCTGCCAGATGCCATGGATTCAGAGTCGCCGTCCACTGATCCATCGAAGGCGTCCATGAAACCAAACGCATTATTTGGCAAACCCCCTTTTGTTCGACGTTGATCAAACGAAAACACCCTAGGCGATGGTTGGTTTGACTCGGAATCGTGCCCACTGCTACTAGCAGTTCCGGTAAGGCCGATCGACTTGAACATGCATTCCAGTATAGACTCGCGAAACAAGTTGTCCTCGTCGACCATGTCACGCTTTTCGAGAGGAAGAATATTCCTCTGGGTTGAAAAGGGGTTGAACGTCCTTTGGGCAAGGGGCGAGACCGTCTCTTGTCGCGCAAGATCCAACAGCGAGGTTGAACTTCCGAGAGCGCTCGAAGGACGAGGGCCTCCCGGACGGGGAAGGTCGGCATCCGCCATCAAATCTCCCGGGCTCGGCGTATCGACCGAGCTACGCTCGCGAGGCGGTGCGATAGAAGTAGCCATTATGCTGGTAGAGCGTTGCTTTGTCAAAGCTTGGAGAGCTGCTTCTTTCCGCAGTGATGTACTAGAACTCCGGCGACGGCCACTGCGAGCGTTGTGAAGAGCTATTCCCTTTCCCACATCCTCCTCTCCTATCCGTTCCCTCTCTTGCTGAAATTTCTCCTTGAGTCTTCCAAGGGCATCGCCTCTCAAGTGATTGGGAAGCTGGCACATTGTATACTTTACCATGTTCCTCTCCATCTGCAGTACCTCGCCGGTAAGACCCAGATAACTGTAAGCTGTTGCCAGCGTGACCCTCTGGAATCTAGATAGAATGACGTGGACAATGTGGGAAGTCGCCTTCGGGTAGATCCTAATAAGTCGTCGGAATGCACTCGCAGGAATGATAGCAATTGTTGTGTCTACGGTAGCACGAGCAATGATATCCGGGTGAACAGAATTCGTCTGAGTTCGGTTTGGTACAGGCCTGCGAGGAAGAGACTTGGGCGGAGCGTCAAGAGACATTGGCGGAATGTTAGACAAGTTAGAGCCATTGCTGTTAACCAGGCTGGGATCCACCTTGTTCTGATGCACGATGCCGGCCGACGCGTCCATCTGGGGGGTGGTCGGAAACGAAACTGGCACACCGCGCTGTTTGCGGAAGTCCGCACTCAGAGGATACCTGCTATGTGCGTGAGCCGTCCTCGATGCGCCCGGCTCTGAGCCATCTTCGTCTGTCTGTGACAGTTGAACGCCCTCGGTAAACAGAGACATGATGGAGAACAAAGACGACATTGGAGCACCGTTGCGGACCTCGGTCAGCAACTGGTATTGTTGTCGGCCCGCCGAGAAGCCCTCGTCGTCGCTGTTCGAGTTGGAGTCGAGCGAAGTCCGAGTTGGGTGGCGAGGCCGGTCGCGAGCGGACTTGACAAAAATATCGACCACGCCATCTACCACGAGGCAGAAGCCTTGCTCGTCCTCGAGATTAAAGGTTTCGCCGGCCACTAACCTCCTCGTTTGCATGCTCCGCGTCAGCTCGTGGAATACGGGACGCTCCAAATAGCCGAATATCTTGATGGCGCTTAAGAATTCGTCAAGATAACTGGAGAAGCCGGACTTTGTGTCGTCTTCGTGTGTATCGGGGAAGAGGTCAATTTCAGGCTCCTTTCGCTGTGGTTCTGGCGGGAGACGTGAGTACATGTTGAGGTAACGATACCTCACCAACCAGCTGACCGCCGAGAGCATTGCGGCAATGATGACCATTCTGATCGCTGGTTAGTCTGAGTCTGAGTGGTTGGCCGGAACGACACTTACAGAGTAGTTGCGTTCATCGTCACTGTCAGGCTCGTTGAAAACATAGTAAACAGCAGCGTCGGTACCGAGATAGTCGTCATCTTGATGGCGTAGTATAAAATGGTCGAGACAGTATGCAGAATCCAAAGGATAAGTCTCGCAAATAACCCCAGCCATGACGAGGAGGCATGCGCCTCGACAACATCACTCGCTGATGCCACGGCTGACACGAGGGCAGCCGTCGGGTCTGCACTCATGGTTGACGCAGTCGAAGAGAGAACGGAGCTCAGTACCTTGGACGCCGATGATTCCATTGTGAGTACCTTCTAGTTACCATAGAAGGACATAAGAGCATTATGATAGAGAGCGAGCAGGAAGGCCAGGACTGTCAGGTTGTGGACAAGTTGCCCCCTGTTCAGAGGCCCTTGTTGACAGTGACGTAGTTTTAGAATCAGCTGCTGTTCATGATCAACGGTGAAAGATGGCTGTACCGCTCTTCGCAGGGCAGGACACCGAGCGCGGACTGCAAGTCAAAATAAAGAGCCGGACGAAATCTATCAGCAACAGCCTGGAAGAGCTCCTATGAAGTCTGGAAGGCCTGAGAAGGAATATGAGCACATCCAGCCAAGTTGCAGTTCAAGCTCGAGTCCTTCCTGCCTTGACGGGCTAAGACCCACTTCGGTCGCTTCAAAAGTTTAGACCACGCCGTCACGAACGGGTACCTGCGCCACAGAACGAAGGAGCCGTGATTTGCCGAGACTTCCAGGCTCCCTTCACTGAAGGCACTAAGGCACGACGGTCGACGGGGCTTGAGACGACGCCACAGAGAACTGAGCCACACCCCACCATACCGTGGAATTTGTTCATGGTTTAGAAAATTATGACTTGCTTTGTCGGCGTGTAGAGTTGCCCCTCTGGACCACATCTAGCTGATACAGCTTTGACTCGACACATCACGTCTTCCGCCACCATTTCCAACCTTTGTCTCCCAAACCTAAATACTCGCCGACCGAAACGATCGCCCATCGTATTTAAACCGAGTATATTCGCGCCGGTGACGAGTCCGACAAACACCTGGACATCCCCCGTATTTTACCAACCACAATCCACATCGCCCCGCCTTGGAGAGGCACCACCGCCAACAAAGATGTCGTTAACAAACTGCCGCTTCTATGAGGAGAAGTACCCGGAGATTGATAGCTTCGTGATGGTGAACGTTAAGCAGGTCGGTGCAACGTGGCAGGCCGGTTATACAGGACAATAGCTGACATCGCGCGCAGATCGCCGATATGGGAGCCTACGTCAAGCTCCTCGAGTACGACAACATCGATGGCATGATCTTGCTTTCCGAGCTCTCGAGACGTCGTATTCGCAGTATCCAGAAGCTGATTCGGGTGGGACGCAACGAGGTCGTTGTTGTCCTCAGGGTAGACAAAGAGAAAGGTGCGCGCTCTTTGGCTTTATGCTTCGAGACCCGACCAATATGCGCCGCTGCTGACCGTCGAAACTAGGCTACATCGATTTGTCGAAGCGCCGAGTGTCACCAGAGGATATCGTCAAGTGCGAAGAGCGGTACAACAAGGGCAAGATGGTCCATTCCATCATGCGCCACGTGGCCGAGAAGACCCTCACTCCTATCGAGCACCTCTACGAGACGATCGCATGGCCGCTGAACAAGAAGTACGGCCACTCTATCGACGCCTTCAAGCTCTCCATAACGTAAGTCTGGCTGGTGCATATGATATCTGTGATATATGTCGGACTAAAGCTGACCTCTCACAGCAACCCTGACGTCTGGAACGACATCACCTTCCCGAGCGACGCCGTGGCAGAGGAGCTCAAGTCATATATCGCAAAGAGGCTTACACCTCAGCCGACAAAAGTCCGTGCCGACGTCGAGGTCACCTGCTTCGGATATGAGGGCATCGATGCCATCAAGACTGCCCTCCGGACGGCCGAGGCGCGCAATACCGCAGACACCCAGGTCAAGGTTCGCCTTGTATCCCCTCCCCTCTACGTCCTCACGAACACATGTCTGGACAAGAACACCGGAATTGCGCGACTAGAGGAGGCCATCGTGGATATCCGGAAAAGCATCGAGGGGGCTGGCGGGTCGCTGGTGGTCAAGATGGAGCCCAAGGCGGTCACGGAGTCGGATGATGCCGAGCTCCAGGCTCTCATGGAGAAGAGGGAGAGGGAGAATGCGGAGGTCAGCGGTGACGAGAGTTTGAGCGAAAGCGACGACAACGCGCCGGAGACGCTCTAGACGGAAGAAGTTCCAGAGAAGCAAGCGCAAGGACGTGGCGGACACGGGCCGATGCGTAACATCGAAACCGTCCGCTTGGCGCTTTTGTCACTTGGTAGTCATGGCACAGGAACCGGCGTCTGGAAGAACGAAAACTGGTCGTTTTAGACAGAGACTGGACATTTTGATATCGGTTCATTCAGCAATAATGAGCATTTGACTAGCGATGTGTCGTGGTTGGAGGACATTCGTAGGCAATGCAATTATTACTTTATGCATAAAACCAGTATTAACTTTGGACTTGCATATCTTTAAGCTTCTACGAATATTCGTGTGATAATGCCCCCCTCCACCACAGACACGACTGAAGCTTCCGACGGACTTTCACAAACATGGAGGGACGCTATCCATGACCTCACCTGAGCGACGCCGATCACGAGCTCTCTAATCTCCCATGGCGCTCGGGTCGCTATGGGCACGAGCAACGGGCCGGGCGGCGTTCACACGCCAGTTCGCAAGGTACCTATTCGGGTTCGCGACATGGCTTCCTGTCATGATCTTGTTCAACACGAAGGTGGCCGAGGTCACGCTGATCGATGGCCCGTCCATGTATCCCTTCCTCAACACGAGATACAACGAGTCGCTTCGCCGCGACCTGTGTCTGAACTGGAAGCTGTACTCTCAGGATGACCTCCAGCGAGGCATGGTTGTCACCTTCAGGTACGAAGCCGCATCTTGCTCCTCTACTTGCTCTTTACAAGAGTTCTAACATGGCTGTCATGCGCAGGACTCCGCACGACCCGAACAAGATATCGGTAAAGAGAATCATTGGCCTTGAGGGCGACGTCATCCACACGCGGCCGCCGTACCCGAACCCGTACATCAGGGTGCCGCAGGGGCATATATGGGTGGAAGGCGATGCCGCGGACGAGAGACTAAGCATCGACAGCAATACCTACGGACCCATCTCTGCGAAGCTGGTCACTGGGCGCATCACGCATATCCTGCTGCCGCTTGACAAAGCTGGTCGGGTGAGGTGGTGGGAGCACCAGGATAGGGTTGGCATTGTCAGGGCTTGAACTGCTTTGTGGCCGTATATATTGATTGTAACTGTATCAGATACTATTAGACATGGTTCCAGGCGCGAATGATGGACCCAGACTCTTCAGCAAGTCATCTAAATCTGTTTGCACCTGGTCTGGAGGGCTCGGACAGGTGGTATGTCTGTATGTCTGGATAAGTGCTTATCGCTCGCCAAACCCTGACGCAACCCTTCCACTAGATGCATATCCACCACTTGCCAGGGGTCGAACGCCAGAAAAATTATTGACGTCCGCGCCGAGTGGGCCGACCAAGTCCGTCTCAACATCTGGAATCCTCGGCGGCCCAGCATCATTTCGAACCTACGCACCAACCTTCTCTCCGGTCGCCCACTCACCTTCCCTCCCCCGCCCTTCCCTCACCTTCCTCTGGCCCGCGGCTGGGGTGGACGCCAGGTCCTCCTTTCTTTCTTTTCCTTTTTTCTTTCTGACACAGAGAAAGTGTCATGGTGCTTGGCTCTGGCGCTCCGGGCACGCTCTCTTCGCTTTTCTTAAACTCGCCCTCGACGACAATCACATCCCGCTCGCTGGCGGACACCGACCATGGACTCGGCAGCCTCCCGGGCTTCTCCTCGGACGTCAGCAGCAGCACAGAACTACAACGACCAACCGCCAATATGAGGCCCACGGACGACGGCGAGGAGCAGCTCGAGGCCCGCCCGCCGTACCTGCATGCCATGATCGCCGGCGGGCTGGGCGGCACGAGCGGCGACATGCTGATGCACAGCCTCGACACCGTCAAGACCAGGCAGCAGGGGGACCCGCACATGCCGCCAAAGTACACCTCGCTCGCCTCGTCGTATCGCAAGATCCTAAGGCAGGAGGGCATGAGGAGGGGACTGTACGGCGGCTGGCTGCCAGCGCTGTGCGGGAGTTTTCCGGGAACTGTCATATTCTTCGGCACGTACGAGTGGAGCAAGAGGCACATGATTGATGCGGGCGTGCAGCCGCATCTGGCGTATCTCACTGCAGGTGGGTTCTATCCTCTCTTCCACTATCCTCGAGGTTCTGTGTGAGGCGGCGGGGAAAGGAAATGCTAATATGTGAACTCCGGAATATAGGGTTCGTGGCCGACGCAGCAGCATCAATAGTCTATGTCCCCTCGGAGGTGCTGAAAACCCGCCTCCAGCTGCAAGGGCGCCACAACAACCCCTACTTCAACTCCGGTTACAACTACCGCGGCACCGTCGACGCGGTGCGCACCATCATCGCGAGGGAGGGGTTCCAGGCCCTCTTCCACGGCTACAAGGCGACGCTGTACCGGGACATGCCCTTCTCCGCCCTGCAGTTCATGTTCTACGAGCAGGCCCAGAAGTGGGCGCGGCGGTGGAAGGACAGCAGAGATATCGGCTGGCAGCTGGAGCTGCTGACGGGCGCGGGCGCGGGGGGTCTGGCGGGCACTATCACGTGCCCGCTGGACGTGGTCAAGACGAGGTTGCAGACGCAGGTCAACCCGGGCGCCGCGATGCACCCGGAGCCGTTTGTGACGAAGGGGCTGGCTTCGACGACGAAAGACGGGCATAGTACGCACCCGGCGGAGACGACAACGAGGGAGGTACAGCAGAAGAGGAACATATCGACGAGCTCGCCCTCGACGCACATGCCGAGACACGGCGCCGCGGCGCTGGAGACGAGCTCGGTGTACACGGGGCTCAAGGTCATCTACAAGACGGAGGGCATCGGAGGCTGGTTCAGGGGCGTCGGGCCCCGGGCCGCGTGGACGAGTATACAGAGCAGCTGTATGCTGTTTCTGTACCAGGCTATACTGAGGAAGCTAGACTCTGTTGTGCCGGTCGAACGGCCGGAGATGGGGCAGGCATGATTGTTGCGAGGCGGGGGTCGTTGTTGTACTTGTATTTGTGCCGATACCACGACATCGGGGATGTATGAGTACTGTTTCTAAAGCAGGGAAGGGGTGGATGCCCAGAAGCAAGGCGTTTGCATGGCTGGATAGACGGCTGATTTCAAGGATAGACAGACAAGACGTAGATGAGAAGACATCTTCACTTTTGTTACTTCTCGCTAATGAGTTCTTTGGTTCTGAGGACGTCGTCGTGATACGTCTCTTTTGGATGAGATATCATTCCTCTTTCGCAGCATCCACTTGGCCTCAGCATACGATAGTCTCGCCTTTCAGCGGCTTCGATCCGTCGCTCCTGCAAGTAGCTTCCACAGCCAGTGGATGGAAAACGCCCCTGTGACAGCTTGCCTGCTCTTCCACGTGAGTCGCGTCTGGCCCATGGAAGTCCTGAGAACCATTCGATATGCCTATCGACGGTCGAAAGGCCCAATCACGCTCCCCGATCGTGATTCTACCATATGAACAGTCGGATCATAGTCTCGGTCCAGCCACTTTCCCTGCAGGCCTCTGGGTGTCCTGGTAGACGTAACCATGTGCGATGGGGTTGTGATTCATTTGTGGTTGTGCTGTTTGCATGGGCCCAAACAAGGGGCCTCTGCGCAACTTCTCGGTGAAGAATACTGGGTGTCGCTGAGAGGCGTCATGTAAGGCATTGGGCAGCAAGTGCCGGTTCCAGAGCGGCTGGCAGGGTGCTATGAGGGGTTGCGGCAGCGCTGGAGTGATGGCCGACGGGATGACGCCTTGAACAGGCGGAGGTCCGGCCATGTCTCGGCTGGGGGGGATGACTGATTTTTGTATCTATATCATTGAATTGAGTTATAAAACCATCTTTAAATAGATGCTGTGGTGTTATTTGTTTCGTGTGTGTGTGAGAGAGAGACGTCGTCCCGACGGGTCGGTTTTCTATCAACGTCATCTTCACGTGTGCAGTCCGGAACGGGCCGGCAACATGCGCACACCTCCCCCGTGCCGAGGCCGGTACATGGATCCGGGAGAGAGGGACAGACGACGGGAACGGTATCTCCAAGTGATTATATTGGGTATCATTAAGTGAGATTATTGCCTTACGTTTTGTCGTATCAGCTAGGGACATCTACGATGCCTTTTTTTTCATCCGGCTTGGTCTTTTTCCTGTTCCTCGGCTTCTTCACCTCCTTTCCCTTCTCCTTCTCCTTCCCTTTCTTGATAGCCTCAACCAGCGACTCGATCTCCTGCGCCTTTTCCGCCTCCTTGGCCTCCTTTTCCCTCTGCTCCTGCTCCTGCTTCATCCTCGCCCTCTGCAACGCCGCCTCCTTCTCCACCCTCTCAATCAACTTATCGCTCGACTCCCACAGCTGCTTGGCCACGTCCTCATCCTTGACGTCTTTGCGCGCAAAATCCACCTCCCTGCACTCCTTGATCAGCTTGCCCCCGGGCTCCAGGGAGAGCCGCCCCTCCAGCGCCGCAAACAGGATGCTCTGCACCCCCATGGCCGGGCTCTTGAGCAGAAGCCACACCCAGAAGTAGAGCATCAGGTAGAGAACCAAGCCCCAGAGCGATCCCCTGGTCAGCCACCGCCTTGTTCCCGGCGTCCTGGACCAGCCGGGATCGACAAACACCACCCGCGCGTTGTTCGGCAGCCCGTCGGGCCGCTTGTACGTGTCTAGGTGCTTCTGAAACGCCTGCCCAAACACCATCATCGCCAACTTGCTGCGCGCGTACGCCTTGCCCGGCGACCAGCCCTCGGCGCCCAGCGCCTCCGTGAGCGGCGGCGAGCCGATGTAGCTCGAGCACGTGGGTATGATGACGCGCACGTCGCGGTCGAACGGCTGCGCGCGGATGGCCGGGCTGAGGATGCCGAGCAGGTGGAAGTTGGCCAGGTAGTTGACCATCCACGTGCTCTCCACTCCGCTGCCCTCGGGCGTGACCAGCCTCTGTCCGCCCGGCGGCGTCAGTATCGCCGCGCACAGGATGATCATGTCCAGCCTCCTCGGCGGCGCGTTATCGATCCACTTTGTCGCGAACTTCCGTATAGAATGCAGGCTCGCCAGGTCCACCTGCTCGGCGTATATCATCTGGTTCTCCGTCCGCTCGCGAAGGTCGTCTATGTATTCGACCAGGAACGGATCCGACGGCGGTAGTCGCGTGAGGAGAACAACTTGTGCGCCACGAGCGCCGAGCTCGTAGGCCGCCTGGGCACCGATGCCGGACGTCCCGCCTGTTATTAGCACGACGCGGCCGTGCATCTTGCGTTCCGAGGTGTTGGTCGCGCCCATTGAGTAGAGCTTGGTTGCGGTGATGGCGCCCAGGGCAGAACCGGCTTTGACGAGGAGCCAGGGATCTGGAAACCATGGTGGGAGGCCGTTCCATAGAATACCAGCTATTAAGGGCAAGGGCATATTGGCGGTTTGGGCGAATGGTTCGGGATATTATCTTAATGAGGAGGGCATGCTTTGACGAGTCGAGGATGTTGACGATGCCAAAGGAAGAATTAAAGCTGCCTGCTACGTAATGCTGTTCAGGGGGGTCCAATGCCCCGGAGTTAAGGCGATTGGTGGCTGTTTTTAGCTCCCGTCCTCTGTCTGTGGGGCCCAAGTGAGTGGCGTTCTTCACAGCTTACGGTACATGAGTACCTCCTCATAAGGTATATCACGACACATCAAGTGACCCATCAACTCTGCACTACCACAGGCCCTGTGTTGCTCCATGTCGGCCATGATACTCAGAATAATCCTCAAGCTTAAGCTATTGGAGAGAGACGCACTACACCTGTGACAGGAAGGACCAGCGAGAGTCGAGAATGGAGCGAGCAGTGGCCGGCAAAGAGTGGGATGAGAGTGCTGGCGGCGATGGCGACGTTGGCGACGACGAGATTGACGACGTTCCTCTCCATCGCAAGCGACCGTTCGGCTCAGGCCTCAAAAGGAAGCCAATAGCCTTTGTCCCGGCTCAAGATGGCGACTTGAACTCGACATTTCAGACATCAAAACCAGATCAGTCCGTCGCGGACCTCTACTTGAGTCTAGTCCTACCTCAAGAAGCTTCGAAACGTCCCCCAAAGAAAGAGGAGATATGCGAAGTGTGCAAGTTGCCACTCGCCTCAAACCCAGAAGACGGCAATGAAGACACGCCTGAAGTAGCAGTCTACTCGAAAAATCACCACGAGTCGTCGCTCGCTCATCAAGTCTGCCTCGCTCACTCGCATCCGCCCTCAGCCCTGGACAGGTCCCGGGTCGGCTTAAGCATTCTCGAATCGCACGGATGGGATCCCGATGCTCGAGCTGGGCTCGGAGCCGAGCAGCAAGGTATCCAGTTTCCTCTCAAACCCAAACCGAAGGATGACAAGGTCGGCATTGGCGTCGTGGTGCCCAAGGACTTGCCCAAGAAGAAGGAGAAACCTCAGAATCTCGACGCTGGCAAGGTGAGGAAGATGGCACAGAAAGACAAGAAACGAGCCGAGCAGCTGCGGCGGCAGTTCTACGGAAATCCTGACCTGGAGAAGTACCTCGGACCCGGCGCCGGATTATGAGTTTGTGGTGGCGGACTTCTCAAATGTGCCGGAGGCAGACCAATACTGAGTTTCTGGTTGGGAAACTTTGACAATAGAGTTGACAATAGAGTAGTGGCAATCAATAGCGTTTTGCGTCGGCTTGTGTTTCCTCGTTGTTGCTATTGACTGACTCCTATTGTATTCCATACGTATCGCATTTGCCCTACAACCCATACCATGGTCAGAATATATAACAATCGTGCCTCCCACTCTATTGTCTACTGCTTCAACCACTAGATGCCAAAAAACTATATAAAGCACCGTTTCTCTCTCGGCTCGAACAGTTTTCCTAACTCTTCACCCATCAGACAAGTTCATTCGAGCGAGTTCACAGCTCATACTGAACAATTTCCAAGTCACACTTACCCAATTACCATCATTTCGTGCCCTTTGGAAACCTTCCTCTCCAACATGAAGGTCCCCAGCAAGTTGCCTCTGCCATGGACTCCTTCTCCGTCCCCGGCCAAAGACGAGCACACGCCTACGACTCAAACCAAACGCAAATCCCCATCCCAGGACGAGCACGATCACAACCAACAATCGCCCGCCAAGAAGCGGAAGACCTCGACACCAACCCCTGTCGACTCCGGGTCTGTGTTCTCTCCGGACTACTCGCCCGTCCCTCCTCCATCCCCCAAGCATGGCGAGAACACTCCGGCCCCCACCCACAGTCAGCGGCAACCCAGCAGCGAGAAGGCCTACCGGGCTTACCGGTACTCCTCGGCCGCCATCAGGATCTTCGGATCACCAACGCCATCGCCATCGCCAAGCGACACCCCCTATCCTACTAGCTTAGCCGTCTTCCCCGACGATGTCAGCTACTACCGCTTCGCCGAAGCCGCCGCCGCAGACCAGCCGGACTGCTCCGAGGAGTGGGAGGTCGAGAGCGAGGGCTCGGTGGCCGTCAAGCTCGAGGAGGCCGACGAGGACCTGTTCGACCTCTGGGAGATCCCTGAGTGGTGCGGGGACGACGAGGAGGAGTGCGGGCAGCCTATTGGCGAGCCGGTGATCGAGGACGAGGAGAAGTTCTTGGCGAGTTTTGTGGAGGTGGTCGATGGCGAGGAGGAGGACGGTGAGCACGACGAGGGAGAGGAGGGAGAGGAGGAGGAGTGAGGATTTGGTGGTTGTGGTTTGGCCCTTGCGGCACCAGTATTCCTAGTTTGCGTTTTGTTCTCTGGTTGCGCATTTCTAGGCTTTAATGATACCCGCAACATGTCTATTACCTTTTGAAACGAAAGACTGATGGCATTTTTACTGTACATGACGGTGATGTCTAAAAGTGAACTCTGAGAGGGACAGTCAGGGGCAGACGCTGTCATTGGTAGGGCAACTACTGTCCCAGAGAAAGCTGGCTATGCCATTGTGTATCCCGAAGACTCATTTGCCAGCCCAAATGGCAGGTCATGCAATGAATATATGCGTGCTTGCCATCCGCCAGCCTTGAGACTTGACCGGTAGAGGAGCTGGGGGTCATGTATCTGACAGGACATTTGCTGTCCCAAAGTCACTGCCCCCTATTTATCATGGCGCCGAAGGTGAGACCCCTCCGGACTGGCTGGCAAAGAGCAGTGGCCTCGATGTCCAGAAGAGCAGCGCTATCAGCGGATAATAGGATGCATCAAGGACGGAATTTGACAGAGGGATTGACCTCAAAGCTGAGAGATGTCAACTCAACTCCCCGTCTCGTGTTCAATGCATCGCCTCGTCCTGCAGAAAGCGACAATGGTGGCCCATGATACGGTCAAGCGCCCTGAAGCAACCAGTAGACCACGGCCGCGCCCCATGCTCCGGTGCTACACAAACTTGCGGGCTCCTATTTGCAATTTGTAAACCACCCGCATCTATGGCTGTCAACGAATCGCTAGGCATTGAAAAGGAACGAACCTCAGCCAACAATGGTGCTCGCGACTCCCAAAGCAGGTTGCCACTCGCTCCCGACACGGTAAACAGACTCCATGATCTTCAATCCAAGAGCTTCCAAGGAAATTGAGTGCCCAAGCTCCATAATTGCTTTGAAGAGCCAGTGTGGCCAGTGGCCATTATCCACAGTAGGCCGGTGAAGCAGCCAGACTGTGTGGTAACTCGTCCAGCCACATTGCATGTCGGAGCATTCGCTTGGAAAATTTGCAACACGTGTTGACCGTGCCGTTCTCTTTCTCCGTGCCGTATTTGCATACGGGTGGCGACAATCGTACACCGAAAATGTGGTGGTACCCAAACATTGACACGCAGATAACAGAAGGCGCTTGTCAGGAATGCGTACTCTGCCCAAAGTCTTGTTTGAGCAGACAGTGCATACTCGCGGGGGGACGACGTTCGCAAGGATTGAATGACTGCTCTGAGAGAGGGTCAGGGGAAGAGAATATTGAGAACATTGGTTGGCTGTAGCTGATATTCCTTGAATTGTGATCCTGATATGTTCTCTCTCGTTCCCCTCACCTCGTGGCACGGAGACGCACGACGCAGATCAATCATACTTGCAAAAGGGCGGAACCGAAGATTCCCAAACAGGCCGGTCCGGGTTGGGGAGCCCTGACTGGAATCATATGCAAGGTGAAGAACGGGTGGATGGCAGAGTCCCTCACCGATCAGATCGGTGAAAGCGGACGAGATCAAAATGGAGGGTGTGGCATCAATGGGGAGACAAGCACAACAACCGTTCTATCACCAGGAAAATAGTCTTGAACGGTGCATGGGCGAACGGATGCTAGAGATCTGCTGCATCAAAAATTCCCGGCGTTCTCGCGGAGACGGAGCATCAGTTCTTGGCCGTGCGGCCGGTTTGTTGAGATCCTTGCTACCATTTTCCCCCCAGAACATATTTGTTCACGGCCTCTTCCGGAGGGAACACGACGAGGTGAGCACACCATCAAGTATGTGGGTGTGGCTGAGGTCATCGTTTCCAATGAGGCTGTCTCTTAGATGATGATTGTGAGATGTCGCCATATATCTTCAATTCAGAGTATATTGTTTTGCATGGCAAGCGAGTGCGGAATGAAGTGGACCTGATTCAGCCTCGTGGTAATCCAAGGTTATTAGATTGCTGACAGGACGGAATCTTGAATCGTAGGGACACACCTCTGCGTCTGTACTTGGTTGAAGTTCAGCAACGACGGAACCTTCCATATCATGCTGGCGCCACCGCTGTCAGCTTAGTAGATGGCTCAGAACCCAGCGCCCCAACAAGTCTCCGTTGCTCCAGATACCAAGACATTAGACATTGGTTAAACCCATGCAACAGAGTTTAGCCTGTGGGGAGGGTGTGATTACCCCAGACTGTTCACAGATATACCGTTGCTGATCCGATGCCCAGAACGCGCTGAACTCATCGTCCCTAGTGCTTTGGTTTGAGCGAGGACTAGCAATCGCACGTGAAGTCCAGTTGCCGCCGTGAGTTTCTCACGAGGAAACGTGGTCTGAGAAGGACCTCTCCTCCACCTCACAGCGACCGAACCTATGATTCCTGCTAAGAAGTACAGGACTCTCAACCAGCTCCAAGCCAGTCTGCTGTAAGCCTTGGCGGGTCCACCGAGTTCAACGTTAAATCGACGCCATGCACGAATGAAGGCATGTTTTCGTCAGACTACACGTGGTACAGTGGGCGAACCTTCAGGGGGCTCATTGCATCGATTCCAACGGAGCTCCATTTTCCCGGGCAACGCATCCAGGTCAGTACTTCGTGGACCCTCGGCTCTGTGGAAGCTTGAACTTAGTCGACTTTAACCGCTTTTACCAGTAAGTCGGGGTTTCTGTGAGTAGTGCTGAGAAGATGCTTTGTGGAGGCTGTTGACATCATAGCGGAAGACTTGTCTGGTAGAATAACGACTTCGGTGCGCAAACTGTGACAGTTTATCCTTCAAGCAACCCCCTTATCTGTCTGCTGTAAGCCGGAACCGGAGTTGGTGACTTCATACTGATGGAGAGTGCGTACAGCCATGAGAGACTGCACATAGTCTCTGAGTTTGGCCACGGACACAGCAAGAAGGACGCGGCATCTGTGCCATACGAATGATGTGTCTATATCTGGACGCTCGATAGTTCCTTCTCCTGTCGGGGAATCTTCAGGGACGGTCGATTGGAGTGTAGCATTCCCGGTCCGCGATCAATCTAGAAATTAATATAGACTGAAAGATGCTGGCGATAAGCTGGCTCCCCCACAGCTCGTCCTCGGGATCCTACTCGTCAATCGATATGCAACTGATAGGATGAACACCATCGTATCCCGTTTTTCTCGTCGTGGTGTATAGGGACATGGATTATGCAGCCCGCAGGGGCTCGAGCGTTGTAAATTGCTCGGGTATGCAGACTCGGTCTCCTGGGACCTGTCCCAGACCATCATGGAAGTCTATACCGGCGTGGCCATATTGCGAGGATTGAAACGGCATCTGGCAGTTCTGGAGCGGCGCAAACAGGCGCAGCCGAGATGCCAAACATAACCGTTGCCAATGTATTCAACACTGCCGCCTGCAGAAACTGAACCCACTAACCGCTGAGGTAGGTCAGTAGTTATGATTTCTTGCTTGGAACAGGCATCACAGCTCAGCATAAGCCGTACCACGGTAACTCATAGCAACGGGTTGGCAGACATTGTTCAACACATACTGCAGCAGATTCGGACCTCGTTGCCGTGTCGATCAGCAGTCAATCCTCCAGCGGTGAAGAAGGCTTGTCATGTCAGTCGCCCGTCAGATAAGTCTCGCCAATAGTGATCCCAGAAAGACCGAAGTGCTTTTCTGGGGCACCACTCTACCATGGCTCCCACGGTACCGAGTGCGCTCGGATGGTGGTAAGATGACTGATCCTGGTCAGGGTTATTCTTGGTGCTGTGGTACCGGCTTTGCCCATAGGATTTATGCGGCCCTGAGATCCGGTGTGGTATTTCACACCTAGAGGGGCTGGCGAATCGAGTCTCGAACTCCATGCGCTAGAGACATAGCAAGAATGTTGAGAGTCTGGTAGGTAGCGTCCGAAGCGGTTGATGAGTTTTGAGAAACGGCCATGGCGTCCTTTCGCCGATGAGCTATCGAGGCTTGGATTCTTCTCAGAGTTCCAGAACTCGCAAGTTCTGGCAACGCGGCACAGAAGTGTCAAAGCTTGGATTTGGCGATGTAACAACACCAGCACAGGTTACCAACTGATGCGCACCCTCGTTGCCCCCAATGGATCGGCTGCGAGAGTCCGCTCATGGTGACATTATCGCGTTCTTCGCAACTTTGCCTAGGGTCGCGGCTTGCTTCCGAGATTTCAATGAACTGGCCAAGGTGTCCAAAATGGCAGTCGCGTGGTGAACTGTGGTCCGGACCACACACTTGGATCCTTCCTGATTTGCGGGGTGACATGCGGCCCTGAAGCTTCGGGTGTTTGACTTTCCCCTTTTTGGCGCGACTTTTTGAGTTCGGTAGCAAGCGACCGCCGAAGCAGATCTCGACCCCGTGGGGTGTGGGGGTCCGCTCCTTCCCCAACGAGATTGAAACCCTCTTCCGCCTCCGCAATCCCCAAGTTGACGGATCGCGCATGACGACGTGACGACGACAGCAACCACCCCTAACTCGACCAGAAGGAACCTCCAGAATGGAATCTGCAACACTGCAGTCCCAATAATAGGATTACGGTCAGCCTTGGTGATATATTTCCAACTCGGCCACTCTGCGGAAGCTGGAGACCCGAGAAAACCACCGCAGCTCATGACGGATCCAGGTAAAGGAGTCTGGGGGTTGGATCAGGGACCCATTGCAACCGTGATATATCCGTACATCGAGAGCACAAGGCCCTCGCATCTCGACATCCTTTGCCGCGCATTACCGCTCGATGCTCGTCCAGGTTCCGTGTTGTGCATCAGACGCGTTTTGGTCGCTCTCCTTGAACCTGATCTTCGCCGGGGATGGTACGGGAGCTACGACCCCCACGATCAGCGAGCACACTCGACGCAGCTATCCGCCTGAGAACGTCCAGGTTATCGCGGCCATACGAGCAAATTCACAACCCCATCACCTTCCGCGCCAAGCAGTCTTCCCCTAACCAACAGCGTGCCCAGGCTCTTGTCGTCTGAGAGTGGCTGACTCGGACACTTGGCTGACTTTGGAGGACTGCCTGTTCTGTTTGATCCTTCCAAGCTCCAGTGTCTCAATATGTTTGTCTCGTCGGAACCAACGCGGGCAGCAATGCGAAACAATTAGACGCGTGGGAAGGAAAAAAAAAAAAAAAAAAAAAAAAAAAAAAACCGTGTGTTACCCAAGC
Source organism: Coniochaeta sp. PK30-01 (assembly GCA_023628855.1). Classification (NCBI taxonomy): domain Eukaryota; kingdom Fungi; phylum Ascomycota; class Sordariomycetes; order Coniochaetales; family Coniochaetaceae; genus Coniochaeta; species Coniochaeta sp. PK30-01. The sequence goes on along the minus strand of JAMAJW010000040.1, from coordinate 269,861 downwards.
AAAGTGTGGAAAGTACCAACAACAATAGCAGAAAGCCAGCGTGCGAATCT